>JAZKJV010011232.1:600000-995000 GCA_037367405.1 Ottelia alismoides
ATGAGGAATCATACTATTGTATGTCATGTGAATAAAACAACCTTGTATCCAATGAGATGAGACATGAACTTATCCAAGGCGAACATTACCTCAAGCATATCTTTTTCCACAACTATGTAGACATGCTGCTCATGGTCAAGCATTTTTCTTGCGTAGTGTATAGTGAACGGGATGCCATCCCTCCTCTGTCCTAATACATCCCCAACAACAAAGTTTGAGGCGTCCATCATGATCTCAAAAGAGAGTAATCTAGGACCTGTAAGATCAGGACACACATGATCATTCCTTGCAATTGCTTAAAGGCATCAAGACACTTGTGATCGACAATAAATTCCATGTCTTTACCAAAAAAAACTCAGTTATCGGTCAGGCAATCTTTGAAAATCTTTTATAAATCTCTTGTAAAATTGACATGCCTGATGAAAGACCGCAACCATTTCACGTTGGTTGGTGGTTGTAGTCGTCTAATCACGTCCATCTTGGTAGGATCAGCCTCCATTCCTCTCTTGGAGATGACATGCCCTAACACATTGCACTTCATCACCATGAAAGTGACTCTTCTCTCAGAAGAGCACCAGATTAAGCTCACAACATATTTTGAGGACTCGATCAAAAATTTCTAAGACAAAATTGAAGGAATCATCGTGGATCAAGAATTCATCCATGAAGACTTCCAGGAATTCTTCGACCATCTCGATGAATGCAACAATCATGCACCTTTGAAATATACCCAGAGCATTGTATAACCCAAAGGGCATGCACTTGAAAGCACAGGTACCAAAGAGGCATGTGAACATGATTTTCTCCTGATCCTAATGACCAATAGCTACCTAGTTATAGATTGAGAACCCATCTACGAAACATAAAAATTCTTTTCTCGCCAATATCTCTAAGATTTGATCAGTATATGGTAAGGGAAAATGATTCTTCTTCATTACAGTATTCCACCATATGTAATCCACACAAACACACCACAACGTGGGAACTCGTATCATGATCTCCTCTCCATCCTTGTTGGCGGTCATTTGAATTCAAGACTTCTCCGAGACAACATGAATAGGTGCCACCCACTTGGAATCAAAGATGGAATAAATAAAACATGCGTCGCGTCGTTTCTCAATTTATTTCTTCATGCCCTCTTATAAATTTGGATTTAGCCTGCATTGGAATTCACGAGAGGATCTCGCTTCATTCTCAAGGTAGATATGATGTGAACACAATGCGGGATTTATCCCATGGAGATCAGAAATGCTCCATCCTATCGCCTTGTGATTTTTCTTTAGGATATCTAGCAAGCTAGATTCCTGCTCCTAGATCAATAATGAACTAATGATGACTGGAAACTTCTTCTTTTATTCTGTAGGGAATGCATATTTGAGTGTTATGGGTAATGTATTGAGCTCATGTAAAGTGTGGTAATCAAGTAAATCTGGCTCAATCATCTCTGGCTTTGTATTGATAGTGGTTAGATCAGTCTCTGAAGTAACTTCCACTAACTGATTCGACTCTAGAGGAGAATCGTCAAAAGTATCCATGCAATCGGTAAAAGCTACATCCGACTCGTCATCCTCATCTTCTAATTGTCCTAAAGAGGAAATGACTGACATGCCTAGTTGGGCCTTTATGTAATCGAAGATGTAGGGTTATGCAATCTCTTTATGATCCGTGCCTTGTTGTTCATTCCAAAGGATCTCGCAAACTGTTTTATATACAATATTATCTCTAGAGGAGAAGGACTCGTCTGTGCTGGCTGGGTTCTATCTCCATGGACCAACAATATTTACAAGAACACAATCTACTTCTGACGAAGAGTATTCAATGCTGGATTCGGAATATGGCCTTTACCACCTTGTTTGCTTCATCTCTAGTTCCACATCTCCACCTAGAGTAAGGGACTGAATCTTCCAGACCTTGTAGTTAAATAACCCCTGCTGTCCTCGGGAAGGGCCTTCCAATTATGATATGGGAATCTCTCCAATTCCTAGGGATCTCCCTATAAAGGACTGTGAAGCCTACCATGTAATCTCATCCCTCGACATTGATAATAATGTTCTCAGTTCTCCTATGGACCTTTTAGTGGACTTGTCATCGAACTGGAGTAACTCGTAGAGGCAGTTGTCATTAAATTTATTGAGGATATGCTATCCAAGAGAGTGTGCAAACGTGGTGTCATCAATATGACTAACCACATAATGGGAAATCATGTCCCTTCATTTCCTGGAAATACATTCTTAATGGCGCAAGTAGTGGCTACTGAAAGAACATGCTTCTCAACACGCCTTCTTATTTTCTTACTGATCCTTGTAGGCATGCACCATGCCATAAGGTATTTTTGAAATGCAGGTGTCATATCTACATACTTTTTTTGTTGAATGGGATTGTGATCTCGATGTACTTGTTACAAATTTTGAAACTGAAATATGTTCATTCTTATTTAAATGAGAAAATGAGTTTTGTACAGGACTATGACTTTAACTCTGCTTCGAAAGAAATTCATGAAAAGAAAAATGTGGTGCATCTTTTGTTGTTGCTGGTATGGCCTCCTTAGATGGAGATGCAAGCTCTTCACCAGGCTCGCTTGATTCACTGCTGATGCTCCTCTACGTCTTTTTGTTCTTTTTATTTTTCTAATTTTATTGATTTATGGGGATTAGCATCCCTCTTGTTCCGCTAAAGGTGGTGGTGATGGTGGTGATGATGATGCTCCTCTGCTTCCAAGTTCTTCTCAGGTAGAGACTTGGCAGTGTCCTTCTCCTGCTCCCATACCTGATCAGGTTTGGTCACAGTTCTTCCGCTCATGAGGGACATATGATTCACAATATCATACGAAAGGATCTCATGTTCATATATGGATTAATCTAAATAGTATACCTGATTTTGTGGTCACTTCTGACTCTGATTCAAGATGTTGGGATTGGCCTGAGCTTGGGAAGGAATCAGAGTCCTTGGTGCCATCTGCTGATCCTGGTGGCATGTGACATGGTTGAGATCTGCCCTTATGTCATGATAATTATTATTCATCTATTGAAACGTGTATGTCAAAGACCAACTAACCAAGGTGAGGGACCCCAAATCGCTCGTAGATGGGGTATGTTGCTGCTGGCTGGAGGATGGGTGTTACTGTTGTTCATATTGGCCCTGCTGGCTCTATCGGTACTGCTACTGTGGGTGGGACTACGAGGTGTAAGGTGGCGGTGGACCCTGCCGACCTGAGTGAAAAGTGCATTGTTGTTGGTTTTGTGGAGGCTGGTATTCTTGTCCTAGCCTGGACAGTACAAAGCACGGTATAGGGACAGAGCTGGTATATGGTAAGTTAGGGAGGGGTGGTGTGGCTGACCACTCCCTATCTCTGATTGTCTGTCAGCGTGGTCATAGTTGTACCACAACCCATTGATCTCAAACACCCGTGGAGGTTCCTCAAAGACTTACTCCACCTGTGGGGGTGTGTACTGCTCTTGTTGAGTTTGTTGCTGCTTCTCAACCCAACTGCTCTGAGGCCCCTATACCTGCTCCTGTATGAGGTGAAATTGGTGTACATGTGTAGGTGGTTCAGAAGGGGTATGTAGCTGCATTTTGGCTACCTTCTTAGACAATTCCTACACTTGCTTCAACAATCGTGAGAGCACCTCAAGGTCAGTGACCCTCTTGTGGATCTTCTCTACCATGGTAAGCTTATCATTATTAACCCCATGCTGGGGATGAGGCCATCTGTCATATCCACTACAGTCGTCCTAGGTGTCTTGCAAGATAGGCATGAGGGAGGTACCTGATAGTCCATGGTTGCATGAGATTTGCATGTTTCTGCCATCTTCTCTAAGATCTTCCATACGACGTCTTCATTTTTATTCATATAAATACCTCCACTAGATGCACTCACTAACCCTTGCATCTTAAGTGTCTTACCATAGAACAAGGTATGGAATAAAATCACCTTGATAATGCCACAACAGAGGTATTTCAGTGTCAAATCATTGAATCTATCCTAGGCTTCATTGGATCGCGCATGGGGAGCCTGAGAGAAACTAGCAATATTTGTTCTCATCTGGTTAGTCCTACTGAGTGGGAAGAACTTCTTCAAGAATAAATCTTTGAACTGTAACCTGATTGTACATCTAACCCCAAGATTCTTCAATTAATGGATGACCTTATCTCCTAAGGCAAACGGGGTAGCCTTAAGCCTGATGTAATCTTGTCCAACCCTAGGATGACTAAGGTTGTTACACACCAACTCAAAGTCTCTTAGGAACACATATGGTTTTTATGTTATGTTCACATTAAACTCCAGTAACAACCCAATGAAACGGGGCTTCAGCTTAAATGCGTCAGGTGGAACTTCCATCACTAGCCAGTTGTGCATTTCATTCTCTATTAGGTTGTAAGCATCCACCATAGGTTGGTCCATACCACCACCTTGATAACATGTCCCATATGAGCCATAAGGTTATCATTCCGTTGCTTAGCTCTAATTAAACAGGCAAGGACTTACTTTATGTGACCATCTATGTGATCCTCATCCTCAAGGTTTCTCTTAGGAGGCATCCTGATCTTTGATTCGTCTTCTTCACCTTCAGAATGAAGAGGATTGGAATTAATAGAGTTGAAAGAATCAGGATCCAGAAGCATCGAGGTAAGGGTCTCACTAGATGTGGTGAGAGAAGAGAAGAATGGTCTGGGTCTGACCATCCTCGAGAAGAAAAAGTGACTTATTAGTCGTAGTCTCATGGGAAGAGTTTCCATGGAACAACGAGGGCTTGGGATGAGAGTGACCCCTACCCTATGAGGTCGGTCGGTTGGGGTGGTTAGTGGGAGGCTCGCAAAGTCCGAGAAAACATCACCCCCAGTCCTCCATTATCGATTTCAAGCAGTTCGGAGAGAGATCACTAATAATGAATTCAAGAAAGTTGGTGAAAGCACAAGTGTGTGGTCTTTTATGATTGATCTTTCATAAACACACAAAATGCAAACACAATACAAAACCCAATTTCACCAACTGCACATAGTGAAGGTTGTAAAGGTCCGACCAATTATCTTTTCAATTTTATGTTGGTGATAAAATAATCTTATACCTCCATTACACACAGTTTGTGGCCTTATACAATAGTGCTCTTGTATGCTCTCGATCAATGAGGTGATTTTCCCGGGCTACCGGGATCAATATTACACCCTAAAGGAGACACACATGCTTACACAACCAAAACATAGTCTAAGGTCAAAGGCATCGTGAGAGTCAGAAATTGAGACTTAGGGGGCAAGTCCAGGGATTTGGTCTCTAATCTTAGTGGTTGCATCCTCACCCACACTATCTAGGTGTAAGTACCTATGTCCAAGGACGGGGCTACTCTCTCGAATACAATTGGTGATTTTATTCCTTTTATTTAAGTTGACCTTATTTAGCAGTCTCGAATTTAAAAAAGGTTGTCACTGAAATATTTAAAGAGTCACAAAATTCATGTCTACCATCCAGTCTCAATACATTTTTAAGACTTATGTGAGAAAATCAAGGGGAAGAATTGAGAAAAGCCAATGCACATGAAAAATAATGATGGTATGCCTAGTTAAGGAGACTTACATCGCTTCCTCGCTTTCTTCATGAGGATACAAACCAGATAATTGAACATTATTATAAATGAAATGCAATACGACAAAAATCACTCCAAGTAGAAAGTTATATTTGTTGGGAAGATTTGATTTGAATTTGACTAAATTAATCAATCTAAGGCGTGTCTTGTTATGTGAAGTGCGATCTTAATAGAGTACGAGCACAAACAATATAATATTCTTATAAAATGTCTAAGGGCTGTAAGTGCATATCTACCATATGAACCACTCAAATCGAGCCCCACCCTTTACACATGGGTGAAATAGGTCTCAACACACCACAAATAGCAAAAGAATGTCCAATGTTCGGGTACCTACGCGAGATCCCAAACGGAATCCGTTGGAAAAATGCAATTACCTAAATTATTACAAATTAAGTACAAAAATCAAATAAAATATATAAAAACTCTAAGGAGTTTATATTCTCTCACGACTCGACTCGATCTTCAATTTTACGTGTTTCCTTCAATCGCTTATTCCTTAAAAAAATAGCCTCTAATACACCTGAGTTGCTCGATCACCTAAGTAGCCGCTCCGTCGCATTTGGTCCCTAGTACAAAAACAAGATGGTGGTAAGATAAGGATACACAAAATAAAATAAATAAACACATAATTAAAAAATCCAGGATAATCAAAAGAGTAATAATTACAAGAAAAGGGCGAGGTCATATTACCTGGGGGATGGAAAACCCGATGTCTAAATTTTCTAAAAATCAACCTAAGTCGTGCCTCCCGAACAATGGCACCATCTGATCTGTGCCATCATCATCTCCATTTCATCGACAACCACCGATCACGCGCCATCAACTCCACCACCTCCCTCACATTTGGAGCAGTCCACTCCCTCAACTGACCCCTCCTTTGGCCACCGTGCATCATGTTGCTCTCCCCCTTGGGCTCTACCACCATCTCGCATATCCTCCCCAACGGTCGAGTATGACATAAGATCATCAGACACCTTCAACCCTGACATCAGATTTGAGACCGCCATCACCTCTTAGCCTCTTCACGTTTTGCTCTTCTCCTCCATATCCCTCATCTCATCTGCTCCAATCTCTCACGACGATCATGTATCCTCAACCACCCTTCTACTGACCCAACTTCAAGACCAAGCTTCTATGCTCGAGCTCCACCTCCATTATTCATAGAAGACCCCAATCTGCAGGGAACCGTCCTCCACAACTGCACATCAACTTCTCACGTCGTCAAAGAAGCACGTCAGCTTCGCCTTCTCCAACCACCAGTTGTGTGTCGTCCAGTCCACTCGCCTTCGCTGGAGTAGCACAACACTGCTAACACCCTCGAGCAGCACCTCCTCTGGACGCTATAGCTTGGCCTTTGGGGAAGAACTCAACATCCAGTTATAGTCGGATCAAGGCCCATGCCTTGATCCAATGACCATCATCGTGCCACGTCGCTTATCAAGTGGCCAACCCCGACAACGACGCCATCTGATGAATCCAAAAATACTCTAATTAACTCTGTCAAATTGTTGTTGTAGTCAGCCACTTAGGATCAATAAAAAAGACTATGTATTTGGGCAAGTCCATGGTCGAACTCAGGGAGGGCAATGTCTTCTTAAGTCAGTTTCTAGGTGATCTAAAGTATTTTTTGTAATTTTTTTAATGCAATTAAAAATGGAAATGCAAATTTAGCAAGTTTAGGGATTTAATTATAATTTTCAATCAAATGATATTAAAAAAATCACAAACTTGACCAGAAGATGAAAAATGATGAAATTATTACACTGTATTGTTTTGAAATTTTCTAATGTAAAATGGATTTATTATTAATTAAACATGTAATTAGGGTGATTTTTTTATAAATTAGTTTTAATAGTTAGAAAACCTATTTATTTCTTAGAAATAAAATTATCCTAGATAGGCCTTCATGAGAGGTATCCAGGAAAATCAATAGATCCTAAAAATATTGGATCTACATCCTTTTAAAAATCAATTTCCAAATTCACCATTTAATTTACTCTAGTCTTTATATACATGCAAATGACATTAATTTGGATACAAAAGAGAATACACTTAGTGGGTAGAATTTTTGGAGCAGTAATCTGTTTAATATGATTTTCATATCATGTAGTAGGTAAAATAAGTAATTTTCACCAAATTAATTATATTTAATCAACCATAGATCACAAAATTGCCAAAAATGTTTCATAAAATAGAGAATAGGATGTTCTATAATATGCCATTTTTAGAAATAAAAATAATGATGAAATGCCTGTTCAAAATGAGACTCCAACATATGGGTAAAAATACAATACCTAAGGTAAAAATAAATAAAAAATTGTGGATAGGGGCCTAAAACCAATTATCCATAACCGCAAGGGGTTTCCTGCAATTTCTCCAAGGAGCACAACGAAGAAGCAAAGACAGAAAGAGAAGAGGAAGAAGGAGGAGAAGAGAGAAGATCGTTACCTGGAGATTCTCTCACATGAGAAGGAGGACTGTGATGGTCCACTTGGTTTTTGGACACCGTCGTGTGAGGCAGGGAACGCAGGTGGTTGTGCGCACCACTGCTCGAGGCGGAGCGGAGGAAGCGGTGATTGCACATGGTGGGAGAAGGTGGAAGGAGGAGGCGCCACATGATGCATGGGGATGCAGCCACATGGTGAGAAAATGAATAAAAATAAAAAATTAAATTAAATTAAATAAAATTAATAATATAAATAACAAAATAAATAATAAATAAAGTAAATAAATAAATGAATAAATAAAGGAATACAACAAAATAATAATACTTTAAACAATAATTAATTAATCAAATACTTAGTAAAATAAAATTCAAAATAAAGACTAGGTGACACGTGGAGCTTCTAGGAGCTGCCACGTATCACTCCAAAAAAAATTAAATTAAAATAAAAATATCAAAGAAATAGTAAATGAGGACAAATAAAAAGGGGATCTACATGAAAGTTGCTCATCTCGACGAGATCTACAATTTTTATGAAGGACCCAAAACCAAAAGAGAACATTTGTATAAAAAGCATTTTTGGTGGTACTATAAAGACATAAAATACTAATTTTTTGTATTTTGCAACATTTTTTGTTGTTTCTATAATATAAATATCAAAATAAAATTAGATAGAATTTAGAATCAATATTTTCACAATAATCTAATTTTTTAGATTTTTAATAATTAAGAAAATAAAGAAATAAAATAAATAGGACATATTTAAAGACTATATATATGGTTTATTTTCTTTGATTTTTACTTCTTTTTTTAGATTTTACACAATTTATTAAAATATTAATTAAATAAAATAAATTTAAAAGAAATAAATCAAAAGGATTATTTTTATACATGAAATAATAAGGTCAAATTGGTCAATATGTACAATATACTATGGGTTCCTAAAAGCGAAGTTTCACACATGAATTCCGATTCTTTTGAATTCAATCTTGTTTTGTAAATAATTTAACATATATAAAAAATGAGTATGGATTTATAGGAGTCTGTATGAGAGAGATATTCACTTTTATAGCTTTTTATCTCAAAACTAGGGTTTGAGTTTTATTGAGAAAATTTACATGTTAGTATTTTTTTAGTATTTTTTATTAATGTTAGTAATATGCATACTATAGAGTTGATTTTATTTCATTATAAAAATAGTGAAAAATAAATAAAAATATAAGGAAATATGATATTTATACAAATGATAATTTACCATGTTTTTGGGCTTCTTATTTAATGCAATTACGAGTGCTAAAATGCGAATATTATTTACAAGTACATGAATGATAGTAATGCAAAATTGATGAAGAAATGCATTTAATTATTTGAGAATGGAGCTCTAATTTCAATTTTTGGAGTGATGAATCAAATATTCATCACTAGCGCAAAGAACTTTTTATTTAAACTTTATCGTTAACACCTGCATGAAAAGATAATATCTTTCAAAATCTTTTATGTTTAGTTCAAGCAAGAAGACATGCTTGAATTAATACCAAATCTAATACTCACACGAGATAAAGCATGAAATAAATAAAAGATGATAAAAAAACAAAACCGCGACAGGATCCTTCTGCATGGATGGCGAGACAGACCTCGAGAAGAAATGTAATGTTCGAGTACAAGTCTAGAACCCTTAAGTTACCTTTTGAACTACTGAAAAGCAATAACAAAATATGTACTATTGCAAATCGGATTACTGATCAAAGTCTTCTCAACAACCATACTACATAGCACTTCAACCTATGTGCTCAACAACCAACTTGACTCTCGAAAGAGTCGTCACGTCGAATGAGATTTATAATAATGGATCAGAAGAAACAAAAAACACAAGAAAAACACACAAAAAAGCAACTCAAAACTAACGATGAAACTAGGCCTTGAAATTGACTTAAAAACGACGATGACTCGAAAATTAATTGAAAAGACATATCAAGACGGATAGACTAAAATATCTTTGGCAACGGCATCATTTTGAAATCATCGATTTTATGAGTTATAAAAGTTATTTTTTGCAAATTACCCTTTGCATGTTGCAACAAATTATTGGTCAGAAGTAGCGAGTTAAGGATCCAACTATTGGAAGCTTTACAATGGCAAGATAACAGGGAATGTGAAGATCATTCGCACCGTCTCACTAGGTTGAAGTCACCAACTAGTAAATCATGACTTGGTTGGTTACCAAGGAAGTGTAGATGATCTTAAAAACTTATCTTTGGTCACATCATGTAACAAACTATAAATATTAACAAGCTGAAAAGTGACTGGAGGAAGTTTTATATGTTGAGTGTAAAGTTTTATAAGATCCCTCAAGTACGTCAACGAGGGGTTGGACTGCCAAGTGATCTATAATATCAAGTCTAAGTGGAATGTTCAAGTACCTAAATATGGTCTTATTAATCGAAAATAGAATTGTATTTTTTGTCCTCTCAAGCAATTGAAGAAGCAATTGAAGAGATCATAAGTATTAAAAATATTTATGATATTAAAGATATGTTAAATAAATTCTTTGAGATGAATAAGTTTGTGTTCTTATTTGTAACAAAAAAAATGAAGAGATCGTAAATGTAAGTTGGATAACTACTAAATGACTTTGATATCACCATGCATACAATGTTAATAAGCTAATGTGAGATGAAGGGTGCTAAAAAAGCTCGAACTCAATGAACTCAACTTGGATTCAACTCGTTTATTGCTCATGAGTTGTGCATGATAAGTTTACGGATTTGATTTTGATCGTTACGGCTTCAGTTCGATAGTCATAGCAAGTTGGGTTCTGGTTGAGCATTGTTCAACTCAATTACTCGATAACATACATATAGAATACGTGTGTACGATGGACCTATCATTATCATAGACTGTCTACTATACATATGGTTGGTTTGCCCTCTCCACAAAGGGAACTTTTAGTCCCGCATCGATATGGACTAAAAGCGAACCTATTTTTACCTCTATAAAGGAAGAAGCACACATAGACTTCAAAAGCATGCCATGTACTTTGGGATTCATATGGTGTTTGTTGCAAGGTTTATGAGCTAAAATTCTCTACTATGAACTTCAATTTGCCAACAAGCTTAAGGTCAACTCGTTAGAAAAAGTTCACGAACAATAGATATAGTGTCAATGTACAAAATGCTCTTTAATGGGGGGGGGGGGAGGCTTGCGAGTCAACTCAAAATTCAATAAGTTCACGTTTAAGTCGTCTAATATGTCAAATCTTATCAATTCCAAGCTAAATTGTCAAGCTTAAGTCCAAGTTGAAACTGACCATGCTCGTCCATCTCTCTAGACACCACTATGTGACACACACATAACTAAAACAAACACATCCATTTGTCGTCGCTTACAACGAGATGTCCTTTAGTTTTATATCCTCCAATGGTTACAAGAATGCATGCGCAAATATCTTATTTTGAGGATTTTCTTGAGGTTTATAGATCATTCTTTCAATATTTCTTGCCATTAGAGACAAAAAAGTAATGGGAAGGGCATGTATGCAAATGCAGCGAGATTAAAGCATTTTACATATTTGTGTTAGAGTCTATGGATAATAACATGATATTGTGGAGGCATCTATGTAAACTCCCATCTTTGATATATCTTTTAACCTTTTTTTATTGCTATAATTTAAGCCTTGATCACGTATGCTTAACAACTAGACAATTAAATTATATTAATGCAATTCCACTATGTGTAGCAATCGATTTGACAGACAACGATTTCTCTAACTTGTTTTCTCATCGAACAATAACACATCTAGTATTTAATTAGTTTGACTTGTAGCCCGCCCGATGATGATGTTTTATTGGGTAGATTGCAAAAAAGTCTCAAAAATTAGGACAAATGTTAAAAAGTTTCTCATGAGAAAAGTGTGATATCGTTAGCTTAATGTGCTGTTTGGTACAACATCCTACCTTCTTATCTTGACGATAAAGTCATAGTATCTGATTACCTGCATAATATTTTTTTGTTGTTTTACCGGTGCCATCAAAATCTTAGATGCATGTTATAACAATTATATTAGAGATTTTTATTCGGCATATCCTATGATCTTTGTCAATTTTCTCCACGACCTTTGAAACAACTTAATTCCTCCCTCGATCCCATAAATTTGCTCGTCTTACCCCACAACCCCTACCGTTAATTTGAGGTTTCTTGGGTTAACTTGCTTGGGTTTAGGATTGGTTTAATCAAACTGCGGTGTATCCAACGGTAGGATTGCCAAGGCCGGCACTGCTTTCCCGCTCATCTCTCTCCTCCCCTCCTTCGACCTCTGATGAAACCCAGTTTCATGGTTTTAATTCACAGATATTAATCCCTTAGTTTAGACTAAGTGCCAATAAAAACAAGATAAGTCCGTGTTTATATCAGAGTCATGGAATAAATTAAAATACAAAAAAATAAGAAAATTAAAATTCGTAGTGTTTTTATACCCTTAAAAAAACTCACAAAAATATTTCTCCTTTGATTTGACCTCATCTTCGTTTTTGGTCAACATGAAACTTATAGATCTCATCAAGATCTACAATTTTCATGTTTTGAGTTTTTCCAAAGTCATCCATCTTCACCCTCTTTTACGAGGTTTTGCCTCTAAATAACCTGATTGGACCATGTGGCACTTTCTGGTTGCGCCATGTGACCCGTCTCCTCGTGCACCACGCGCCCTTGCCCTTCAGCCGTTGGATTCACTAATGGGTGCGTCCATCTACGTCGTTCATCCTCGCTCTTTTCCTAGCCATCAGATCAAAGCCTCCAGATCGAATCATCACCGTCTGCTTCCTCCTCTATCTTAGCTCGCCACGCGTCTTCCCATTAGTCACACGATTGTGTCCTGGCGATTCCATTTCCATCGCTATTTCCCACTTCATTCAAACCATCTGATCCTTCTGATTGATCAAATCACGGTCGTCCTCTACTGCCCTCATATGCGCACGACTCGCGACACTCTCCACGACCATCCGATTAATGCATGGAATCCATCTCAGCCACTCTCCTCCGCCTGCACCTAATCACGCCATGTGGCGCTCTATACGCCTTTTGATCTGCCCCCTATCGATCTAATCTGGGCCTCTCATTAGCGCCCGCCTCGTAGCCATTGGATCGCGAGATCCAATGGCCATGAGACCTTCGTTAACCTCCGGAGACCCCCTCGCCCACGTCGCCCCACCTCGCCAACCATATGTGCCCTTTCTTTTTCCTCTGCCTCTCCAGCCTTTCCCTCGTCACGCTAACCGTCCCACGACGTAGCCTGGTCATCCTCCTTCTTCGCGTATGCCCACTCTACCCACTACTCCCTCTCACCAGCTCCCTATCGCCCACAAAAACTCCATCGTCAACCACCATATCCCCCAAATCTCCCCTTCAAATACGTCGTCGCTGGCCAACTTCAAACCCGTCCACCTTTATGAGGGGCGAGGCCCAGCCCTCCTCCACCTCCTCATGACAGGGGGAGGTGTGATTGATGGAGCGAAGATGACTTCTGCCCCTGGTGAGACCCACAACTTTCGCAATGGTGTCGCAGAGCTCCGCCTCCGCTCGAGCTGCTCCAACTGGCTGATGGAGTCTAGCAAAGACCTGGGGTTCTCTTTGAGCCCCAAGCATAAGCCGCCGACGACCGCCATTACCCAGACAAGCATCTCCGATCTATTTTTTCCCGTCAATTTTCTCTTAATTAATTAGGACACTCCACGCTCATTCACTCTTCATTGTCCATCACCCTACATTCACTATGCATCAGCCACTTTCGCACCACTCTCCGATCACATCATCTCTCCCTCACGACCTCAGACCACTCCGACCCCCTCTCCTCCGAGCTCGTCGAAGAAGATGACCGGCCACCGTGTTCTCCAACCCACACGGCCCTCCCACTCCATCTCACACACACAATGCGTTGGCACGCTTCGGCTATCAGAACTAATATTTGTAGGGAATCAAATGGCTCAATGGCCAGAGCATTGTCGGAGGAGATCTTGCAAGCTCCACATCCGGCAACCATGCGTTTTCTACTCACTCCAGATGTCCCAGATGTTTCATCGTGATTCAAGGTTGATATCCAGGTGTTCAGGAGAAGCTGGGGGCCTTCACCGCGCTTGATAGGAGGTGGCGGAGCTCGGAGCACATCGCTGGAGGCCTGACTCCGCCGCCAGATGCAGAGGAGGAGGAGGATGCAGTTACCGTTGGATGACACCCTCCCGGTGCTCATCCAACGATCTACAAGGAGCCACGTTGCCTTTTTAAGGAGCTACAACAGTCGTTTGATCTTCCTTGATCAAACGGCCTACACACGACCATGTGTCTACGTTGGGATGCTTCTCCATACCTTAGGCTCGGAATCCCCGAGCCACCTCCGAATCTCTCTCGAGCCACATCCGAAGCTGAGCGGCCACCAAAGCTACTCTGAGCCAGCTAAGAGCCTACAAGCCACCCGAACCTCGTCATCACATGTCTGTCACGTGACTGGTCGGATATTTTGCAGGGATGCCCTTTGAACTTCTTTAAATTGTAGATAGAACCTGCCATCACGTGCCGTCCACTTGCACCTAGGGTATTTTGCACCCTACCTCCTGTGGATTTTAATAATTGCAAATATACACCCATGTGTGTGGGTAAATTATAGGGAAGGCCTTGCATGCATTTCTATTTGCATTTTAGTCCCTTCCAAGGACATGTTTGCTAAGTTTTCTTTATTTATTTCATGTTTTTCTTGCATTTATACCCCTGGTTTCATTTATGAATATCTTGAGCATCCGAGCTCCGATCGAGTTGATTTCAGTGGCTTTTCGAAGCTTGTTTTTTTGTCTTTCTAATGGCATAGCTTATGGTTTGTTTTGGACACTTTAGACTGTGTTGATCAATTCTAATGAAATAGTATCACTTGCTAAATGATCATCATGTCATTATGTTACTTGTCATTGCATATTGCTTCGTAAATGGATTCTAAACTTGTTTACATATTTATTGCTCAGTGATTATATTTTATTTGGGTATATTCACATCATTCTAACCATGCATTTCCATATAAAAAAGCTAACAAAAAGTGTCTTTTCATGTGTTTGCATTCTCTGTCTCTTTTATGCATTTATTGACCCATGAATGGTTAATCTGACACTTAATATAAGTAATTTGAGTCTAAATATACGCTTAAGAGGCTCGTGTCCCAGAGTTCGACCTTAAGCTTGCCCAAGTAAAATATAAATCGACTGCTTTATTTTGATTGATAAATTCAAATCAAGCGATCTTTGATGCGCCCGAATATGCCAACTACAACGCACTAAAAAGACTTATTGAGAGGTCGATTTTTGGGTCGTCAAATGGCATCGTTGACAGGGACACGACTCATCTTTTGTTCTGTTTGGATTTTTATTTGTTTAATTAAGTGTTAATTTTTAATTCGTAGATCATATGTTTGTCATGCATTATTATTGTTAAAATTTATTTGATGGATATCTAACTCTTATTTTTGTGGCAGGGCCCTTGGTGAACAAGGAGGTGAGGAGCAAGTGTTTCCCGCTACGAGGAGCCGTAGAAGCAAATTTTGAAGATAAATCAAAGAAGAAAAAAAGTTGTTGCATTTTATTCCATATCATGTAATAATCGTGTTTACAACGGTCTTTGATCGAAGACTCGCACGTGTAAACGAATGAAATTCTCCGTGGTTGTGTGGGGATTGCCTCACTTGAGTGTCGACCTAGGAACATGCCTACGGATCTTCGAGCTTCTTTCATTTTTTATCCTTTGTGTTTGATCGTAGGTAGGACACACTTTAATTATGACACATGTAAACATCGCTTCACTTAGCCAAATTAAAAGATATTCTTCCCCGCTAATAGAAGCATGTTAGGTGCAGTTCTTCGTCGACTTGCATACATTTAATTTTGGTTTTAATTTAGTCCGAGTTTTCACAAACTTTGCTCAAGGCACTACATGCTTTATCTCTTAGCATAGGCTTTTTCTCAACCTCCCTTCATAGCTTGATCACATAGGTTAATGGAAAATGGGAATTAGTGATAGATGATGATTGCTTGATTTATGCTCGCCTTTGATCAGTTATAACCTTAAGTAAATAATTGGGACTATTAAATGCAAATTGACTTAAAATGGAGTAAAATATTATTTTGGAGAGCAACACCCTTGTTACGTAGGAAGATTTCATTCGACATTTTTATCCTTACGTAAACTGGAATGTTTTTAATCACAAATAAAAATGACAAGATAATTAACCAACACCTGTTAGTTTCATGTGTGAGTTGGTGAATTTAAGGGTATTGTATGTTTGTTGAGCCTTGATTGCTTCTACACCCTCCCCTAGACCTTAGGTACTCCATTCATCTCTGAAGATTCATCCTCTCATGTGTACATCCGTCCTACCTCTTCGTTCACCTCAAGTTTTCCCCAACATCAATTATCAACCTTTATACTTAAGCTACCCTCAACCTAAGTATAGGGGGACCTGAGTCCCCGTGATTTTCTTACTCATCTTTCCTTGTTTCAATACTTAGGTTATTTCTAACCCAAGTATAGGGAGATTCCACCACAACTCTCATATATTTTTCTATACTTAAATGGAGCTTTGGCTTTGTATTATCTAATACTATGAGGACATAACAAAATTTAAGTATGGGGGGGGGGGGTATACCGTATATGCAATATATGTACTTTAGCTATATTTTGAAAAATTTTGAAAATTTTGAAAAATTTAAAAACTTTTTGGGCTAAAGTATAATCTTTTGAACTAAGTGGACAAAATGTTTTCAAGGTTTTTCTATATTATGTCACACTATTTTCAAGAAAAATATTTTTAAAATGATTTAGAAAAATGGTTTTCACTTATTTTGAAAATTGTTTGGAAAATATTTATTTGTGTGACATGGTGTTGAAAATTATTTTTGAGGAAAGTGAGTCTAATTTTTGTTCTAACTTTTTAAAAATCCAAAAAAAGAAACCGAAAAATCCTTTAAAAGTCAAAATTGACTACTAAACCCAAAAAGTAGTCGCATTCAGTGAGGGTCTTCCCTTAGCAGAGTAGATGGTTTAGAGGACATCGCTTAAGGCTCCGTCCTCAAGCAACTGGTTCTGACTTGTACTTACACCTATACTGGTTGAATGCAGATGCATCTACTCATTTGAGTTTAGGCAGTAATTACATCTTTTAAACTCTTCATAAAAATTTGAAAAAAAAATCAAAACTTGGATGAAGGAGTTGGATTAAATTCTCTACATTTTCACTTCCACTCAAGATCAGAAATGTTTGAGAATCGGTTTAAGAGGCCTTAAGATTTTAGGTTACTAGCCTTAGCCATAAGGGTCTTAGATTTAATCATCCACATTTCCCTAGGTTTCTAGATTTGTGTGCTATATTGCATGCTTAGTCTCCTACCTTAAGAATATCATCAACACTTCACATACACGACTGCGGTCATGATGAGATGAGTTGTAATTTCACTTGAGGAACTGGGATGAGGGATTCAAGTCTGGATTTGATCTAATTATGCTCGAGGATGGGATAAAATCATTGAAGGCTTCATGAAACCTGAGTGTCAGCATTTTAGCCAGTATGAGAACTTGGTTATTATGCTAATCTCTTGATATTGACCTAAGTACCAGGGTATGAAAAATAAAAATATTGATCAGTGTACGCCAACTCTTGGTAAAAGCAGTGGAGCTATCCAAAATAACGCAAATCAAAGTAATATCAATGTTGAAAATAAAGCTCTCATTCCACAAAGTCAATCATCAAAGAGCTTCCACCAAAGGCGAGCGCTCCCAACCATTTCAAAGTGTCCACTTGGACCACCGCTATTAGGGCCAGGAGTCAGGCTTGCACCAAAGAGGGCTTTGCATCATAAATGCTACAAGTCTGGGTGTAGAAGGTACGATAGGTACTCAAAAAAGGCACCCCGGTGTATTCCCTGGAAAACAAGTGCAGACGAATCCAACTTCTTTTGACGAACACACTGATCAACACCAAATATATGTTGAGTAATAAGGCACTAGAGAGAATCCTTGTTCCAATGAGAGGGAGAGAAGAAATGACACAATTTGAAACCCTCCATCAACTGGCCTGCCACCCACACTTCTAAGTTTAACAACTAAAGAGATGGTGGATTGGACACAATATTTGATCTATTCCCTAGTGTTGAGGGTTGGGTCCTCAGGAGAATTTCTTGGACCGGGACCTTGGGTGACGTTGCGACTCTACTCTCATGAATGCAGTCAACACCTAAATTCATATCCTTAGTTTATATGTATCAAAGAGAGAATATGGAAAAATAGAGGAATTGATGCCTCTTGATTAAGGTTGGATTGAGCTCTGAGATTTTGGATCTCTCGAATTGAAATTTCTTGAATGGATCAGATCCAATACGCACATGAACAAAGGGGTTAATCCAGCTCATTCATTTTTGTGATGCTCGGGGACGAGCATAGTTTAAGTATAGGGGGTTGCTGAAACCCAGTTTCATGGTTTTAATTTGTAGATATTAACTCCCTAGCTTAGACTAAGTGTCAATAAAAACCAGATAAGTCCGTGTTTATATCAGAGTCATGGAAAAAATTAAAATATAAAAAATAACAAAATTAAAATTCGTAGTGTTTTTATACCCTTAAAAACACTCACAAAAATATTTCTCCTTTGAGTTGGCCTCATCTGTATTTTTGTCAACATGAAACTTGTAGATCTCATCAAAATCTAAAACTTTCATGTTTTGAGTTTTTCCAAACTCAGCCATCTTCAGCCTCTTTTATGAGATTTTGCCTATCAATTATATGATTGAGCCACATGGCGCTTTCTGTTTGCGCCACGTGACCCGTCTCCCCGCGCGCCACGTGCCCTTGCCCTTCAGCCATTGGATTCACTATTGGGCCCGCCTATACATGCCGTTCATCTCCACTCTTTTCTTAGGCATCAGATCAAAGCACTCAGATCGAATCATCACTGTCGGCTTCCGCCTCTATCTTAGCTCACCACGTGTCTTCCCATTAGTCACATGATCGTCTCCTGGGGATTCCATCTCAACCGCTCTTTCATGCTTCATTCAGACCATCCGATCCTTCTGATTGATCAAATCACGGTCGTCCTCTACTGCCCTCATATGCGCACGACACGTGGCACTCTCCACGACCATCCGATCAATGTCTGGAATCCATCTCAGCCGTTTGCCTCCGTCTGCACCTAATCATGACACGTGGCGCTCTATATGCCTTTCTATCCGCCCCCTATCAATCTAATCTGGGCCTCTCATTAGTGCCCACCTCGTAGACATTGGATCACGAGATCCAACGGCCACGAGACCTTCGTCAATTTCCGGAGAGCCCCTCGCCCACATCGCCCCACCTCGCCAACCATCCGCGCCCTTTCTTTTTCCTCCGCCTCTCCAGCCTTTCCCTCGTCGCACAAACTGCCCCACGACGTAGCCTTGTCATCCTCCTTCTTCGCGGATGCCCACGATACCCACGACTCCCTCTAACCAGCTCCCTATCGCCCACGCAAACTCCGTTGTCAACCACCATATCCCCTAAATCTCCCCTTCAAATACGTTGTCGCCGACCAACTTCAAACCCGTCCACCTTTATGAGGGACGAGGCCCAACCCTCCTCCACCTCCTCGTGACAGGGGGAGGTGCGATTGATGGAGAGGAGACAACTTCTGCCCCTGTGAGACCCGCAGCCTTCGCGGAGCTCCGCCTCCGCTCGAGCTGCTCTAACTGGCTGATGGAGTCCAGCGAAGACCCGGGGTTCTCCTTGAAACCCAAGCAGGTAAGCATCTCCGATCTCCTTTTGTTTTTTCCTCAATTTTCTCTTAATCAACTAGGATGTCCACACTTGTCCACTTGCCATTGTCCATCACATGACCTTCACTATGCATCAGCTACCTTCGCGCAACTCTTCGATCACATCATCTCTCCCTCGCGACCTCAGACCACTCCGACAACCTCTCCTCTGAGCTCGTTGGAGAGGATGACGGGCGGTCGCGTTCTCCGCCCCACATGACCCTCCATCCCACTACATCTTGCACACACAATGCGTTGACACTCTTCGGCTATCAAAACTAACATTTGCAGGGAATCAAATGTCTCAATGGCCGGAGCATTGTCGGAGGAAATGTTGTAAGCTCCACATCCGACAACCATGCATCTTTTACTCTCTTTAGATGTCCAGATGTTTCACCGGAGAAGCTGGGGGTCTTCACCACGCTTGATAGGAGGTGGCAGAGCTCAGAGCCCATCGCCGAAGGCCTAACTCCACCACCATACGCAGAGGAGGAGGAGGATACATTTATCGTTGGATGGCACCCTCCCGGTGCTCATCCAACGGTCTACAAGGATCCACGTCGCCTTCTTAAGGAGCTACAACAGCCGTTTGACCTTCCTTGACCAGACATCCTACACGCAGCCTCGTGTCTACACTGGGATGCTTCTCCAGACCTTAGCCTTGGAATCCCCGAGCCACCTCCGAGTCTCTCCCGAGCCACATCCGAAGCTGAGCGGCCACCAAAGCTCCTCTGAGCCAGCTCCGAGCCTGCAAGCCACCCAAACCTCGCCATCACATGCCTGTCACGTGACTAGCCGGGTATTTTGCAGGGATTCCCTCGGAACTTCTTCAAATTGCATATAGGTCCTGCCATCACGTGCCATCCACATGTTCATGGGGTATTTTGAACTCTACCCCATGCGGGTTTTAATAATTGCAAATATACCCCCACACGTGTGGGTAAATTACAGGGGAGGCCTCGTACATATTTTTATTTGCATTTTAGTCCCTTCTAGGGACATGTTTGCTAAGTTTTCCTTATTTATTTCATTTTTTCTTGCGTTTATGCCCCTAGTTTCATTTGTGAATATCTTGAACATCCGAGCTCCGATCGAGTTGATTTCAGTGGCATTTTGAAGCTTGTTTTGTTGTTTTTCTAATGGCACATTTTGGTTTGGTTTGTTTTGGATACTTCGGTCTGTGTTGATTTATTCTAATGAAATAGTATCACTTTCTAAATGATCATCATGCCATTATGTTACTTGTCATCGCATATTACTTCGTAAATAGATTATGAACTTGTTTGCATATTTATTGCTCATTGATTATATTTGATTTGGGCATATTTGCATCATTCTAACCTTGCATTTCCATATAAAAGAAGCCAACAAAAAGTGTCTTTTTCATGCGTTTGCATTCTATGTCTCTTTTATGCATTTATTGATCTACGAGTTGTTAATCTGACACTTAATCTAAGTAATTTGAGTCTAAATATATTCTTAAGAGGCTCGTATCCCTCAGTTCGACCTTGGGCTTGCCCAAGTAAAATATAAATCGACCATTTTATTTTGATTGATAAATTTAAATCAAGCGGTCTTTGACGCACCTGAATCGGCCAACTACAACACACTAAAATGACTTATTGAGAGGCCGATTTTCAGGCCCGTCACCCCCTTGCTTCAAGAGCATGCCATCACCACCGTCCTCAACCTCTCTCTCCTCGACCTTAATCAGCATGTCCTCGCCACTGCTTGTGATGTTCCCACTCTCTTATCTCCCCTGTGATCCGGCTCCCTCATCGCCCGAGAAAATGCCGCTTGCGCGCTTCTCCGTCTCTTGCAGCTCCCCTACCTTTGCATGTTCGTCACCCGATCTAACTCTCTCCCTCTCCTAGTCGACCTCCTTCGTACCGACAATTTACGCAACCGGAAGGATGTCTCCAGCGCACTCTACACCCTCTGCAGCTCATCTCCTGCGGATTCCCTTCGTGCCGTACGTACCGGGGTCATCCACGTCCTTCTCAACCTCGTGTCGGATGGAGAGCCCGGTCTCGGGGATAAGGCTGTGTACCTCCCCACCACGGTATGTATAGTGACAGAGGCTAGGGAGTAGGTCATCGTGGAGGGCTGCATGGCTGTGCTCGTGGAGCACTGGGAATGGGAGGAGGTTTAGAAGAGTGAGGGAGAAGGGATGCCATTTTTATAATTTTGAGAAACAAAATAGGCATTATGGAAAACAAACTCACGGAATCCGGTTAGTTTTAATAGCCAAATGGATGGGGGTTAACCACATGGTATATAGGGTAAGGGTTAGTAAGTTTACCGAGTCAGGGGAGGAATTAGGTTGTTTAAAAGGTCGTGGAGGTAATTGACAAAGATTATAGGGTATGTCGGGTAAAATCCCATAATAACAATAATGACACATTCCTTATCACCTAATCGAGCATTGCTTATCAAAATATTGGATATATGTTAAGTAACTCTTGCCATTTTAGTGATAAATTTTGTGATCTAAAATGGTTATAGTAATAAAAAGTAGAGTTTTTATCAGTTATGCTCCTTCGAGATAGTCCAATATCAGACACTTCTTTTATTGGGAATCAGTTGTTCTCCTGACTCTTTGTCAGACTATCATTTGTGCCCTCCGTTAGTTTAACCGTCAATGAGTTGAATTTGTCCATGATTTTTTTTTCAAAAAACCACGGTGCAATTAAGAGGGATATAATTGTCTAGACTTCTTCATCATCTTCTTCCTTTCTCTTCATAATTTCTCTCTCTCTTAATTACACCTTCATGCATCCATTAAATCACTATTTTGTTTTGCACTTTCATGGATATATCACTCATTACGGATCAAATGATGAATTTTATTGATTTTTTGACGACTTTTCATGAATGAATTAATCAAAAAAATATATTAACTAAACAAATGTTGAAGGTCCCCTGTTTCAACCCACGACCTCCTTCTCCTCCTCCCCTCCTCCTCCTCCCCTCCCCTTCCTCCTCCACTCACTTACTCCTTCTTTGTCAACGCCTTCTCCATCCTCCTCCGCTCCCACTTTGTCGAGAAATCTTGCAGCTCCTCCAGTCGCTCGTCCCCTTGAGATTATCCGAAGAAGCACCTTCCACCCCATGATGGTGACGGCAAGAGATCCCTTGATGATGGAGGAGGGGGCGGCGAATCATGACACGGTGGGGGGAGGAGCTGGGGGCGGAGAGGGAAGTAGGGGGTGGAGGGGAGGTGTGGTGGCGGTGGGGGGGACTGCAGGTGGAGGAGTCCGGGGCGGAGGGGGAGATGCAGGGGTGGAAGGGAGATTGAGGGTGGAGGGGAGGTGAATGGGCAGAGAGGGAGGTGCGGGGGCGGAGAGGGAGGTGCAAGGGGAGGAGCTCGTGGCAAAGGGGTAGGTGTAGGGATGAAGACGGATCGAATACAGATCGGATATACCTATTTCCATATCCATATTCGCTTCATCTATATCGAATACGAATACGGATACATATATGATTCGGATATGCATTATGGAAACCATATCCGTAAAAATACGGATACGAATCCGAATCGGATATTTATCGAATCTGAATACGGATCGAATAAAGAGCGGATCCGAATACGGATCAAATAAAGAGCGGATCCGAATACGGATCGAATAAAGAGTGAAATCCCAATATGGATCCAATGAACATGAAATCCGAATACGAATTGAATAAAAACCACATACGAATATGAATTGATTTTTTATCAAAGTTCATAATGATTTTAAAAATAACAATGAAATATAAATAAGTTGCGTCATGACAAAAGGGAGTGTCAACGTGACATGTATTCTTGACCGGAAGCAAAAAGGGGATAGGATTTCATAAATTTTGTAAGCGCTCATACCCAAAGAAATAGAAATTTATTAATATTGTTAATATATTGTATTATATAATATATAATACTAATATAATAGCACAAAGGTGTATCTTATATTATATTAACTAATATATAAAATAATATTAAATATTGTATTCGGATATCCGGATCCAAATCCGGATATTCAAGATATTACCATATCCGTATTCGGAAAATTTTTATAACCTATATCCATATCCGATCCGTATTTGATTAATATTCGGATACAGATATCCATATCCGATAATTTTTCGAATATGGTAAGCGGATATTCGGATATATCTGTATCCATTTTCATCCCTAGGTAGGTGCGAGGGTGGCAGGAGGAAATGGGGGTAGAAAGGGAGGTAGGTCTGTTAGAAAATTCTCAGGTTTGACATTCACTTAGATCGGCTCGCTAAAAGTACGATTGAGATTAGATTCGAAAACAAATGAACCGAACTTGAACACGAGTTTGTGCTCAATTAAATAAACAAATCGAACCTCAAAAACATAGGTTCGCTCAGGTTTGGTTCGTTAAAAGTTCGATTATATACAAATATACCTACATATTATATATATATAAGGAAAAAAAGGTATTCTATCATAACATAATGGTTAGTCCCTTATTTTCCCAAACTCATCCAGTCATACACTCCCTAAGTCCCTATTCCTTATTCCCGAAACCTTCACAAAACCCTCCCCTGTAGGATAAGGTACTTTCCTATTCTTAAACGAAGCTTTAATGAGACGAACCGAACCTTTATGAACTTTACTCGAGCCGAACCAAACCTAGTTAGTTTTCATTTTATCGAGTCGAATCGGACCTGAACCTGAAAGTATGCTAAACGAACCAAATCGATCCTGGGTTGGTTTGCTCAGGTTCGGCCTGTTTACATCCCTAGAGGGAGGTGCGAGGGTGAAGGGGAGATGCTGGGAGCTGCGAGGGCGGCGGATGGGGAGGTGCATGGGCGACAGGAGGAGATGGGGCAGAGGGGAGGTGCGGGGTTATAGGGGAGGTGCTGGGGGTGGAGAGGGAGGTGCAAGGGGAGGAGCTCATGGCAGAGGGGGAGATGTGGGGGCAGAGGGGAGGTGCGGGGGTGGGGGGAGGAGTCGTTGGAGGAGGAGCAGGTGGCTGGGAAGGATGAAGAGAAGGTGGAGGAAGAGGATGGACTTTTCAGTCTCTTATTTAAAATTTAATTCCTGATGTGTCCTCAAAGTCAGCGTTCGTTTGCGTCGGGGATGGGGGACAACTAACATGAGGGGCATGAGTGATAAACCGACAATAAGTCGGTGGCACAACTGATATTCCCAAAAAGGGAGGGGCATAAATAATATTAGAATATCTCATAGGGGTACAACGCCAGACTTTTTAATGGAGAATATTTTGAAATGTATTCCAAATTTTGAGATTTTCTATACACTTTACCCTGTTTCTTAAAACAAAGTGTTGATTTTTTAAAGGGTGAAAGAAAATTTGACCATCTATAATACTACTAATAGTGGGTTTTCCCACATCCTCTCCCTTGTAACGACACGTGGCACTTCCACATCTCCCCCCTTCCCCACTCCCATTCACCATTCATTTCTCTCTCTCCTCTCCCCTCTTTTCACTTTCTCTCTCTCCCCACTTGCTCCCTCACTCACGCCTCTTTCTTATTCTCTCTCTTTGTATTCTCTCTCTACCCACTCATTCTCTCTCTCTATATATTCTCTCACTCCCTCCTTTCTCTCTCTTAATTGATTAACCTATTATATCTAGAAATTTTCCTCTTTCAAAATTTAAAAATATATTAGTAATAACTAAATAAAGGAGAAAGTATATATTATTTAAATCTTTTACGAAAATTTGAAATATATATTAGAAAATCCTTTTAAAGGTACTATTTTACTTTTAAATTTACTATTTGGGAAAAATAAGTACAATTTTTTGAAAACTATTATTGATATCATTCATATGTAATAAATTTCAAATAGTATATTTTTTATATCAAATGAATCCTTCAGAATAAACTAATTTTGAACATTCTATTGCTATTTTGGATTATTATTTTTAGAAATAACAAACATAAATATTTTTCAAAATAAAAAACACTAAAAATATTAAAAATATATAAGGACGTAAAAATAATTTTCTTTCATAATTTTTAGCATTTTGATAGCTATAATAAAAAATTTTAGATGTTATATTCATATACTTTTGAATATTAATTTTTTTCAAAATTAGATCTTAATACGAAATATAAAATAAAAAGTAAAATAAAAATTAAATGAAATAAAAAAATATTAGATGTAAAATCGATAAAAATATATAAAATATAAATAGTTTATACGTATGGTTAAATTGAAATAACATAAAAAATAAAACACATGAAATAAAATAAAAATTCATGAAAACATTTAAAAGAATTAAAATTTCATAAATTTGAAATAAATAAATTTAAATAGTGGGATGTATATAATATGTTATCTGCACATATATATATATATGTGTGTGTGTGTGTGTGTGTGTGTGTAACACATGATCGTAATATATATATATATATATGTATATATTATAAATCTTATTATAAGAAGAAAAATGAAAATGAAAATTTTACTAATATATATGATATATGTAAGAGAAATGATAAAAATACAATAAAGTTTTTTTAAAATCATATGATATTATAAATCTAATAAATATCAACAATAATGTGACTAACACTAATAAAAAACAGATACATTTTTTTCTATCGAAAACCCTCCTCCTTTCCATTTCAATTTGAACTTTTATTCTTTTATTGCCTTTGTTTTGATTGGGTGTCTACTATTTGTTGTATATAACATTATCTTTAAGTGAAGAAAATAAAACATGCTATTTGGAAAGCATACCTTCCATACCATTAGTATTTCTTCGCAATATATTCATACTTCACATATCATCATTCCAATATATTCTTATACATTATCTTGAAAAAATACTCACGCCGCGAAGTGCGGGCAAGCACCCTAATTTAACTCTAGTAACGGGACACGTTTTTTTAACACGTAGAAATAAAGAACCAAAATGTTGTTATCGTTGTTTTAAGGATAAATTAAAAAAAAACCCTCAATTGTGCGCCTAATCTCAATTAAAACCCTTATTTTCAAATGTAGCAAAGACATTCTTGAATTTTATGCAGACGTTGAACTTTAAAGTTGAAAGATGAAGTTCTTAGTTGAGAATCAACAAATAGTTAGAGTTTTTTATTTACCCTTATTTTAAACAAAAGAAAGTATGACATCACTCTTTATCTTTTTAATTATTGAAGATGACCTAAAAGATGTTGACCTCTTTTTATAAGAACAATGTTTTTGTATGAAAATAATCACAAGTTTATCCCAAATCACAAGTACAATGTCTATTTTTTAGAAGAATACCCAATCTCTTTTGTAAGCATAACATTTTACACAAGTAGTCAAAAGTAAGATTCTTGCATTCCTTAAAATATATTGCTCATTCATTTCTTCGGCATATAAAAAGCCCGTTCAAAAGAGAATTACAAACCATTTAACTTGATCAACATTCCAAACTATCTTTTTTAATATTCTACCCCCTAAATAGTTTACTACTTTAATACGTCAAGGGTTCAATGCTTCCCTATGTCTAGTGAAGTATTGGCCACTTGATAATTCATAAACTAAATCTTTAGCAGCAGGAATCGATTTTGAGAAAGTTTTCTATGCATTCAATTGAAAGGTATTCTTAGGAAATTTATGTTATGGTTACAGCTATCGAGAGAACCTATCTTCTTGAAACTACTACGAGGCATGCAATAAGGATATCTACTATCATCTTGCTAATTGTCATCAAGGACTTCTCTCTTCCTAAATTGTATTTCCTATAATTAATGTAAGCAATTACTTCTTTTGAGAGATACCATATTTTTTATTGTTTTGCTTTTTTATAAGTAAACTTATTATAATATGCTTAATGTTTTATTTAAATTCAATTACTTCTTTTATTTTATTACGGTAGTATAAAAATGTACAAAATCTATGTAAATATATGTATAAAAATAAGTTCTATATTTAAAATAATCATAAAATTCAAAGCCAACTAAAGTCCGACTAAATCCGATGAGTCGCCCGACTGTCGATTAATCCTTAGTCAGTGACCCAGCCGACCGAGTACCGACTACCGACTACCGACTTTTGCAACCTTGATATCTATTATCATCTTGCTAATTGTCATCAAGGACTTCTCTCTTCCTAAATTGTATTTCCTATAATTAATGTAAAATTTTCTTATGATTTACTTCCCTTTCTTAATTAATCATGACCTTGCTTCTCTATTTGCTAATGTCTAATTTATTGATTATTAATGTTTAGTGTTAGATTGTTTGAAGTAACCTTCCACCAAATGGTTAGTTAAATGTGTAATCCTTTTGTGAATATTTTATTATTTCGTGATACATATTTATAACCCTACAATGTTATTTTTCTTATTTTTCTTTAGCAGGATAGGGTTGAGTGAGATATTCTAGCCGATGATATGAAAATCAAGTCACGTTTTAACATTTATTTCATGTGATGAGATATGTCAGAAATGTATTTGTCTTCACATGACTACCACATCGACTAATACATGGAATTTAGATGGGTTTTTGCTTATGTATATACTATTTATCTTCTTCTATGCTAGCTCATTAAACTACTGTAAATGACATTCTCTCGATTCATTGCTCGACATACATGGACGAACATGGTTTAGGATAATTTGACCCAACCCACTGACTGACATAAACTTGAACTTGATCTAGAGCATGCCAATACCTGTAACATCACGGGCTTAGGTCTCCGGTCCGTTATCGAGGAAAACTGACCCTACTTAAAACTCACGAAGTGTGGGTGCGGTATATAAGCGGTGAGGATTACTACTTGACAACTTGGGTCTAAGCATTTTGGGTGGTTGTCAACGGGTCTAATTGGGCCTGACCCAATAAGTTGTCAGGGTCAGTTTTCCTTGATAACAGACCGGGGACATAAGCCCGGGACGTTACAAATGGTATCAGAGCCATGTTCCCTCTGATAGTGGAAAGGACTACCCGAGAGGTTGAGCCGCCCTTACAAAGAGATAGGAGGAAATGGCTACCCGGAGCGTGCAACCGCTACTGTCATTGGGAATAAATGATGGGCCATGTCGCAACGAGGACATTGCGAATATAAGTGGGGGAGGTTGTAAAATCCCAACCCCAAACACAATGCCATGTGGGTGTGGTTTATAAGTGGTGGAGATCACTACTTGATAACTTGGGCTTAAGCATTTTGGGTGGTTGCCAACAGGTCTAATTGGGTTCGAACCCAATAAGTTGTCAGGGCAAGTTTTCCTCAATAACTGATCGAGGACCTAAGCCCGAGACGTTACAATGCCAAAAATCTGACTCTTAAATAAATGGATCGCACTTGGAATGTCCTCGACCCAAAACTGTGTATATACTGGCCCAACTCAAATAATGGCACATTATGATATCCCTTATAATAGTCCATAATCTCACATAATATTCAAACCAGTCTTTATTACCTATGTACATGCAATGTCTATTCTCTTATTTTTTAATAAATAGGTGGATAATATATTCTGTTCATTTTCATCGTAACGTCACTTTTTTCATTACATCATGACTACATAGAGTATAATTTACAAGGCAAGGCTTGGAATCAAAGCTATCTGGTTTATTAAACAATGGAGAGGATGATAATGATTTCTAGAAGGGATAACATATATACACATCTATTTTTAATCGACTATTTGAACATACTTGAACCTGCTTGAAGATTCTTGAATCTACTTTCTTCTGTTAATGCGCGAAAGTAGGTGAAAGATGCAAGCCTCGTTGCGAAAATCTTCTATATATCCTCCGATTACACTTCTTTTTCTTTTCATGATCCTTGCATTTAGGGGTGTCTATTGTGTTCAACGAGCCGAGTTAGCCTCAACTCAGACTCGAACTCGATAAGAAACCTAAGGCTCGAACTCGGACTCGATAAGGGTCGAGCCTTGGATCACCAACTCGAACTCAGACTCGTCGAGTTCGAGCTGACTCACGAGCCTCTTATCGAGCCACGAGTTTCTGAGCTGGCTCATGAGCCTCAAAATGAGTTGGCTCACGAGCCTCTTATCGAGTCATGAGTTTCTGAGCTGGCTCACGAACCTCAAAATGAGCAGGCTCATGAACCTCTTAACGAATCATTATTCCATTTTATACATTAAATTATGCAAATGACATTTGTAATTTTGATTTTTTATACTCTTTTCTGTAACTTTTTGGGCAAGCAAAATGTTAACCTCTATTTTATATCAAAATCAATGTGGAAGTTTCGGTATATATATTTTCAACTTTTTATTAATAGGGGAAACGAGTTATCGAGTCGAATTTCCGAGTTGAACAATGTACAACTCGAACTCGACTCGATAAGCTAACAAGCCATAAAACCCAACCCGAGCTTGAGCTCGTTAAGATTTCGAGTCTGGCTCGCGAGCCCTTAACGAGCCGAGCCCAAGTTGAGTTCATCGAGCTCGAACTTTCCTGACAGCCCTACTTGCCTTTGCTCCATCTTGCACATCGATCCCACATCGATCCCTTCATACCTTGTTACTCCAATGTATATATCGCACAATATTCTCTTTTTTTGGTAAGTAGTCCATTTCGAGTACTTGCTTCAAATACTCACGACTCTTGTGATGCGTGGTAAGTAGTCCATTTCGAATACTTGCTTCAAATACGCACAATATGAGAAACTTTCAATAAGGTGGGTCTTTCCTGGATGCGTGGAAAGCCACGTCAATTTAGATATTTTTCCTATTTATGATTTTCTAACTTCATAAATTTAATAATAAATATTAACGTGGTATATATATCAAGAAAAATTTATGAGAATTTTATTATATTAGATAAAAAATATAGGTTACAATATGTATGCTATATTTTACAAAACATTATGATTATCATTATTTAACCATGTGCAGTTTATATTTTACATAATTATAACACAATTTACAAATTTGGTAGTGGGCTTTTTAAATTTCAGGAAATACCTACCTCATTGGAAGCCCCCTTCCTATATATATATATATATATATATATATATATATATATATATGGAAAAAATGGGACATGGCTGCCCCCGCCCCATTTTTCGGCGGTTTTTTTTATTTTTTTTGAAAAATAAAACCATGTATATTCATCCATATATCCCTCCTACATGCCATTCAAATTTCGTCAGAAACAGAGACTCCTACGGCCTCCATCTCGATGGTATCGATTTAAAAAAATCCTGTTACCGTTAAAAAATTACTGTCCGGATGGAGGCCGTAGGAGTCTCTGTTTCTGACGAAATTCGAATGGTATATAGGAGGGATATAGGGATGAATGTAAATGGTGTTATTTTTCAAAAAAAAATAAAAAATTTTGCCCAAATAAGGCGGGGGCAGCCATGTTGGCTGCCCCTAGGGGGCAACCACATATGACCCTATATATATATATATATATATATATATAGAGAGAGAGAGAGAGAGAGAGAGAGAGGAGTGATCCTATGAAAGCCAAAACCTGTGACAACATGAGAGCACTGATTCTGGACCGCTAGATTCGACCAGGAGAGAGAGAGAGAGAGAGAGAGAGAGAAAAGTGTGAGAGAAGACAATATCTAGTGGTCCAAAATCACTGTTCTCATGCTCTCACGATTTTTTTGCTCTCACATGATCACTCATATATATAGAGGGGGGGGGTTGTATGGGGTTGCCCTGCTCTATTTTTTTATCAAGTTTTTTATTTTTTGAAAAAATATCACCATGTAATCCATCCCTATATACCTCCTATATATATGAATGAGGTCGGGGGGCTGTTCTGTGTAACAACCAAGTTGCCCGTTATACGGAGCAGTTTCCCCCATTTTTTTATTTTTTTTCAAAATTTTTTTCATGTATGTTCATCTATATATCCCTCCTACATGTCATTCAAATTTCGTGAGAAACAGAGACTCATAAGCCCTCCATCTAGAACAGGTCGATTACAACAAAATTCAGACCGTTAAAATTTACTTGTTCTAGATGGAGGTCTTAGGAGTCTCTATTTCTCACGAAATTTGAATGACATTTAGGAGGAATATATAGATAAACATACATGAAAAAAATTTTGAAAAAAAATAAAAAATAGGGGAAACTGCTCCGTGTAACAACCAACTTGGCTGTTATACAAAACAACCTCCCTTCTATCTCTCTCTCTCTCTCTATATATATATATGTATGGGAAAAAGAAACCTCCATCAAAACTACAAAATTTTAACGATTTTAGAATCACTGAAAATGATCTCTTCTAGATAAACATGTTACGATTGTTTTGCATGAAACTTGAAACACATATTTTACTCAATATATTAAGTAAATCCCTCTAAGTTTTCATTCAAAAAAAGTAAAAAAACAATGAAAAAATAAGTCGGGTGCAGGGAGTTACCTACACCCCAGGGTGCATGCACTTTGTCCCCCCGTACACACACATAGGGAAAAGGGAGCCTACACCCATGTGTAGGTAACTTTTCTACACCCACCTCATTTTCTCTCAATTTTTTTTATTTTTTGAGATAATTCCTTAGGGAATTTAGATCACAATACATTACCATGTCGTTATTCAAATTTCAACATATTTTGAGACTTCTAACTTATCATCATAACAATCAAATTTTAAGGGTCTGAGATTGGCTGAAATTGGCCCCTTCCGATGGAGCTGTTAGGAATGTCTGTTTTACGTGAAATTTGAAATACGTATTTCATTTAATATTATAAGTAAATCCCCTAAATATCCATTTCAAAAAAAATAAAAAGTTAGGGAACATGAGGTGGGTGTAGGAAAGTTACCTCATGGGTGTAGGCTCCCCAATCCCACACACACACACATACACACAGATACACACACACACACACACACACACACACACACTCATACACACAGATATATATATATATATATATGTGTGTGTGTGTGTGTGTGTGTATGTATATATATGTATATATGTGTGTGTGTGTGTGTGGGGGGGGGGGGGGTTGCCCTCTGGCTGCCCCCGTCATATTTTTCGATGATTTTTTTCTCAAAAATATTACCATATATTTCATCAATATATCACTCTAATATGCCACTCCAATTTCACCAGAAACAGAGATTCCTATGCCTTTCGACTAGAACATGTAATTTTAACGGCCTCAGAATTGCTGTAATCGACCTATTCTATATGAGGCATAATAGTCTCTGTTTCTGACGAACTGGAATGACATATTAGAGGGATATAATAATGAAAATACATGACGGTATTTTAAAAAGAATAAAAAAATTTCGCCCGAAAACGGGGTGGGTGCAGTTTGTTTTTTTTAAATATCGATGTGTATTTTTATCATTATATCCCTTTAGTATATAATTTCAATTTTGTCAGAAACAGAGACTCCTATATCCTTCATCAAGGAATGCCAATTACAACAATTCTAAGAGTGCTAAAATTATCTGTTCTAAACAGAAGGCAAATGCTGTATTTCTGATGAAAAAATAATGACATATTAGAGGGATATAGTGATGAAAAACACGACGGTATTTTTGAAAAACCAAAAAAATTCACTGAAAAATAGGGGTGGGGGTATCTACATTTTCTCATATATATATATATATATATGAGAAAAATGGGGTTGTTCTCTTGGGACAACCAACTGGCTGCACCCGCCTCATTTTTCAGCTAATTTTCTCATTTTCTTCGGAAATTATTGTCATGTATTTTCATCACTATATCCCTCTAACATGTCATTTCAATTTCATCAGAAACAACGGCTCCTATGCCTTTCACCTAGAACATATAATTTTAGTGGTCTTAGAATTGCTGTAATCGACCTATTCTGCATAGAGGACATATCAGTCTTTGTTTCTGATGAAATTTGAATGGGTATATTAGATGGATACAATGAAAATATATGAAAATAATTTTTTGAAAAAAAATAATCGGGAGTTACAACTCCATTTTCTCAACACACACATATATTTATACACACCACTCCTTCAATCATACGTCATTACTAAAATTATTCGTTGTAATCCATGCATCACTGGCAAGAAAATAAATTCCAATTCCTCTTCTTCAATTATTATATTCTTTCTTTCTTAATCCTTCCTTATTTTATTATTGCTAAGATGCATTTATTTTTAAATAAATTTATAGAATGATAATGACCACGTGATTTTCTATTAGTGGTAGTAGTTAAATAGTAGACGAGGGCCATCAGGCCGACATTTTAGAAGGGAATATAATATCAAACTCACCCATATATTAATTGGAATTCATTCGTAAGGGGGGCATTTTTAACCTTTGATTTTTAAAAGAAAAGATTCACCATTCTGAGATAGCACGTATATCCCACATTCAAATAGGTCCTTAGGCCCCGTTCGGTAGGAGAATAATCAGGAATAATGATGTAGAATAAGGGAAATAAGGGTCTATTCTCCGTTCGGCTGGAGGATAGGAATAAGGAGAATAAGGTGAAATAAAGGTAGGTAAGATGGGATAAAGATAGGAATAAGAGTGAAAAAAGATAGAATAATGAGAAATAGTCGTACCACTGAAAATCGTGTCGGGAGGAGAATTGGTCCCTTATTTCAGAGCCTATTCTTCAACCAAACAGGGCCTTAGAGTTTCATATGAATACAAGGATGAATACTTAATATAGCATTTTAGCAAATTCCAATGATGTCTAATTATATTGAGGGATAATTTTGTTCAAATTCATGAATTTATTGATTCTAAAATAATGGTCTCTTCTGATTCTAATTTTTGACTTTTACGTTAAATTCACTCATTATTAACGACCACTGATCATTTTAGACCCTTAACTAATGATTAAGTACAATATATTTTTACTTAGGCATGATATTCCAATTTTATAACATCTATTTTTTTCTCAAATAAATTTATTTTAAGTTGATTAATTGATTTAATTAATTTTACCTTTCTTTTAATCCCAAGTTGGATCTAATTAAAGATTGGATAATTGGACCAATCAAATTTATGAACGAATTTGGTAATAACTAAGGTGTTGTAACTTACAAACGGTTCCCATGTCTAGACAGTAGACACGCCTCCCCTTCGTAATAATTCGGCAAATCTCTCGTTCACCATCTTTCTTTCTATTTTTTAAATACCAAGAACCATAATATATTATATGCTACATTCTAAAAGCACCAATACCCATAAAAAATAATAATTGTGATTTGTTACATTTTAAATTAGGAACATGTCAATATGGATGTAATAAGTTTTTAATCAATAATATAATGGGATTTTTACATCCATAACCCTGAGTAGTTTCGCAATTACAATCATAACCTAGGGATGGGCATGGGCCTGGGTTCATGTTCTGCGGACCTATACAAACATACCTTGAGCTCCTCATGATTAATTGCCACGAATTCCTCCTGACAGCACTCAATCCTTTCCTACTTCAAGAAATGTGACTACATGAATGATTTCTGGCCTGAAAAAATCCCTAGATTGGACATACCATCCTCCTCACATGTAATAGAAGACATAAAATATTTACCAAGAAAATAGGGAATAATATTACATTAATTATGAAAAAACATTGTAAAATTGTAAATCAATCTCTTCATTTGTAAAACAATGACGTTCTAGTGACAATACGATGTCAAAAAATTCTAAAATCACCACATAATTAAATTCCGATTGCTAGCGAAAAATAAAAAAAAGATTCCTCAACAATGATATACCTTAGCAACTAAGCTTGGAGCCTTGGAGGACAATACAACTTGGGATTTTGGGAGTGGGTATTGGGTTTCTGATGCATGAGGGGTTAGGAGCCTATGACATCAACCGTGTTTAGCGTGAGGGGAGGGAGCTGGGAGGGGACATATGTCCCTGACTAAGGCCCGCGGGCCATATTTGGGATGGGTCGTGGGCTCAATCTCGGGATATACTACATGCCACCACTCGGGCCTATGTCGGGCTGTGCCTCAAGCCTGGTCGGGTTGGGCCATGCCAAGCCTGAGCTCGGCCCAAAAACAATTTGGGCCGTTTTTTAGGCCCAAGCCCGACCCAATGTCCTCTTGGACTTGGGCTGGGCCGGGCTGACCCAACCCAATGCCCATCCCTATCATAACCCCGTATAATCGTGAATTACACAAGAAACCTCGGATAGTCACTCTGTCTCACACCCATAACCCTTCGTTAATTTAGTACGTTAACTCAACCATGTGAGTGAGTTAATCTAACCAATCTACCATCGAACGGTTAGGATTAGCCAAAATTTTAAAAAAAAGAAAGGAAAAAAATCCTGCGAGGAGGGCTTGCAGACGATGGAGGTTCTTACTGATTTGGATGCATCATCAGTAGGGGTTCTTGCTCGGAAGCAATGCGTCGGAGGATAGAGGATGTGTGCGGGGCTCCAGCGGCGGAAGGGGGGAGCCCTTCGAGCAGGTGAGGAGCTAGGCACGGGGGCGGCGTGAGCAGGGAGGATGTACGCGGGGCTCCAGCAGTGGCGGGGGGGGGGGGGGGGGGAGAGCTTTAAGCATGCGAGGCTCTGGGGGGGGCACTTCTGAGCAGGGGAGAATCTATGTGCGACGAGCTAGATGCGGCTCCTCTCACGCACGAGGAGCTGGGCACGGGGATCCAACGCGACAGGGGGAGCGCTTCAATCAAGGGGAGGAGCTATGCGCGGCGAGCTGGATGCGTTGCTCCTCTCGCGTGCGCGGAGCTGGGCACGCGTCTCCAGCGGTGGCGTGGGGCCGAGGAGGGGAGGAGCTGGACGTGTTGCTCCTCTCACGCGTGAGGAGCTGGGCACGGAGCTCCTCGACGACTGAGGGGGTTTCAAGCGGGGGTGGAGGAGCTGGACACGGGGCTGCTCGGCCGTGGTCAGGGGGGGGGGGCCTGCGGGGGACGGGGGGCTTCGACGCATGGTCAGAGGGGAGACTCCGCCTCCCAGCCCTTCTCAGATGACGGAGAGGTATGTTTTGCAAATACGAATGAGCTTTAGGTGCATTTTTGTCTTTTTAAACGGAAAACGTCAAACATAACAGATATCCCAAACAGAATATAACACATGGTTATGTCATGTAATTGTTAAGCATTACTCGTGGTTTCTCATGTGATTCATGATCATACAGGGTTATGATCGTAATTACGAAATTACTCAGGGTTACGGGTGTAAAAATCCCTAAAACAATAAAAATAACACGTCTTTGATCTCGGCAACATGATTAAAAATATACGGATGAGATGGAGGGCTTTCCACCTCCAAGAGAATTGCTTGAAACCTTTCCTAGAGCCGGATAACATTATGATCAGAGCAACTCAAATTATGATCATTTGAGTGTAAACAAGTTAGTTACACTAAAAAAACATGAATCGTATCTAGATCCGAGTATTTACCTATAAATGAAAGACGTGAACTGTCCTAGACCCTGGACTATATTATTGTATGGAGGAGCACAAGTCCATCTTTTTGTACACGTTTGTGGACGTTGGATTGTTGAATCAAAATGAATGTAAGTAGAACTCAAGGGAATGTCCTTAGCTGTAACAATGCTCCTTTCCCTCTTTGTTACCTATTTCACATTTTCTCCTATAACATTCACTTGAGAAACTCTTTGAGCCATATGTATTTCTCGAGACACGATTATATGTGGTTGTTTAATAACGTATCATAACCTCATAATGTTGTATGTTGCACACTAGCTACGAGAGGAGATGCATTAAAAGACATTGAGGATAAATGAACATGGATTGATTCCCTGAAGTTCATTCATTCATTCTTTCTTCATATTGGTATTCCTATTGTGGTGGGAATTCCCTATCCCTCTCCAGAGACTTCGGGGTCGGGAAGCACTGTCCGCAGAGAGTCTATTATATTAGAGGCCACCCTGGCACCACTTGATCCGAAATGGCCTCAGGCCATGGATAATGAGATGTCCGCATTACATGCACTGGGTACTCTTGCCATCTTTTCAGGAATGGAATCCATAGTAGTAGAAAGCAAAGGAGGAAGGAAGGACCAAGGCGGCAAGCACAGATGAGAGGGACATCACTGAAGAGCTTAACTGACGAAATTCTATATGACGAGTTTAGCTGGCAGTCAGAACCGACGGGTTCCCCGGGAAGACCTGAGGATGGAGCAAGATGTCGAGGGCTTAGGTTTCAGCGTTTTTTCTATAATATCAAGCATATCACTCTTTCTTCCGATGATGATCCGGTTCATGATGTCAAAATAGTAGAGGCTGAGCTTGAGATGAAAGATAGATCCCTGCTGTCTTACCAATACACCGGAAACGTGCATCGATACTTCTCCAACATGGAGGTGTTCCCCCTTCTTTGAAGAGGAAGTGTCGCAATATACTTGAGGTATGCACTGGTTACCTCTGTCATGGAGGTGCTTACAATAGATGGTGAAGAACATGTAGCTGTACAATGATAAGTACCACTTACACCTCCTTCGACCAAACTGACTAAGTTATGCACCAATGCATCAAATACATATACTTATACACCGATGTATATCGACGCAAAACACACATGTATCGATACAACTGTGAATAATATGATCCCGACTAAGGTATGTACATGTACATCGATGCTTATACCAATACATCTAGAGGGACATCGAATAATGTCGTGTTTTAAAAAAGGTTGGTTTCTAAGCCCCATGACCTTTTTGTTTTGGGTTGTGTTTTATAAATTAATCCCATAAAATGCATTTTCACGTGTTGCTGTGAGTAAATGGAGTTACGCATCATAAGAGATTGTGCATGTACCCTTGGACCCCGTGTAAGATCCCTAGAAAGTCATGATGATGCATTGTACTTGATATTTGATGTTGTATTTTGAGTTTCTTGATGGAGTTAAATAGCATTAGGTATGACTATACCAGGCGATATTTTGGGTGGTAGGATCTTGAAAGGTGTTTCGAGATGTGGTTAATCTTAAAAGGTGTTTCGAGATATCATGTGGCACATTTCAAGATGATGTATTTTGGCGTTTGTTTTCCCTATTCCACAACCATAGCCATGCCTTGTGTGAATGTATGACCTAAGTTCTAAATTTGAGTATGCTTATGAGGGAACCCACGATTCGTAGGCTCCAATACTTATGTCCTACACCACGATGGTCTCTTGCTAATAAATAATAAACTTTAGCTTTACGATAGTTCTCATTAATAAATAATAAAAGAATAAAGAATTTACTTGTCAAATGTATGCTCGAGGGAGAGTTAGTTTCTTGTTTATGGTTATTTGTGTCTAATGTCAATCTAGTTACAATGCAACTAATCTTGACATTACCATTTGCCTGGACATAACATGAGTAGTTTAGCACCAGACAAGATACATCACAATTTTTGAGTACTTTACTTGCTTTCGTATGCTTTTCCATTTTGTTGGGAGATACTATGACATACTTTTTGAGAGCACTTTGGTTTACATTGCTATAAACATGCTGGTGTGGCCTTTTTTAGGACATAGACAACACTATTAATATAATGATTACGAATTATTACAATAGTTTCATTTCATATGATAGATTTTCTCCTTTAATAAAATATTTCAATTGTTAATCTAACGTATCATGATTGAGCTTGTTGAATATCAGAGATCCTATACAAGTTGGACTGATAATCCAACATCCAATACCATCAACCCTAGTAAATACATGGGCAAGGTGTTACAATGTGGTTTCTTTCTCTCTCCACTACATCCTTTGTAGGATCCTTGCCCTAATGAAAAGCTAATGATCCATTCTCTTTAGAACATGAACATGTACTCCACTACTTGCTAGTGGTGGTTGATATTGAAATCTCTCTTCTTCTTCATCGCATCGATCACCATCTTTCCAAAACACACAAAGAACACAATTCAGAACCTTAATAGTATCAACCTCATCTCCTAGCCTTCTCAACAAGGGATGATTTCATATAAAGGTCTCCTATTGTATCCTTGATCTCTACAATGTATCTCTCCTCGTGTGGCCGAAAGGGGTTGTTGGGGATGCGAATCCTTTATATAATGAACACCATATCGAAAAATTATTGTCGTCATGCATGGGTGTTGTATGATCAAAGATCGAACCACATCGATCATTTCCAAAAAATGTGGACCCTATAGATGGGAAAATGATCACGATCAACCAATCATGAAAGGATGGCCTCCATAGACACACAACACCTGATGTGGCGACGACGATGACATGGGATCTTATTCCATTTTGGGAAAGTAGGTTTTATATACATAACAACAACAACAACAAAAATAAATTGATGATGATGATGATGAAGTGAAGCATCATCATAATGGTAGGAGATAGGTTAAAGATGTCCTGCCTTCATGTTGTTCTTGTTTATAAGAGAGAGGTTTAATGCTCTAAAGGCTCTAACACCATTCCCTTTTTTCCTCTCAAAAGACCCTCTAGTTACTATGGAAACTCGAAGAGCTTTAAATGAGGGGAAGGGTGATGTTTTTGCTACCCCTCTTCTTCTTCCTCCTCCTTTCGTGCACTTAAGCATAACCATTAATTGTTCACGTGCTCTTCTCTCACCCATCTCCTCACCCATGACCGTCGCACTTGCAACTGAACCCTTGGCTGCTGCTCCCCCACATACGATGCCATGTTACTTCAGTGATGTTTGTAACTTTATAGTTTGGGCAAGGAGAAAAATTGGGAGAGAAATGGGAAAGAGATGAAGGTGGCAATGTATGTAGACAACATCATCAAATGGGTGAATTTGAGTTCCTGGCATCAAGAAACATTTCCTTTACAAAAAAAACATGGCAGATGAGCTTCTTTTTGGGTGCTTAACCAAATTGTTGGCAAAGCAAAGGAGGGAACCATGTGACTGGGGTGGCACAACATATGGGCTGTATGGTGATTCATAGTAGATTATTCTCCTTTCTTCAATGAGTTGGTAGGGAGATAAAAGATGACAGTATCAAGAAGAAGCACATGGTCATTCATAACGGATGCCAAGTTTGTCAAAGAAGAGGATGAGGTGCAATGCGAATTATATACACATAAGATGAGCACATGCAAAAGGGACGAGGAGGGTATCATGATGATGAAGAACAACTCTAAAACTTAGTGCACATGTCAAGAGGATTGAATGGGGTTGGAGTTACCCTAAAATTAGAGGATAACATATCAAGTGCCATTTGATATTTAATAAAAGAGAATGAGATGAAATGAGACTAAATAACTTAAGTTTGACTTTCAAAATAATTTTGAATTATAAATAGTGAAAATTCTCTAATGACATTTGTAAAGCTTATCGATGATTTGGTAGGGAGATAAAGCATACATCAAAAGGTCTGACAATGCTAGACACAATATCTATGTTGAGGATTAACCCTTTAGGTGTTTAAGGGATAATTCAAGGTTAATCCCCTCCAACCCTGTAAGAGATTCAATAGAATTCTTGGAGGATAACGATGGAGTCAAACATAACATTCTTTACAAATGTTGTTTCTATACAACTTGGCTCCTTTGATCTCTACCTTTTATTCCGCTACATAGCTTTCTTTCGATTTCTTAGCGAAATGGGTAGTGACATTCATCCTTAAGTAGTAATTAAACACAAGTAAGAAACAAAAGAACACCAAAAATTAGAGTGATTGAAATATTCAATTATAATACAAAGTGTTTATTAGATAGCACAACACTGTCATATCACATATACGCGGAAGACGTGTAAAATCCCTTGTAATGGAAGTTAGGTCAATTTACACTACAATAAATACTTTAGGTTAGGCCACCAACAAAAGTTGGGTTCTTCCAAACCATGTGCTTCGTCTACCTCATCCTTTATTTAAGTGTTTCCACTTCACCTTTCCACGTTTATGCTATTTTTTTTATATCAATGATTGTCCATCTCCAGTGTATATCACACTACTTTCTTTTTACAATGCACTTCACTTAATATGAGGAAAATGTTTTTGGGGCTTCCTTTAAAGATTAAGGGCCTATTTGATTACTGGGTTGGGCTGGGTTGAGATATCCTCTTGCGACTAGTAGCTGTTTGGAGGGTTGGGAGGGTTGGAACGATAATTATGATGTGATGTGATATTGATTATGTTTTATATTAACTTTTTTAATGATTGTAATATATTTTTTTACGTTAATCATTTTATTTGAACATGATTTAAAAATATTATACCAAAGAAATTGTAAGCTCAATACAAGTAATCCCAACCTAGGAATGCATGGTTGGAGCAAGGGGTATGCCAGGATACCCTGGTGTATCTTGGCAACCAAACATACCCTTAAAGTGAAGATGGGATGGAGGGGATGCTGAAGAACTCATTGTCTTGATAATAGAAATACTGTAGGAGATGAAGTACTTTAAGGTTCTCATATTTCCCTATGGGAGTTTTGTCCTAATGTTACATCACAATTAATCACTTTGAAACAATTGCATATGATATCACAAGAGTCACTTGTTAAGTTCATGGATCGTGTATGAGATATACTCACATCACTATCATGTATGCTCAAAAATAAAAAGATCATCATATTTTCAAATGATATTTTAAATAGAATTAGTATTTGCAAATTATATTTTCTTTTCAATTTAAATCTTATTTAATTATATTAATAAAGTTGAATTTTCTAATAGATTATAACTTTCCGATGGTGATTTTTTAACTTATCTAAATCCAACATAAGGTGAAAAATATGAAGTGAGTTTAAAACAAACATGGTTAAAAGGAGACAACACAATTTATTTCATTTATAAATAATTGGAGAGGTAAATCAACTCAATTTTCATTTTATATCAAATCATACTTAGAAATTTTTATTTTAAAAATAATTATATTAGGTTTTATTAAAAGAAAAGTAAATGGTAGTGATGGGGCTTGAACTCTTCTATGCAACATAACATGCCCACTTTTATACCATCAAACCATTAAGAGTCTTTTTTTTAAAACTGATTAATTATTTAAAGAAAGCCCATTTTAAAAATTCAAGATATTATGAAAGTGAAATAGGAGAATTAAGGAGGGTCCATGACCCTCCCTCACCCCTCTCGATATATACTGATCCGCCCATGAGTATAAACTATCCTTGCGAAAGCCATAGATTTGGGAAGAAGAGCAGCACTATTTTAGCTGTGGTTAGGGATTCATAAAGATCCACAGTAGTTAATGGCACTAACGAGGAACTCTACACCTTCACCATTACAAGACATTGAGATTACACTCATATATCGGTATTTTTCAAATTTACACTATGAGCCTAAGAACCCCTTTCACTATGAGACTACGGGAGGAGCAGCGTTCAAGAGAGCAGGGGGCAAGAGGGAGGAGCAATAGGTAGAGGAGGGGGCGTGAGGGAGGAGCAACGATCAGATGACGTTGGGGAGGAGCAGCGGGCGAAGGGCATGTTTGACGAGTCTGACGGACACAAGGGAGGAGGGTAGGGAGTGGGAGGAGGAAGAGGGACGCTAGATGCAAGTGAAGGAGGAGCAAGGGGCTGGAGCGGGAGGAAGAGTAGTTGGTGGAAAGACATTTCAATCCTTTTTTAACTTAATTTCCCTTGTGTCCCCAAAGTTAACGTCGTTGCATTGAGATGGACGGTAACTAACTCGAGGGGCGCAAGTGATAAAACGAGAAGAAGTCGAGGTTATAATTGATATTCCAAAAAAAGAGAGAAGCATAACCGATATTGCAATATCTCAGATATGCACAACTGATAAAAATCCAACCTTTTATGTTACAAATTCAGCCCTTGCCATTAAGTCCCAACCATGCTAAAAGTGCAAACATAGAAGTTCAATAGGGATAAAATATTTAAGAGACAAAGACACAAATTTGTTTACAATATTGTGTATGAGCACACGTATACAGTTGTTAAATTCGAAGATAATCGAAGAAAGCTTTGCTTACCAACCACACCAGTTAACAAGTTAGGAGTAAAAGAATAAAAAATAGAATAATTTTTGTATAAAATAATAATAAATAATCTATCATATTTGACCTAAAAGGCAGCATCATAACACTTACTGGAAAAGATCAGTTTCTTCATTAAAGTGACAAAATTAAATTTAGGATATAAAGTGACAAAATTAACCTTACGAATATGATTGTGATTGCAGGTTCCATTAGACTATCTGATTAGCTGTTTGTCGTTGTTTTATTTCTTACAACTGTCATCAAATCCTTAGGAATAGCAAAACATGTTATATAACCAATCAAACACTTTTTATTAGATAGGGATGAAATTGGATTGGATACGGATCAGATATATCTATTTCCATATCCATATTTGCTTCATCTCTATTGAATATGATTACAGATATGGATATGATTCGGATATGCATTATGTAAACCATATCCTTAAAAATGCGAATACAAATCCGAATAGGATATTTTCGAATCCGAAGACGGATCGAATAAAGTTGACCTACATACGAGTATGAATTGATTTTTTTATCGAAGTTCATAATGATATTAAAAAGGCAATGGAATATAAATAAGTTACATCATGACAAAAGGAAGTGTCGAGGACCGAGATGACCTACATTCTTGATCGAAAGCAAAAGAGAGATAGAATTTCATAAGTTTCGATCGTGCTCATCCTCTAAGAAGCTGGAATTTATTAATATCATTAATATATTATACTATATAATATATAATATTAATATAACAACATAGCTTATATTATATTAACTAATATATAAAATAATATTACATATTGTATTCGGATATCTGAATCCAAATCTGGATATTCAAGCCACTACCATATCCGTATCCATATTCGGAAAATTTTTTAACAACAAAAAAGTTTCGCCCGAAAATGGGGCGGGTGCAGTTTGTTTTTTTTAAATATCGATGTGTATTTTTATCATTATATCCCTCTAGTATGTAATTCAATTTTGTCAGAAACAGAGACCCCTATATCCTTCATCTAGGAATGCCGATTACAACAATTCTAAGATCGTTAAAATTATCTGTTCTAAATAGAAGTCAAATGCTGTGTTTCTGATGTGAAAGGAATAACATATTAGAGGGATATAGTGATGAAAAACACGACGATATTTTTGAAAAAAACAAAAAAATTCACTGAAAAATAGGGGCGGGACATCTACATTTTCTCATATATATATATATATGAGAAAAGTGGGGTTGTCCTCTTGGGACAATCAACAGGTTGCACTCGCCTCATTTTTCAGCTAATTTTCTACGAAAAATATTGTCATGCATTTTCATCACTATATCCCTCTAACATGTCATTTCAATTTCGTCGGAAACAATGGCTCCTATGCCTTCCATCTAGAACATATAATTTTAACGGTCTTATAATTGCTGTAATCGACCTGTTCTGGATGGAATGCGTAAGAGTCTTCATTTCTGATGAAATTGAAATGGATATATTGGATGGATACAATGATGAAAATATATGATGGTATTTTTTGAAAAAAAATAATGGAGAGGTACAACTCCATTTTCTCAACACATATATATTTATACACACCACTCCTTCAATCATACGTCATTACTAAAATTATTCGTTGTAATCCATGCATCACTGACAAGAAAATAAATTCCAATTCCTCCTTCAATTATTATATTCTTTCTTTGTTAATCCTTCCTTATTTTATTATTGCTAAGATGCATTTATTTCTAAATAAATTTATAGAATGATGATGACCACTTGTGGTTTTCTATTAGTGGTAATAGTTAAATAGTAGATGAGGCCGACATTTTAGAAGGGAATATCATACCAAACTCACCCATATATTAATTGGAATTCATTCGTAAGGGGGACATTTTTAACCTTTGATCTTTTAAAAGAAAAGATTCACCATTCATCCATCAACTCAGATCGATTAATCAAGGAAGGTTAAATGAAGATTTACATTGGATCTTAAACTTGAACTTCTTCTCCTCCACTAGAACTCCTTTAAGTTTGCGATCTCCCCCCATCATCCCACTCTCGAGATCGTTCGATGAGTGATACAAAATAAGGTGGAATAATGGACGGGTGAGGTTATCCTTCATTACCGTTTGGTTGATTTTGGAGATAAAAGATAGATTAATTGTAACACCCAAACCCCAAACATAGTACCACACCTAAAACTCACGAATTGTGGGTGTAGTTTATAAGTGTTGGGGATTACTACTTGACAACTTGGGCTTAAGCATTTTGGGTGGTTGTCAACGGGTCTATTTAAGCACGAACCCAACAAGTTGTTAGGGTCACTTTTCCTCGATAACGGACCGAGGACCTAAGCCCGGGTCGTTACAAATGGTATCAGAGCCAATTTTCCTCTTATAGTAGAAAGGGCTACCCAAGAGGTGGAGCCACCCTACAAAGAGGTAGGAGGAAATGGCTACCCGAAGTGTGCAACCGCCACTGTCACTGGGAATAAGTGATGGTCCATGTCACAATGAGGACGTTGCGAATATAAGTGGGGGAGGTTGTAATATCCAAACCCCAAACATAGAGCCACATCTAAAACTCACGAAGTGTAGGTGTGGTTTATATGACAACTTGAGCTTAAGCATTTTCAGTGGTTGTCAACGGGTCCATTTGGACCCGAACCTAATAAGTTGTTAGGTTCAGTTTTCCTCGTAACGGACCGAAACCTAAGCCCGGGTCGTTACATTAATACTATAGTCAATGCCACAATTGATGGCTCAATTACAAGGTGACCACACTTATTCTGAGATAGCACGTATATCCCACATCCAAATAGGTCCTTAGAGTTTCATATGAATATAAGGATGACTACTTAATGTAGCATTTTAGCAATTCCAATGTTGTCTAATTATATTGAGGGATAATTTTATTCGAATTCATGAATTTATTGATTCTAAAATAATGGTCTCTTCTGATGACTTTTACGTTAAATCCGTTCATTATTAACGGCCACTGATCATTTTAGACCTTAACTAGTGATTAAGTACAATATATTTTTACTTAGGCATGATATTCCAATTTTATAACATTTATTTTTCTCAAATAAATTTATTTTAAGTTGATTAATTGATTTAATTAATTTTACCTTTCTTTTAATCCAAGTTGGATCTAATTAAAGATTGGATAATTGGACCAATCAAATTTATGGACGAATTTGGTATTAACTAAGGTGTTGCAACTTACAAACTGTTCCCATGTCTAGACACGCCTCCCCTTCGTAGTAACTAGAGTAGAACCCGTGCTAAAGCACGGGTAAACGATTACAGAAAGTAATAGTTATTATTGTTAATTAAGAGAGGTCGTTATAAAAATATAAACAATATATGACGTGCATGTAACGATACCTGTGAGTCTATTTTAAATAAATTGGTAATTACATTTTGTAATATGAGTATGTAAAATTGTTTTAAAATGACAACTTTATAGAATAGATACATAATGTGTATCAAGAATCACAGATAAATGTGTTTTTATTAACGAATTAGTTTATTACGCTCGCAATCTTTCAGTTTCATATTGCACAGTCTGATAAAATTTATATAAACAATTACACGTCTGGCATTTTCATTAGTTTCACGAGTTAAAAATAGCATCTCAGAGATATGGTATTTTAAGCAACCCCTAATGTGATGGTTTATCATGAGGTTATGTAAACTGAATTGCCAGAAACAAACCATATAATGTAAAACTTCTACGGATCAAAAAGACAATTTGTACGTGAATTGTAGTAATCTTATTTAACCATTAACATTGATAAATGCAAAGAAACATACTATTCACATGCTTGAGATGTAGATGAACATCTAGATATGTCAAGCAATATATACATTTAGTAGGCACATCAAACTTATGATATATTCTAGAATTGAATCTCAATCAACACTGCTCGCTAAAGAATTAGTTACACAAAATGAAATTGAAGGATTCCATGAACACTCATGAAATGTGTTTGGCCTGGTTCGGAAAAAGTCATATAGCAGCCAATAACCACAACCGACTTGAAAAGTTATTCAGAAATAAATTAATTTCAATTTCAACACATGTAGATGTAAAAATGATATTGGAATATTACATGACATATGAATACATCGTCTTGTATGAGATTAAGCGAGCATTTATAAATAGAATCACGAATATAAGTTTTGTCTTTCTAAGTAGGAAGACTAACATGGGTTAAAAAAAGAAATATATTTTTTTAATAACATAAGGAACACAAAGATAGTAAGTATAATTATGTTTGCTATATGATGCAACCATATGCCATGTATAGCAAGCTATGTAGCTTTCAATTACATTATATTCCAAAAGAAATAAACAAAACCTTGAACATACAAAAAAGAGCACGAGTTTAAACTATTTTTCACAAAAAAAACTACGATGTTAATTAGTGTTCTAGCTAAGGGAAGTTTCTATTTACATCATTTGTTTGTCTTCTGAAATAGGTGAATATCAGTGATCAGATGGTGGGGGAAGCCTGCAATTTTTAAAAGTAAAATGATGTTAGATGATATTTGCAGCTTGCAAATAAGGTAGTAGGTGTGATTACCTTGCAATATTTTCGTCATTGGTTTTGCCTAAACTTCTTTCTTCCGAAGTGTCTTTGATTGCAGATGCAGTTAACTCCCCGCGAGAACAAAACGAGGATTTTTTTCCGTTATTCGTATTTCAAAAATGTGTTGTTTGAGCAAACATGAATTAGTAACATCTTGCAAAAGACGTTGTGAATTGCCTTGTGTTGTTGCAGATTATTGAGTGAGAAGTTAAAAGAATCAAGCTAAGATATAATTAGAAAGGCATACCTTTTCAAGGGTTTGAAGTAATTCAGTAATAGTCAATCGAAGGACTTTTTCTGCAGTATCAGCAAAGGTGGTGATGTATGCATGAGCGGTGCTATCTGTAACTTCAAATTTTACTTTCAATCTATTCACAAAACAATTGGTAACATTTAGTCATGGTTATTGGAAGCTATAATCACTAATCATAAACATTTCTTTACCTAGGGTAGCATTGGGGATTGTGTATTCCACAGTTGTTGCATGTATCTTCTTTCGTTAGGTTATATGTGATATGACGGGTGTAGCAGCAATCATACCACAACTTTGTATTTGTTAGGACCTTTATAATGGTTGCGTTTGTTGTATATGTCATAGGCTTTGTATGAATGAAGAAGATGTAATAAGTCAGTAAGTTTTGTAGAAAAGTGTGAAATAACTTTCGAAACTAATATATGCAACAATTCGATTCATCAAAATACACATAACAGATATCAAACCTGAAGGAAGAAACTCAAATAAGAACCAAAATGTGGCAGAATATGTATGGAATAAGAAAACAAATCATGGTTAAGAGAAATCCGGAGCATACACGATGGATGCCAAAAGAAGAAGAGGGAAAAACGAATGCATAATCCGTCAATAATGCAAACTACAGATTGAATTACTTTCATCAAAATATACATAACAGATATCAAACCTGAAGGAAGAAAATCAAATAAGAACCAAAATGTGGCAGAATATATATGGAATAAGAAAACAAACCATGGTTAAGAGAAATCCGGAGCATAATTGCTTCAAATGTAGCTGCTGCTTTGTTTCAAGTAGCAAACACTGTGCATGATAACATACAAACATACCTTAATTCGGAGTAGTCTGTCCCAGATCGAGGATATGAAAATATTGGGAAGGAGGTGCTGTGAGACATCATTGAGCTGCAGTGAACGGGACCTTGCAAAATTGAGGATGAAGGAAGTCGACGGAGTCTCCAAGTCGGAAAGAAGGTGAGGAGTCGAGGGAAGGAAGTCGACGGAGTCTTCAAGTGGGAAAGAAGATGAGGAGTCGAGGGAAATATGTTGTGCATGGAGAACCTGTCCACGTGGTGCACATAGATGACCTCCAGGGGGAGGCTTGTCTGAAAGCATGTGGCCATGTAGGTATCTTCCGAGAAAAGGACTTCGTGTATGCAATGCCTCCACGTGAATGAGCACACAACAAAGCTCCATGTGGATACATTGGGGATAATTTAGGACAAGATGGAAAGGAATTAAATAAAGATAGCAGGGGTAAAAATGGAATTCATCAACAAAAAATTAATGGGAGTGGGAGTCGGATGCCCCTCCTTAATATATATAGTAATGGATTCGGCCAATCTCTCGTTCACCATCTTTCTTTCTATTTTTTTAATACCAAGAACCATAATATATTATATGCTACATTCTAAAAGCACCAATATCCATAAAAAATAATAATTGTGATTTGTTACATTCTAAATTAAGAACATGTCAACATGGACGTAATAATTTTTTAATTAATAAAATAATAGAATTTTTACACCCATAATCCTGAGTAATTTCACAATTGCAATCATAACCTAGGGATGGGTATGGGCCGAGCCCTGAAGAGCCTAGGCCCAAGCCCATCTAATTATTTCGGGCCTTGGGCTGGACCTAGACTCGCAAAACTTGTTGTTGTTCGGCCCAAACCCAGGCCCGACCCATTTCCTTTGGGTCAGGCTTGGGCCGGGCTGGCCCATGACTAGACATGTTCTGTGGACCTATACAAACATACCTTGAGCTCCTCATGATTAATTGCCACGAATGCCTCTTGACAACACTCAATCCTTTCCTACTTCAAGAAATGAGACTACATGGATGATTTCTAACCTGAAAAAACCCCTAAACTGAACATACCATCCTCCTCATATGTAATATAAGACATAAAATATTAACCAAAAAAATGGAGAATAATATTATATAACTTATGAAAAAATATTGTAAAATTGTAAATCAATCTCTTCAATTGTAAAACAATGATGTTCTAGTGACATTACAATATCAAAAATTCTAAAACCACCACATAATTAAATTTCAGTTGCTATCAAAAAATTAAAAAAAGATTCTTCAATAATGATGTACCTTAGAAACTAAGCTTGGAGCCTTTGAGGACAATACAACTTGGGATTTTGGGAGTGGGATTTGGGTTTCTCGTGCACGAGGGATTAGGAGCCTATGTCATCAACCGTGTTTGGCGTGAGGGGAGGGAGCTGGGAGGGGACATATGTCCCTAACTAATGCCCACGGGCACATTTGGGCTAGGTCGTGGACTCAATCTCATGCCATACTACATGCCACCACTCGGGCCTATGTTGGGTCGGGCCTCGGGGCAGGTCGGGTTGGGCCATGCCACGCCTGAGCCTGCCCCCAAAAAAATTGAGTTGATTTTTTAGGCCCAGGCCCAACCTAATGTCTTGGACTTGGGCTGGGTCAAGCTTTTTGGGTCGAGCTTCGGGCTGGATCGGGCTGGCCTAACCCAATGCCCATCCCTATCATAACCCCGCATAATCGTAAATTACACAAGAAATCTTGGATAGTCACTCCGTCTCATACCCATAACCTTCCATTAATTTAGTACGTTAACTCAACCATGTGAGTGAGTTAATCTAACCAATCTACCATCGAACGATTAGGATTAGCCAAAAATTTAAAAAAAGAAAGGAAAAAAATCCTGCGAGGAGGGCTTGCAAAAGGTGGATGTTATCACTAATTTGGATGCAGCGGCAATGGGGGTTCATGCTCGGAAGCAACACGTCGAGCATGGAGGATGTGTGCGGGGCTCCAACGACGGTAGGGGGGCCCTTCGAGCAGGAGAGGAGCTGGGCACGAGGCTCTGGGGACGGGGCTTCGAGCAGGGAGGATGCGCGCAAGGCTACAACGGCTACAGGTGGGAGCGCTTCGAGCACGCGGGGCTCCGGAGGGGCACTTCTGAGCAGGGGAGGAGCTATGTACGACGAGCTGGATGCGTTTCTCCTCTCGCGCATGAGGAGTTTTAAGGATACGAGAATTCCTTAAGCGCATCACGGAAGCGTGATGATCGCATCCAATGCGATCGGAGCGACTAGTCGCACTAGTTGCTCGGTGCATTGGAATTTAAAATTTTTGAAATCATATGATGAAACCATATGATCCTAGAACATTTCTTAGATCATTTCATCTAACCATAAAGTATTAGAAATACCTCTTGAAGTGTGATTGCGATCACTTGATCTCTAAAGTAAGAGATCTTACTGACTCAAGTCCGATCCACGAAGAAGGCACTTGCGGGCACAATGATGAGACGCGTGCTTCCTGCAATCCAAGAAGAAGATCCAAGCGATGAATCTCCTAATTGCGTCAAACGAAATCCGATGTCTTCCACTTGTGCTAGAAGCACCAAGGAAGACAGAGATCAACGAGCATTCGAGGCGATAACACGACGGCATAACGACGACTACAATTCTCTCAAGATTCAAGGAGGATGGTCGCACTTAGAGAGAGAGAGAGAGAGATGGGATGTGAGAATGAGGATAGAGAGAGAGAGATTAGACTTGTATTTAGTGAAGGATATGGTTAGATCCTCAAGCGCATCACGGAAGCGTGATCGTCGTATCGGATACGACGAAGAACGACTAGTCGGACTAGTTGTTCTATGCAGCAGAAATTAAAAAATTTTTATGCGACGAAACCACATCTTCCAAGAACACTTCTCGGATCGTTTCGTCTAAACTACAAACAAGTAATAGTATTACCTCTTGAAGCGTGGTTGCGATCGAGTCTCCAAATGAAAAGACCTCCCGTCTCAAGTCCGATCCGACGGAGGAGACACTTACGAGCGCGTGTATGAACCGTGTGCTTCTTGCAATCCATGTTGATGATCCAAGCGGCGGATCTCCTGATCTCGACACATGAGATCCGACATCTTCTTCACGAGCGAGGCGCACCGAAGGAGACGGAGATCCAGGAGCAAAGAGTCGGGCAGCATAACGACGACGCTGCGGAGATGGAGAACCTCTCTAGGGCATCCATGGTGGACGGCCACATGAGAAGGAGAGAGAGGGCTGACGTGTAGAGAGAAATAGAGAGAGAGAGATGTGCTTCTCAAGCATTGTGTCAAGAAGAGCAAAGGGGTGCCTCTCCTTTTATAACATTTTGGGATCCATGGATCTCAATCCATGGGACAACACAAATCCAATGGCTCTCATTGATTGTGTTTCTTTCAATGGTCATGATGTATTGCTAAAAATACAACAACAATAAATTTAATTTAATTAAATATATATTTAATAAATCATCAATATATAAATTAATTTAAATCAAATCAATATAGGAGATTTAGGAACGAGGCATGCCTCCCTTCCATATAGGGGGTGGCAGCACTCCTTGAATCCAATTCAAGGAGGCCGTCCATCCTCCTTAATAGGAAGGAGGCACTCCTCTTCCTTATTCATGAGATCTCATATCTTATGAAAATCTCCATTATTTACAACAACTATTGTTGTAAATTATTTACACAAATAATCCTCAATTATTTTGTGAATATTACAATCATGCCATTGGAAATTAGTGAATCATATTCACAACCCAAAATAAAATATAAATTACATTTTCAATTTAATGTTGATGTGAATCCAATTCACATCAACATTTAATTAACAAATGTAGATTACAAATAGCTCTCTCTTATATATTATAAATCATATTTATAATATATATGATTAATATGGATATTGCTATCCAAATTATTCATATCCATGATAATTAAATCATATTTAATCATCTTGGATCTCTTTTCTCTTGTTCTCAAATAATATGAGTCACATTCACATTATTTACATCTTTGATAATCAAATCACATTTAATTATCTAAGACAACTCTCTTTATAATATGAATCGAATTCATATTAATCATGATAATTAAATCACATTTAATTATCCATTTTCTCAGTGCTTGGATATATATATATATATCAACAATAGAATTATCCATGAACTCCTTCAAGGATAATGCGCTTTCTCCATGAATACTTGGAGATAAGGACAGTGCGATTGTATTGTTCCATGTATAGTGACTTGGATATTGAGATCATATCTCAAATCCAGATCGCGGGCCTCCCATAGATGATTGATTAAATCAAGACCACAAATCTAATCATCTGAATCACATTCAGATCAATGTCCAATATTTGGACCAAGATCATATTACTTCTCTACTGAGAGGAGTCACTAAAATCCAGACCCGTTTCATCACTTCAATCGTTTATGATCACATCACCCTCAGATATTCCCAATACCTGTACATCCTGCATACTGGAAGACTCAGAATAAACCTGAAGTATTGGATCAACTTTATACTGTCTACTTCATGGTTTTATCAGTAAGTTTCTCATTCGATCATTGGGAGTCAGTATCGATCATATACTTTCCAAAAGCATATATCATACCTAGGTCTTGATCATATACTTTCCAAAAGTATATATCAAACCAACAAATTCAGTCAAGCTTCCAAAGCGAGACGACCGTGCGGACAGAATTTGATTCTTCCCAATATCTCATGAGTGAGCTCATGTCTTCCGGTTCAATGAATGAACCTGTATGATCCCTTTGAGAGATCGTATTACTCATATGCCCTTATATCCACACCAGCACGCTGATGTATAGACCTTGGTTAGGTCATCAACCTATTGGTCTGCCAAATGTACATACTCAAACATATAGTAACACATCTGTCTCCGGTCAGAGGATGCGTGCCTGTATCGTGACATCATACGATATAGGACTTTGGTTATCTCGATCTCGTTAAGTCAATTCTTTGACCTAACTAATCTGACACCTCCGAATCTCTATTCCTATGCAGAGGACCTGCATCAAGAGGTCGTTCAGATATCATCCTTTAGAGATAAGGATTGCCATCTCCTACTCAGGCTGGAGATTATCTCTTAACAATCATTTGATGGTGCTTGATGAGTCTTCAATCTAACTCTTTAGATATTCATCCAAGCACCAACCTCTATGATTCAACAGTTGAATCAACAGCTATATGATCATCAAGATGGCCATGGTACATAACCCTAATTGTACTAAGGGACCTATTATGCAAATTATTCATTCTTCATTTCAGATCAGGGAATGATATTTGCAATAACATTTATTGTATAATGGCTTGCCGTGGGCTCGCATGTCCAACAATCTCCCACTAGTCCAAAGAGCCATTAATGGGCTAATCATTTAAACCTGCACTCATGTGACAATCATAGGCTATTTAGAAAATAGCTAGATAAGTTGATCAGCCACTCTGTTCCCACGAGACTACGCCAAGTCCTTTCACGACACTTGCATATCCCCAGTAGCAGTGCTCGCATCTATTGTGAATGTTGCATTTTATGCAACCAATACTCAATCTTGTTAGTTCAAGTGTCCTTGACACTAAAACTTAACAATTATCATAACCAGTATTTTCATAATCCTGATCAGAATACCCATATTCCTGGAGATCACTATCTTTTAAGGTATCCACAGTTAAGACCTTTTCGATCTCTATCTATAAAGTCCTAAGTTTTTGAAGATAAGACTTTGAGATCACTATCTCAAAATCTTGTCATCTATGAAGATTTTGATATTACTGCAATCAAGTATTTTATCTCCATAGTAGGATTAGCAACACTTTACTACTCCCACTGCATGGCAGATATCTGGCTTTTGTACACATCTAGCATACACTCAGCTTCTCGTAACTAATGCACAAGTGCAAGTAGTTCTAGCATTTACTTCCTCAACTCTTTGAGGTGCTATCCCTTTAGATAGGTCAGTACCATATCTTAAGGGATGGAAGCCTTTCTTGGAATTTCTAAGAATAGAATATGTCCAAGGTGTACTACAAATGTGACACTCCCAATATCCTCTTCTCTTTGCTTCTGAACAACTTCAGAATTAAGATCCAAGAGATATCCTTGAGATCATATCTCAAGTTATGAAACAACCATATTATAAAACACTTATTATTATCCTTATATCATTCCAAATGATTAGGATATTTTCTACATTTAGCACGATGAACACAAAGGCACTCCACTAAGCTTCACATGGCTCATCAAGATTCCATCTGAAATCATAACATTTATAATTTCATCAAATCTTATGATCCAACTTCAAGAAGTTTATTTGAGTCCATAGATGGATTCCTTAGCTTGCACATCTTGCTTTCCTTAACCATGAAGCTCTGGGTCTACTTCTTGTGAATATCCTCAGAGAGGTATTCATAGAAGAATGCAATATTGACTTACATCTTGAAGATGCAATAGTCAAGTTGTGTAGCTAAGGTTAGCAATATTCTAATGGTTTTAAGCATGGTCACTGAAGAGCAAGTCTCATTGCAAGCAATGTCTTCTCTTCCAGTGTGTAGCTCATGGCTATGAACCATGCTTTGAAGGTCTCTACCTTCTCATTAGGTTCCTTTTCTCTTGAAGATCCATTTACACCTTTACAGGTCTTACCCATATAGGTGGATCCTCGAGGGTCCATATACAACACTTGTATATGAAGTCTACATTATACTTTTATTGCTAACATCCATCTATCCATGCTATGATCTTCAGAAGCTTCATCACATGAAGTTCGATCATTATCAGATTTTTCTGACACATGGAATCCATCCTCAAACTCATTTGAAGAGGTATTAGTGTTTCATCTTTAATTGTCCTTTTAGTTTCCAAATTCAGGAGCCTCATTATCTTCTCAAGATTAAATGAGTTCCTACACTTCATTTTCATCTTGATTCTCAAGAGAGTCATCCTCTAAGAATCACATTCTCAGAGATGAGTTCTTTTAAGAATCTCAAGGTCATAAAGTGGGTATCCAATACCATCCTTTATTTTCCTAATGAAGCAGCACTCTCAAGTGCTAGATTCCAGCATACATGGAACCTTATTAAGGATATACATTGTAGTCTCTACTACACATATATACCTGGAAACTAAGGGATAATTATGCTAAGATTCATTATCGATAAGATCATGTCACACATGATCCAATTGTATCTCCCTACAACTCTATTGAGTTTAGGTGTATTAGGAGGATTGAGATAGAAATGATATTCATATCTCCATAAGGTATTCTATGAATTCATCTAACAGGCACTTACTAACTAGATTAGATCAAATTCATTTTATCTTCCTTCAAATTTTGGTTCTAAACCAAAAATAATGAAATCTTTGAACATTTCAAAGGTCTCTTAGGTGAAGAGAAGAAATATCATATCATACATAATCATCAACAGATATCACATACCATAATGTTTACTATGATATAGATGATCCACATACATCAATATGTATGAGATCTTGAATACCTTGACATCTTACACCTTTCCCAAGGAAGGGTGTGTTGGACATTTTTTACTTTTGAATACAATATTCACAAGTATGTAAGTTTGAAACCTTTAGACAATCTAAAGTTTCATCTCTCACTAGTCTATTGATCAAATCAACAGACAAATGTCCAAGGCTTGATGCCAGATCATTATCAAATGATCATTATCCTCCTATTGATCTTTTAAGGTTTAATTTCAGTATTAGAAATGTCAATGAACCATTCATCAATTTTCTAATTTAGTGGAGTCCACTATATTTAGATTACTGTCTGAAATATCTCCGTCATAACTCTTTATAATAGATTTATTACAGAATTTATGTTTATTTCCAACATTTAGAAATAAGCAATGAGTATATTCTAATATCTAGGTCATAGTGACATTCTCTAAGACTAAGGGCTCTCCCACTGAAATTATGAAGCCTTTCAATCCAATAGAGACTGTTGCAACAATTGCATCAATATCCATGCGGTTAACTATAAACCTTAAGATCAAATTTTCCAATCTTTAAAACATATGCAACATATTGCAAGTGTTGTTAGAAGATTAAGATACAATTATTGGACTTTATCTTATCAAATAAGAAAGTCAATTTCAATGATTTATTTAGATTATTCTGATGCTCCATCCGAGTCCTTCTCTAAGGATTCTAGACAGACTTGATAGTCATACTATCAACACATCAACTTATTGCAGTATTGGCATTCATCCAACTCTTTGGATGTCATATGAAAGTCACAGAAGTACAGTCAACTCTTTGACTATACTTCTTACTTGGGTCCAACCCATGCTTCCATTACGCTCCCTTTATCTATAAACAACCATTGCTTAAGACTAAGGATCTCTTATGTTAAATTCAAAAGAATTCAATGTAAGAGCATTTCAACATTTATACATGCTTCATTAAATTCATACAATATGAATATTATGAAGCTTCATGAATGACTAAAGTATAGACAGTAGAATGATGAAACTCATCATGTCTACATCCATCTAGACTCTTAAAACATTTGTTCAGGTAGGTATTCAACACAATTTGAATACATCATCTCTTATAGAGCCATCATTCTACACGATGCAGAGAACCACACCATTCATGATTAAATGTCAAGAGCACATATGTATGCCAGAACATCTTCTTAGATTTTATAAGGATTAATTGACAATTGCGATCATCATCGACATGTTACTTCTAAAGTACATTTGATGATATCAAGAGTATAGAGACATACAAACCCTAGGATTGTAGTCCTATTATCTATTTAATTATCATTCCTCAATATGATGAGGAAACTTGCACATTACAACCACATACATTATGTGTCCAATGCAAGTACAATATCTGGATCATGAGTCCAATCCATGATATTTTACTGGTTATTATTGAGTATAACATTGAATGGGTTTAATGAAGGATTATCTGAAATAAGAAATTTGCATAAGTGTATGTATTTATTTATATATATATATACATATTTTACTTTGATTTAGGAATTTTTATATCAAAGTTGTCTTGCCTTGTCAACACTGAAAGTTCATTCCCTTAATTACTTTCAATGTAAAAGATATACTTACCATTATATCTCAAGCAAGATCTGGGATCTCCTTCCTTATCTTTGTTGCATCCCAATAATATGAGAACCTACAACTCGGATAAAAAGAAGAAGGAACACATTCCGCCTTGCAAGTCCAACTTGCATCTCCCAATTCGGTCTTTAACACCGGGCCCACCACCCCTAAGGTGATGTTGACCCGTCATTAATTGAACCAACCATCAACAGGAATACAACTCACTATGCGCAATCCAATATCGCCCCAATAATATGATGACCCGATATTGGGGTCACTACGCATACGTCCTTATTCTTTCGAGAAGCGAAGAGCCCGATCCAGATGCGCTTGCATACAGGAGCTGTCACTTCAGACAGGCGTCTCCTACATACAATCCCTGGCGACGAAACCCTCCGCCTTGACGAGAGACCATGGATTTCACTTATGTGATCCTCCATATCATATTCAAATTATAATTAATCATTATGAATCATATTAATTATGATTAATTCTTCCAAGGGAAATAACATCTCTATTCATAATAGAGTGTTTTAATTTTAATTAGATTCCAATTAATCTAATCATATTAAATTAATGATCCAATTAATATCCAACAAACATTTTTAATTGTTACTTGAATTATGGTATTATCTCAAATACGTATTATTTCGAATTTTAATAATTAGAAATATATCATGATTTCTTAAGCATTATACTAACCCTACCCGCTGTCATGGCCAGTACCGACGAGAGTGGGACGGACCACATACATTGCAACCCGCTACCCCAATGCTCTCCGACTAGACACCATATCCACCTCGGGAAAGGATAATGCAAAATAAATTACTTTGTACTTGAGATGATCATCGGTTCTTCAACCGAAATTATACCATATAATAATAATCAAAACAATTTTGATTAACATTATAATGAGATTTGCTAAACAAATCCCAAATCCTATTCAAGCAACATGTTTGTTGGAATGTAGATCATGTAGATCATGTAAGCAATTAGTGATCTAGATCACATCTAATCAAATATTGGTTAAGGAAATGTTATTTAAAGAAATAATTATCATCAAATATTTTACAAATATTTATGCACAATTATTCCAAAAAATTAAACAATTTAATTCACTAATTGATTAAATGACAATAACTAGGTTCTTGATTATGAAAGTATTTCCAGCAGTGACCCTCACTTACTAAAAATACCATATCTCAATCAATTTAAATCCAAGTGAAGCAAAGTAAGTTCTTAAAGTTTGCTAATTTGATTTACAACAGAACCTAAGTGATTTGCACGTATTTCAAGGCATTTCAAATCCGTAATTAACATCTTAATTACGTTGAGATTCGCAGTCCCCGAAACTGTGGATACATGTTCACTAAAATGAGCATAACTTGAGCAAACGGAATCGAAATCACGTAAACTCAGATCCTACGGTTTCCTTATTTAATGGGGAACAAAATACAATTATTATTTTCGTGTTCAAATAATTTAAACAGTGCCGAAAATAATCTCAAAACAGAGATGTGAAAATGGAATACAAGAAAACTTTCGCAAACCCTAATGAACCCAAGTCATCCTCGGTTAATGGATCGTATCCAAAAACACCGACCTAAGGCTCTGTTACCACTTGAAGGATATGGTTAGATCCTCAAGCACATCACGGAAGCGTAATCGTCGTATCGGTACGACGAAGAATGACTAGTCGGACAAGTTGTTCTATGCAGCAGAAATTAAAAAATTTTTATGCGACGAAACCACATCTTCCAAGAACACTTCTCAGATCGTTTCGTATAAACCACAAACAAGTAATAGGATTACCTCTTGAAGCGTGGTTGCGATCGAGTCTCTAAATGAAGAGACCTCCTGTCTCAAGTCCGATCCGACGGAGGAGACGCTTGCGAGCGCGGGGATGAACCGCATGCTTCTTGCAATCCATGTTGATGATCCAAGCGGCAGATCTCCTGATATCGACACACGAGATCCGACGTCTTCTTCACGAGCGAGGCGTACCGAAGGAGACGGAGATCCATGAGCAAAGAGTCGGGCAGCATAACGACGACGCTGCGGCGATGGAGAACCTCTCTAGGGCATCCATGGTGGACGGCCACATGAGAAGGAGAGAGAGGGCTGACGTGTAGAGATAAATAGAGAGATGTGGTTCTCAAGCATTGTGTCAAGAAGAGCAAAGAGGTGCCTCTCCTTTTATAATATTTTGGGATCCATGGATCTCAATCCATGGGACAACACAAATCCAATGGCTCTCATTGATTGTGTTTCTTTCAATGGTCATGATTTGTTGTTAAAAATATAACAACAATAAATTTAATTTAATTAAATATATATTGAATAAATCATCAATATATAAATTAATTTAAATTAAATCAATATAGGAGATTTAGGAAGGAGGCATGCCTCCCTTCCATATAGGGCGTGGAGGCACTCCTTGAATCCAATTCAAGGAGGCCGTCCATCCTCCTTAATAGGAAGGAGGCACTCCTCGTCCTTATTCATGAGATCTCATATCTTATGAAAATCTCCATTATTTACAACAACTATTGTTGTAAATTATTCACACAAATAATCCTCAATTATTTTGTGAATATTGCAATCATGCCATTGGAAATTAGTGAATCATATTCACAACCCAAAATAAAATGTAAATTACATTTTCAATTTAATGTTGATGTGAATCCAATTCACATCAACATTTAATTAACAAATGTAAATTACAAATAGCTCTCTCTTATATATTATAAATCATATTTATAATATATATGATTAATATGGATATTGCTATCTAAATTATTCATATCCATGATAATTAAATCATATTTAATCATCTTGGATCTCTTTTCTCTTGTTCTCAAATAATATGAATCACATTCACATTATTCATATCTTTAATAATCAAATCACATTTAATTATCTAAGACAACTCTCTTTATAATATGAATCGAATTCATATTAATCATGATAATTAAATCACATTTAATTATCCATTTTCTCAGTGCTTGGATATATATATATATATATATCAAAAATAGAATTATCCATGAACTCCTTCAAGGATAATGCGCTTTCTCCACGAATACTTGGAGATAGTGACTTGGATATTGAGATCATATCTCAAATTCAGATCGCGGGCCTCCCATAGATGCTTGATTAAATCAAGACCACAAATCTAATCATCTGAATCACATTCAGATCAATGTCCAACATTTGGACCAAGATCAGATTACTTCTCTACTGAGAGGAGTCACTAAAATCAAGACCCGTTTCATCACTCCCTAGGAATGGAAGCGTCATGGTTATACAATCATTTATGATCACATCACCCTCAGGTAATCCCAATACCTATACATCCTGCATACTGGAAGACTCAGAATAAACCCGAAGTATTGGATCAACTTTCTACTGTCTACTTCATGGTTTTATCAGTAAGTTTCTCATTCGATCATTGGGAGTCAGTATCGATCATATACTTTCCAAAAGCATATATCATACCTAGGTCTTAATCATATACTTTCCAAAAGTATATATCAAAGCAACAAATTCAGTCAAGCTTCCAAAGCGAGACGACCATGCACACGGAATTTGATTCTTCCTAATATCTCATGAGTGAGCTCATGTCTTCCGGTTCAATGAATGAACCTGTATGATCCCTTTGAGAGATTGTATTACTCATATGCCCTTATATCCACACTAGCGTGCCGGTGTATAGACCTTGGTTAGGTCATCAACCTATTGGTCTGCCAAATGTACATACTCAAACATATAGTAACACATCTGTCTCCGGTCAGAGGATGCGTTCCTGTATCGTGACATCATACGATATAGGACTTTGGTTATCTCGATCTCGTTAAGTCAATTCTTTGACCTAACTAATCTGACACCTCCGAATCTCTATTCCTATGCAGAGGACCTGCATCAAGAGGTCGGTCATATATCATCCTTTAGAGATAAGGATTGCCATCTCCTACTTAGGCTGGAGATCATCTCTTAACAATCATTTGACGGCGCTTGATGAGTCCTCAATCTAAGTCTTTAGATATTCATCCAAGCACCAGCCTCTATAATTCAACAGTTGAATCAACAACTGTATGATCATCAAGATGGCCATGGTATATAACCCTAATTGTACTAAGGGACCTGTTATGCAAATTATTCATTCTTCATTTCAGATCAGGGAATGATATTTGCAATAACATTTATTGTATAATGGCTCGCCGTGGGCTCACATGTCCAACATTTAGAAGGGCTAGGGTTTCCCCTTCTTATATTGTAGTTTGGGAGTCCATGAATCACAATCCATGGGATACACAAAATCAACGGTTATATTGATTTGTGTTTTTAATCAATGGCCGTGATCATTGTTGTTTAATAAAGAAACAACTATTAATTTATATTAAATTAAATATATATCACATTATCATCAATATAATCTAACTTAATAAAATTAATCAACACAAAAAAATAAAGAGGATAATATCCTCCTAAAAAGATGGGTCGTCACCTTTGAACAATTCAAGGGTGACGCCACCTCCTTATTAGGTGAGTTTTATCTTCTTTATTTTATAAGATAAAATATAATTAAATTTTAATTATTTGCAAAAACATTTATTGTAAATATATTCACTAAATTAATTCCAAATTAATTAGTGAATATTTCAATCATGCTATTGAAAAAATGTGAATCAAATTTACTACCCAAAACAAAATGCAAATTATATTTCCAATTAATCGTCCAATGTGAATCCAATTCACTTCAATAATCAATTAGTAAATATTATTTGCAAATACGCTCTCTCCAATATATTATAAATCATAATTATAATTTACATTGATATTATGGATATCATGGATAGTACTATCCACATTCTGCATGTCCTTGATAATTAAATATCATTTAATTATATTGGATAATCATTCTCATAATATGAATGTCATTTATATTATTCTTGATAATTAAATCTCATTTAATTATCAATACCTGTTGCTTGGATACATAATTCACCAAAGGAATTATTCTTGAACTCCTTCAAGAATAGTGTGCTTTCTCCGTATATACTTGGAGATAAGGACAGGGCGATTGTACGTTCCATGTATAGTGACTTGGATATTGAGATCATATCTAAAATCCAGATCACGGAGACCTCTCATAGATGCTTGATTAAATCAAATCCGTAGATCTAATCTTCTCATTGCATCTAAATCTCATTCAGACCAATGTCCAACCCTTGGACCAAGATTAGATTACTTCTCTCTATTGAGAGGATTCACTAAAATCCAGACCTGTTTCATAACTCCCTCGGAATGGAAGCGTCATGGTTATACAATCGTTTATGATCACATCACCCTCAGGCATTCCCAATACTGTACATCCTTCGTACTGAAAGATCTAGAATAAACCCAGTCTAAGATCACTATAGACTGTCTTCTTCAGGGCTTTATCATTAATATTTTTGTTTAGTCATTAGGACTTGATATCGATCCTATGATTTCCAAAAGCATATATCATACCTATACATTCTGTCAAGTTTCCAAAGCAAGACGACCATGCATGGAATTTAATATATCCCAATACCTCATGAGTGAGCTCATGTCTTCCGGTTCGATAGTGAACCTGTATGATCCCTTCGAGAGATCGTATCACTCATATGCCCTTGCATGCATACCAGTTCGCAAGTATATAGACCTTGATTAGACCATCAACCTATTGGTCTGCCAAATGTACATACGCAGACATATAGCAACACATCTGTCTCAGGTCAGAGGATGCATGCCTACATCGTCACAGCATACGACATAGGTCTTTAGTTATCTCGATCTCATTAGGTCAACTTTTTGACCTAACTTATCTGACACCTCTGAATCTTTATTCCATGCAGAGGACCTGTATCAAGAGGTCGGTTAGATATCAACCTTTAGAGCTAGGATTGTCATCTCCCACTCACGTCGGAGATCACATCTTGACAATCATTCGACGGTGCTTGATGAGTCCTCAGTCTAACTCTTTAGATATTCATCCAAGCACCAACCTTTTTGATTCAAATTGAATCAACAACTTTATGATATCAAGACAGCCATGGTACATAACCTTATTTGTATAGAGGGACCTTATAGTGCATTCATTCACTTAATTTTAGACATGGAGTAAAATAAACCAATAACTTTTATTGATATATCAAACATTACAATAACATTTATTGTAGGAATGGTTCGTCCTGGGCTCACATGGCTAACAATCTCCCACTAGTCCTCAGAACCATTCAGGTACAATCCTTAAAGCCATACTCATTACATGCTTGTCGAAAACCTTTGTATCAGAGGTTTGGTAAGAGAATCAACAACATTGTTGGCAGAGGCCACCTTGGTGATGACGATGTCACCGTTCTTTTGAATCTCCCGAATGATGTGGTATTTCCTTTCCACGTGCTTGCTCTTTTGATGTCGCTTGGGTTCCTTCGCCTGAGCAATGGCTCCCATTTTATCGCAAAGCAACGTGATGGGATTATCAGAGGAAACTATGCCAAGTTCCAGTATGAACTTGCGCAACCACACTGCCTCCTTTGCAACATCTGATGCGGCTATGTATTCGGCTTCTGTTGTTGAATCTGTCGTAGTGTCTTGCTTCTTGCTTCTCCAACTCACAGCACCACCGTTCAACAAGAACACAAACCCTGATGTCACCTTTCGATCATCAATATCAGACTGGAAGTCAGAATTTGTATATCCCAAGACTTGGAGATCACCATCTCCATAGACTAAGATAAAATCTTGCATCCGTCTTAGATATTTAAATATGTTCTTTACTGCATTCCAGTGTTGTTCTCCATAGAAGTATTGATAACGGCTTACCACTCCGACTTCATGGCAGATATCTGGCCTTGTGCACATCACGACGTACATTAGACTTCCCACAGCTAATGCGTGAGGGCATCCAGCCATGGCTTTCTTATCCTCAACAGTTTGAGGAGCCATTCCTTTAGACAGATGGATACCGTGCCTCAAAGGAAGGAAGCCTTTCTTGGAATTCTCCATATGGAAACGTTCCAAGATCTTATTAATGTACCCATGTTGTGGCAGTCCTAAAATCCTCTTTTCTCTATTTCTGAACAGCTTCATACCCAAGATATAAGAGGCTTCTCCAAGATCTTTCATCTCGAAGGTATGTGATAGCCAAATCTTAACACTGGTCATTATTCCTGTATCATTCCCAATATAAGGATATCATCTACGTAAAGTACGATGAATATAATGGCGCTCCCACTAAGCTTCTTCTACACATAAGGCTCATCAGGTATCTGAATAAAATCATAACTCTTTATGGTTTCATCCAATCTGATGTTCCAGCTACGAGAAGCTTGTTTGAGCCCATAGATGAATTTCTTTAGCTTGCATACTTTTCCTTCCTCTGTTATGAAGCCCTGCGGCTGCTCCATATAGATATCCTCCTCGAGGTATCCATAGAGGAAAGCGGTCTTGACGTCCATTTGCCAAATGTCATAGTCAAGATATGCAGCTATAGTTAATAGTGCTCTGATGGACTTAAGCATAGCCACAAAAGAGAATGCCTCATCGTAATCAATGCCTTCTCTCTGTGCGTAACCCTTGGCTATGAGCCGTGCTTTGAAGGTCTCTACCTTACCACCAGGTCACGTTTTCTCTTGAAGACCCATTTACACCCAATGGGTTTTACCCTTTAGGTGGATCCTCTAGGGTCCATACACCATTCTTATGCATGGAGTCAATCTCTGACTTCATTGCTAGCATCCATATATCCATGTCTTGTTCCACAAGTGCTTTATCAAATGAAGCTGGATCATTGTCAGTTTCAGCTGACATATGAAATCCGTACCTTTCAGGTGGTGCAACCACCTCGAACTCGTTCAAAGATGTACATGCGTTTCATCTTCATTTACTTCTTCAGTTTCTAGTTCAGGAAGCTCAGTATCCTCAGGGGATTCAATCAGTTCCTTTACTTCATTTTTATCTTCACTCTTAAGGAAGCCATCTTCCAAAAATTTTACATCTCTAGAGACAAATACCTTTTGAGTCTTAGGGTCATAGAGCTGGTATACAATACCATCTCTAACATACCCAATGAAGTAGCACTCTCTAGTGCGAGATTCTAGCTTACTTGCGTCCACGCTCTTCGCATGGATCAAGCAACCCCAAATCCTTAAGTGTCTTATACTAGGTTTGGTACCATACCAAAGCTCTTGAGGAGTTTTAGATATAGACTTTCTAGGAATCTTATTCAAGATATACATTGCAGTCTCTACTGCATATCTCAAGAAACTAAGAGGTAAATGTGCTGTACTCATCATTGAACGGACCATATCCATAATAGTCCTGTTGCGTCTTTCAGCAACACCATTAAGTTGGGGAGTTCTAGGAGGAGTGAGATTGGATAAAATTTCATTCTCTTTGAGGTATTCCTTGAATTCATCTGAGAGGTACTCACCACCTTGGTCAGATCGAATCCGTTTAATATTCCTATCTGTTTGGTTCTCAACCAAAACTTTGAACTATTTGAACTTTTCAAAGGTTTCAGATTTATGACGAAATAGGAAGATAAACCCATATCACGAATGGTCATTGATAAACGTCAAATAATACCGAAATCCATTTCGTGTCGCGGTACTGAACGGACCACATACATCAATATGTATTAGGTAAAGAACACCCTTGCATCTTGTAATCTTGTTACAGAAAGAAATCCTTATCATTTTACCTCGAATACAATGTTCGTAGGCAGGTAAAGATTGGATCAATAGAAAACATAAGGGTCCATCCTTTATCAATTTATTGATCCTATCAACAGATAAATGACCAAATCTTTGATGCCAAATCACAGTAGAATCATCATCCCTGGTCCTTTTAGGGTTTTTATTAGTCATAGTAACATTCATGACAGATTCATCAATGCACAATTCATAGAGTCCACTAGAAGTCAGAACACCATGTGCAATATATTTATCATAACAACTTATGATAAGTTTATTACAGAATAGGAACAAATATCTATTTTTAACAAGCTTAGATACATATATAAGGTTCCTTCTGACATCTGGAACATAAAGACACTCTTTAAGTACGAGGACTCTCCCACTAGATAATGATAGTTTGCAGGTCCCGACGGCGACCGTTGAAACAGTTGCATCATATCCTATCTGGATGACTATCTCCCCTTCATTAAGATTCCTAGTTTCCTGAAATAGATGCAACAAATTGCATACATGAACAGAAGCACCGGAATCTATTACCCAACTACCTTCTCGTCCAACGAGAAAACTAGTTTCAATGGTAAAGTAGATTTCATACCTGCTGGGACTTTATGTTTATAGATTGATTTTAGGTAGTTTGGACAGTTACGCTTCCAGTGTCCCAGCTTCTTGCAGTGGTGACAGACATCGATCTTTTTCGATGTCATCAGTGTGGAAGCACTAGAAGATGACCCAACTCCTTGATTCTTCTTCTTTCTCTTCTGGACTGGGCCCTTCCGAGAACTATGCTTCTGACCGCGCTTTCCTTTGACCTGTGCAACCATTGCACTGCCATAAGGACCATCTTTCTTCATTACATCTTCGACATACTTTAATGCAGCAAGAAATCCAGCGCTAGTCAAGACCAACTTGTTCATGTGGAATGAAACCATAAAATTATTGAAAGACTTGATCAAAGACAACAGAATGAAGTCAGCTTGCATATTTGCATCCATATTTGCCCCAAGGGTCTCCAGCTCAAACAAGTACCCAAATATTTTGGGTACATGTTCTCGGACTGAAGTCCCTTCCTGCATCCTGCAGCAAATGAGTTCTTTCATGATATTATAATGCTGGACATGGTTTATGTCACCAAACATATCTTTCAGATTCTGCATTATCTCTTGGCATGTGCTCATCTCCACATGTTGCTTCTGAAGAACATTGGATAGTGAACCCATGATGTAGCATCTAGCCAAGACATGATCTTCATCATACTTGTCATTATATTGTTTTCTTTCTTTGTCTTAGGGCTTTCATACTTGTCCTCTGTGAGTACATAACTTATGCGCTCAACCGAGAGAACAAGTTTAAAATTACGGATCCAATCCGAATAATTTGGTCCGATCAACTGGTTGACCTCCAGAAGCCTGCTGAGAGGGTTCATGGACTTCATTGTCTGAAATTAAGAATGCACTATATTAGAACATATAAAGAATTATATATACAAATTAAATTCTTTGATTAAGGATTTTTTAATCAAATTAGTCTTACCTTGTCGACTTTGAAAGTTCATTCCCTTAATCACTTTCAAAGTAAGAGATATACTTACCGCTATATCTCTAGCAAGATATGAGATCTCCTTTCTTATCCTTGTTACATCCCAATAATATGAGAAACTGTAACTTAGATAAAAAAGAAGCGGGAACTCATTCCACCTTGCAATCCAACTTGCATTTCCCAATTCTATCTTTAACACCCGAGCCCACCACCCCTAAGATGATGTTGACTCATTGCTAATTGAACCAACCGTCAATAGGAATAGTACTCACTATGCGCAATCCAATATCACCCCAATATTATGAGGAATCGATACTGGGTTCACTACGCATACGACCCTACTCTTTCAAGAAGCAAAGATCCTGATCCAGATGCGCTTGTATGTAGGAGCTGCCACTGCAGACATGTGTCTCCTACATACAATCCCTGGCGACGGAACCCTTCGCCTTGACGGGAGATCATGTATGTCACTTATGTGATCCACCACCTCTTATTCAAATTCAATAACTAACTATCATGAATCACATTCATGTAATTAATTCTTCCAAGGGAAATACTCATCTATTCATAATAGAGTATTTCAATTGGATAATTAATTTAATCTCATTAAATCAAGTATCAATCTTATTCAATCATCTAAGTTGATTATTACTTGAAATAGCGATATTATCTCAAAGTATGTATTATTCGAATTTTAATAATTAGAAAATACATCACAATCTCTCAGGCATCGTTCGTTCCCTACCCGCTGTCATGGCCAGTACCAATGAGAATAGGACAGACTACATACGACGCAACCTGTTACACCAATGCTCCCGACTAGATACCATATCCGCCTCGGGAAAAAAATGCCGAGCCAATCACTTTGTACTTGAGATGATCATCGGTTTTTCAACCAAAATTATACCATATAGTAATAATCAAAACCATTTTGATTATAAAGAAATTTGCTAGACAAATTCCAAAAACCTATTCAAGTAACAAGTTTGATGAAAGTGTATCAAGTAACCAATTGGTGATCTAGATCTAATATAATCATTCATTGGTTGAGGCAATGTCATTTAAGGGAACAATTATTGTTCTAATATTTCCCAAATATTATCCATAATTATTCCAGAAAATTAACCATTAATTTTACAAGATTCTTAAATAACAATCACAAGATTCATGGTTGAGTATGTAATTTTCAACAGTGACCATCATCAATTAAAATTAGCATATCTCTTTCATTTTAAATCCAAATTAAGCAAAATCAATTTCCAGAGATTGATAATTTGATTCAAATTATGTGATTAACAAGCATTTACAGGTGTTTTAAAACAGTAATTAACATCTTAATTACGTCTCTAACCGGCATCCCCAAACAGTGGACATATGGTCATTAAAACGATCATATCTTGAGCAAACGGAATCCAAATTACGCAAAATTAAACTCCACAATTTCCTTATTTAATTGGAAATATTATCTATTGATAAATTTATGTTTAAATAGTTTAAACGGGGTCAAAAAATATCACAAAACAGGACTGCGAAAAATTGAAATGCAGCAAAAATTTTCACGAACCCCAACGAGCCCAAATCTTCTTGGGTTTATGGATCATATACAAAACCTCCAGCCTAACTATGATACCACTTTAAGGATATGAGAAATACTTAAGCGCATCATGGAAGCATGATGATCGCATCCAATGTGATCGGAGCGACTAGTAGCACTAATTCATCGGTACATCAGAATTTAAAATTTTTTAAATCATATGATGAAACCATATGATCCAAGAACATTTATTGGATCATTTCCTCTAACTACAGAGTATTAGAAATACCTTTTGAAGTGTGGTTGCGATCACTTGATCTCTAAAGTAAGAGATCCTCCTGACTCAAGTTCAATCCACGAAGAAGGCACTCGCAGGTGCGATGATGAGACACGTGCTTCCCGCAATCCAAGATGAAGATCCAAGCAATGAATCTCCTGATTTCTTCCAACGAAATCTGATGTCTTCCACTTGTGATAGAAGCACCAAGGAAGACGGATCCACAAGCAATCGAGACGACAACACGACGGCGTAGCGACGACTGCAATTCTCTCAATACTCAAGGTGGACGGCCACATTTAGAGAGAGAGATGGGGTGTGAGAATGAGGATAGAGAGAGAGAGATTAGACATAAATTTAGAAGGTCTAGGGTTGCCCCTTGTTATATAGTAGTTTGGGAGTCCATGGATTACAATCCATGGGATACACAAAATCAATGGTTAGATTGATTTGTGTTTTTAATCAATGGCCATGGTCATTGTTGTTCAATAAAGCAATAACTATTAATTTGTATTAAATTAAGTATATGTTGCATTATCATCAACATAATTTAACTTAATAAAATTAATCAACATAAGATAATAAAGAGGATAATAACCTCCTCCTAAAAAGATGGGGCATCACCTTTGAACAATTCAAGGGTGACGCCACCTCTTTATTAGGTGAGTTTTATCTTCTTTATTTTATGATATAAAATCTCATTATCTTTAAATTATTTGCAAAAATATTTATAGCAGATATATTCACTAAATTAATTCTATTAATTAGTGAATATTTCAATCATGCCATTGAAAAAATGTGAATCACATTCACAACCCAAAACAAAATGTAAATTATATTTCCAATTAATCGCCCTATATAAATATAATTCACATCAAAAATCAATTAGTAAATATTATTTACAAATGAGCTCTCTCCAATATATTATAAATCATATTTAATATTGATATTATGGATAGCATGGATAGTACTATCCACATTCTGCATGTCCTTGATAATTAAATCTCATTTAATTATCGTGGATAATATTCTCATAATATGAATCTCATTCATATTGTTCTTGATAATTAAATCTCATTTAATTATCAATATCCTGTTGCTTGGATACATAATTCATGAAAGGAATTATTCTTGAACTCCTTCAAGATAGTGTGCTTTCTCCGTAGATACTTGGAGATAAGGACATGACGATACGTTCCATGTATAGTAACTTGGATATTGAGATCATATCTCAAATTTAGATCTCGGGGACCTCTCATAGATGTTTGATTAAATCAAGTACGTATATCTAATCTTCTCATTGCATCTGAATCTCATTCAGACCAATGTCCAACCCTTGGACCAAGATTAGATTACTCCTCTCTATTGAGAGGAGTCACTAAAATCTAGACATGTTTCATCACTCCCTCAGAATGGAAGCGTCATGGTTATACAATCGTTTATGATTACATCACCCTAAGGCATTCCCAAGACCTGTACATCCTGCATACTAGAAGACCTAAAATAAACCCAAAGTTTAAAATCACTTTAGACTGTCTTCTTTAGGATTTTATCATTAAGATTCTCATTTAGTCATTAGGACTTGGTATCGATCATATGCTTTCAAAAGCATATATCATACCTATAAATTCTGTCAAGCTTCTAAAGCAAGACAACCATGCATGGAATTTAATATATCCCAATACCTCATGAGTGAGCTCATGTCTTCCAGTTTGATAGTGAACCTGTATGATCCCTTCGAGAGATCGTATCACTCATATCCCCTTTCATGCATACCAGCTCGCCAGTATATAGACCTTGATTAGGCCATCAACATATTGGTCTGCCAAATGTACATACTCAGACATATAGCAACACATCTGTCTCAGGTCAGAGGATGCATGCCTACATCATGACAACATACGACATATGTCTTTAGCTATCTCGATCTCGTTAAGTCAACTCTTTGACCTAACTTAACTGACACCTCCAAATCTCTATTCCCATGCAAAGGTCCTGCATCAAGAGGTTGGTCAGATATCGACCTTTAGAACTAGGATTGCCTTCTCCCGCTCAGGCTGAAGATCACATCTTGACAATCACTCGACGGTGCTTGATGAGTCCTCAATCTAACTCTTTAGATATTCATCCAAGCACCAACCTCTATGATTCAACAATTGAATCAACAACTTTATGATATAAAGACAACCATGGTACATAACCCTATTTGTAAAGAGGGAACTTATAGTGCATTCATTCATTTAATTTCAGACAGGGAGTGATATAAATCAATAACTTTTATTGATATATCAAACATTTCAATAACATTTATTGTTGGAGTGGTTCGCCCTAGGCTCACATGGCTAACAGAGCTGGGCACGGGGCTCCTGCACGGCAGGGGGGAGCGCTTCGAGCAAGGGGAGGAGCTATGCGCGGCGAGCTGGATGTGTTGCTCCTCTCGTGTGCGAGGAGCTGGGCACGGGGCTCTAGCGGTGGCGTGGGGGGGCGCACTTCGAGCATGCGGGGCTCCGGGGGGCTGGGGCACTTCCAAGCAGGGGAGGAGCTGGACGTGTTGCTGCTCTCGCGCGCGAGGAGCTGGGCACGGAGCTCCTCAACGGTTGAGGGGGTTTTGAGCGGGGGTGGAGGAGCTAGACACGGGGCTGCTCGGTCGCGGTCAGGGGGGCTTCGATGCATGGCCGGAGGGGAGACTCCGCCTCCCAGCGCTTCTCAGATGATGGAAAGGCATGTTTTGCAAATACGAATGAGCTTTAGGGGCATTTTTGTCCTTTTAAATGGAAAACGTCAAACATAACGGATATCCCAAACAGAATATAACACGTGGTTATGTCATGTATTTATTAAGCATTACTCGGGGTTTCTCATGTAATTCATGATTATGCGAGGTTATGATTGTAATTGCGAATTACTCAGGGTTATGGGTGTAAAAATCTCTAAAATAATAAAGAGAACACATCTTTAATCTCGACAACATTATTAAAAATATAAGGATGAGATGGAGGCCTTTCCACCTCCAAGAGAATGGCTTGAAACCTTTCCTATAGCCAGAGAACAATATGATAAGAGCAACTCAAATTATGGTCATTTGAGTGTAAACAAGTTAGCTACACTCAAAAATAAGAATCGTATCTAGATCCGAGTATTTGCCTATAAATGAAAGACATGAACTGTCCTAGAACTTTAAACCCAAATAACCATCCCTCCTCCCTCGTTAGAGCTCTGCCACACCATCATCAAATCACTAATAGATTTTGTCTGAATTCACAGGAAGGCGACCCTGGACTATCTATACTTCTATACTCTATTCTAAAGCTGGGTTATTGCCCGGCTTTTACTTCAAGTCGACACGTGGTTACTCTGAGGCCTCTGCTGCCGGATCTCTCTCCCCCCTTGGTCCATCTTAAAATCTCTCGATCTCTTTTACTCACATGTTTCTAGCTAACTCTCCATCAACACACGTACACCCTCTTGCTTTTTATTATGCATCTCTCTCCACCCTCATTTGTTGATATTATAAAAAAAGGCTATCACACCTTTGTATAATCACGGCAAGAAAAAGATAAAAAATGTGAAAATTTTCTTACAAATAATTAATTAATACACTGTTATAATTATATTCCTAAATTTAAGCTATATTGATAATTTAACAAGTTATTAGAAAAGGTAGCACTTAACCATTAAAAATTCCAAAGATTGCTAAATATATTATAGCTTAATATATTATTTATATAATTTAGGGATATTTACACCCATAACCCTGAGAAGTAATTACCCCAGAAACCCTCTATAATAACGAATTACGTTCAGGACCCCGAATAATGCTTAACCTTTACATGACATAACCCTGTGTCAAGTTCCGTCTTGACTATCCGTTAACTTTGACGGGAAAAGTGATATGTTGACCATTTTGCCCTCCGAAACACATCAAATTTAAAACACGGTGCCATTCTTTATATCAAAGAAAATCATGCTCCCCTTCCCGACGAAAGCTGGGGGATTCACAACGTATCAGGCTGTTGGCATTTTCCTCCGCAAACATTTCAACTAAAATATGTTATCAAGTGTTTGCCACAATTAGAATGAAAAACATCATATTTTCCTTATTAACTCCATCACCCTATAGCATTGAACTCCAATGAAAATCCCCAACTCCAACGATCACATAATCCCGAGAGTTTGGCAAACTGACGTAATCAAACGAGATATAGCGAAATGATATTGTGAGAACTTTGATTCCACTAAAAACTTAAATTAACAAGAATATAAGTTCTAAAAAGGAAATCAGAAATAAAAAAAACCCGATACCCAGTAGTACTGGGTGTAGTGCTTTTAACGTTCAACGGGATTCATTTCAACGGTTAAACTGACAACAATGGAAATGGAAATGAAAGTAAAGGAAATTCTGTTCCATTTGACCAAGATTCACGGGTTTGTGACTCAACCGGAAGCTGACAGAAAGCAATTGTATGAGTTTTCCCAGGCGAAGGAGGATGTTGCTCGCAGGAGGCGGAACCGGGGCTTGCGCAGGACAGAGGAGGCTTACGGCGGAGGCCGGAGTTCGCATGTGGAAGGCGGAGGAAGTGGGGCCTCACGCGAGGTGAAGCGGAGAAGAAGGCGACAGCTCGTGCAAGATCGCGCAGGGTGGAGGGGTCCGGGGAGCTCCACCCCACCATCCCCCCGTCATCTCTGCAAATGCGCTCCATCCCCCCCCTCGTGTCGCCTCTGCAAACGCGCTCCATCACCCCCCCAGCAGCTCCATCGTCTCTGCAACCCCTCCCCCCCGCGCTGCCAACCCCCCCTCCCCGCCAGCTCCATCGCCTCTGCAACCCCCCCTTCCCTGTTGCAACCCCGCCACAGAGCAAGAAACACCTCCCCTCCCTACAACTGCCTCTGCAATCAGCGACCCCGCTGCAGTCGAAGCATCTCCCGCCTCGTCAAAAGCCTGACCAACAGCTTGGAAGTCCCTTCCCCTCCGCCTCGTGCAAGCCACCTCCGCCGGAGTTTTTTTACTTTTTATTTATCCAACCCTTAGATTCTAGATGGGTTATATTAACTCACTCATGTAGTTAGGTTAACTCACTAAACTAACGGAAGGTTACAGGTGTAAAACGGAGCCATTATTCAGGGTCATGAGCGTAATTCGTTATAATAGAGGGTTTCCGGGGTAATTACGGAATTACTCAGGGTTACGGGTGTAAATATCCCTAAAATTTAATACACGATCTATAAATCTATGAGGCGCATATGGTTTAAATAAATCCTTTCATTTTAAAAATTAAGTTTCAAAATCAAGAAAACAAATCTATAAACATTTAAAAATAATGATACTAATTATAGTATTATTCTCTTTAATATTAGCATTTTAATTGTACGATGATGTAATATAAAATTCTAAAAATTGAAGAAAATAATTAAGTTCACAAATACATTCATGCAAATATTATAGTAATATCTTAGAAAATAAAATAAATGGCTTTTCACGAAAAAGCTTGGGTCGACAGGGGCTAATTTAGTAAACAAGTTTGAGGTTTAAACCTTTTCCCAAACACACACATGTCATTTCATTCTCAAGTCCATCTCTCCTTCCCTTTCTCAAATAAAATTTTCAATCTCTCTCAGTTACAGATTTTGAAATTAATAAATAATTCTGAATAATAATGAAACCAATAATAACTTTTAAAAGTTACAGAAAATAAAAACATCAAAAAAATATGTATATATATAATCATAATGATAGAAATTCAATATCCCTTTAGGATATATATTAGCTTATGATTGTTTCTTATTTTTTATTAAAAGGGCAACACACCTTTATACATATGCTAAAGATGATTTTTTTACCCGGCTCTTGACACATTGTTCTTCCAACCCTTTTTCCTTTTCTCTTCCCCACTCTTATCCGAATTTTCCCCACTCCTCTTGACATGATATATGTCCCATCTCCTTCCCTCCTGCCATTCTTACGTGAGTGTTGCTTCGTCTCCTCTAGAACTCTGTTGTGGTCTCTCCTCTCGTGAGCCGAGGAACATCAACATCTTCCCTGATTCATTTTCTTCATCGGATCGTAGATAGATATGTTAACCCGATCCCGTTATCGTCTCAAGCGTACAGAACCAGATCAGGTCAAGGAATTCATCCTTTCAATATTTTATTTACATATACACAACTTTGAGTGCCAATTCATCTCAAATCAAGCAAGAGATTTCCACTTACAGGTCTTCCATCAATTAAGTGATTTGAGGATTATTGGCACCTTGGCTCCCCCTGTCTTGCTTCATCGTCGAAGGACGATCAACGCCACCACAACTCCAACCATCATCAGACGTTGCTCCACACCGTTGCTTCTCTCAAGGACATCTCATCTCATCTCAACTCCACCCCGTCCTTCTTCATCGCCGCTTGAGGATGAAGAATACGAAGGCGAAGGGCGTCACTGATCCCCAATTGCCCTAATTCGCACAGATCCTAACTTGCGGCTGAATTCCAATGGCCTGATGCGAGGAGTGGATATGATCCGAGCCTTCCGCAAAAACGGTGGAATGATTCAAGGGATTTCTCGAGGGTTTATGATATGAGATTATCAAAATGTCTTAATATTTTTTTACAATCACATCCAATATTTTCTCCCCATCCAACTCCCTACACCTATCAAACCCTCTATGATATTCCCAAGTTTTTCTTTTTTATAAATTTAGTATGGACGTGTATTCTCCATGCGAGGGTTGTTTTGTCTATGACGATCTTCCTTGTTCCTTCTTTTTCCGATAAACCCTAAATGGGTCTTATTCGCCGCTGCCTTTTGCTTTGGTACCTTTGTTTTCTCCTCATGTTTATTCTCCTTGGTCTTCTCTAGGTGAATACGTTGTCGCTGCCATCGATCGATATTGGTATTTCTTCGAAGAAAGAAAGCATTTTTCAAGATGAGACGTCTACAATGATCTTATTTTACTTATTGTCTTATGTTCTTGCATTTTATGCGTGGGTTTTGTATGATTCATCAGGATCATGGAGGTTGGTCGCCGTTGGAACTTGCTGTGCTTTTCAATCTATCGATGGTTACGAAGGATACAGTGGTAGGGGTACGTACATCGACTCCAAATTTCATTATATTTTGATCTGGTAGATCTGTAATACCTTTTTAGGTATCTCATTCAGATGATAAGGATGATGTATCCTTTTTTCTTTGGCCGATGGGAGATGAACTCTTGGACATCAGTTTCGTTTTTTATGCATTCGATTCAACGAATGAGAATCATGTACCCTATTTGTTTAGTCAGTGGAAGGTGAAGCCACCCATATATATTTCTTTTTTCTAATGTTTACGATTTTGAGCATAAAGATGCTTTATGATGTATTCTTCGTGTTTAGTCGGTGGAAGAAAATCACACATATGTCTCCTACTTATCTGTATTTATCTTGCATTGTTGTATGTGGTGATAGGATTATTTGCCTGGGCTTCTTCTTTTTTAAAAAAATATATGTAAGAGGCTATGAAGGATATCATTTTACCCGCTCTCATTTGTTTGTCATAGAATTTATTTTAATGTTATTAATACGAAGAAGTTCATTTTTGGATTCGTTTACGTATTGTTGCATTTGTTGGATGATGTGGTAATCAGGAAATTCCTCTCCTTCTCATAATTATTGTATTTGATTAATTTGATTTGTATTCTAATCTTATTAATAATGTTTGAGATGATTTTAAAATAATAGTTGGTTTTTGTAAATATTCAATTTATTGCACAAAAATTATAAAATTTCAAGTTGTGTAGAAGATTATGAGCGTTACCTGTTTACTGTTATTTCTATTATTTTTCATTAAATTCGCTTTCATGTTCACACTATGGAGAAATTTATGTTTTTATTTACATATTATTGCATTTGTCATTCATTAATTGAGTGCGAGGATGTGTCCAATTTATCATTTTTTCTTTGATGAGTACAAATTACATGTTTGTTTCATTTGTATTCGATAATAATGCACTAGGTTTGATGATTCTGACCATTTTTAGTTGTATTTATGTAGGTGAACGAAAATTTGCTTCAATTCGCCGCGAAGCGCGAGTTATATTCCTAGTACTATTGTATAGAGGAGCACAAGCCCATCTTTTTGTACACGTTTGTGGACGTTGGATTGTTGAATTAAAATGAATGTAAGTAGAACTCAAGGGAATGTCCTTAGCTGTAACAATGCTCCTTTCCCTCTTTGTTACCAATTTCACATTTTCTCCTATAACATTCACTTGAGAAACCCTTTGAGCCATATGTATTTCTCGAGACACGATTATATGTGGTTGTTTAATAACATATCATAAGCTCATAATGTTGTATGTTGCACACTAGCTACGAGAGGAGATGTATTAAAAGACATTTATGATATGGATGTATCGTAGATGGAAATCGAAGAAACATAATAAGACGATGATATCCAGAACAACACGAAAGATGAGTAGAATCACAACCGGGTCACAAATGTACCAATACATTGGAAATGCGCACCGATACTTCTCCAACATAGAGGTGTCCCCCCTTCCTTGAAGAGGAAGTGTCACAATATACTTGAGGTATGCACTGGTTACCTCTGTCGCGGAGGTGCTTACAATAGATGGAGAAGAACGTGTAGCTGTACAATGATAAGTACCACTTACACCTCCTTCGACCAAATTGACTAAGTTATGCACCAATGCATCAAATACATACACTTATAATACATAGGGGTGTCTATCGAGTTCAACGAGCCGAGTTGGCCTCAACTCGGGCTCGAACTCGATAATAATCCAAGGCTCGAACTCGAGCTCGATAAGGATCGAGCCTTGGCTCACTGACTCGAACTCGGACTTGTCGAGTTCGAGTTGACTCACGAGCCGCGAGTCTCGCTGGGCTGGGAGGAGTCAGGTCTCATCAAGGGTCGGTCGTCGAGGCTGGGAGGAGCAGAGAGGAGGGTCGAGGAGTCGAGGACCACCTGGCTTGGTTGGGAGGAGTCGAGGACCACCTGCCTGGGCTAGAAGGAGGAAGGGATGGGTCTGAATCGTCCGATGGAAACGTAGCCGCCGCCACTAAGCTGGGAGGAATCGAGGACTCGCGGACTTCCTGATAGGATGCGGCCTACCGCCTGCGGGGATGCCGAGGAGGGTGACTGCCTTTGTCGTGATTTCTAGGGTTAGGAATAGGCCCTGCCGCTGCACCTGCACATGGGAAGACCGGAAGGGATGGATCCGCTGGGAGTAAGCTTTGTCGAGTTGGTTGCACATGGGAAGGCCGGAAGGCGGAAGGGATGGGTCTGATGGAAATGTCGTCGTTGTTGCACCTGCACTTGGGACTTGGGAGTTGCCGAGTTGGTTTGGTTGGGGTTGGGGGCGTCAGGCGTGTGGGCGTCGGGGTGTTTAGGGTATTGAAATTTTGACTTTTCAATTTTTGGTATAGGTTATCAAGTTTCAAATAGGATTTGAGTTATCGAGTCGAGTTTCCAAGTTGAACAGCGCCCAACATGGACTCGACTCGATAAGCTAACGAGCCGTATAACCCAACTTGAGCTCGGGCTCGTTAGCATTTCGAGTCGGTCTCCCGGGTTCTTAACGAGCCGAGCCCGAGTTGAGCTCATCGTGCTCGAGCTTTCCTGACACCCCTACTTATACACCGATGTATATCGATGCAAAAGACACATGTATCGATACAACTGTGGAAAATAATACGATCTCGACTAAGGTATGTACTAATGTACATGTACATCGATGCTTATACCAATACATCTAGAGGGACATCAAATAGTGTCGCGTTTTAAAAAAGGTTGTTTTCTAAGCCCCATGACCTTTTCATTTTGGGTTATGTTTTATAAAATAATCCCATAAATGCATTTTCACGTGTTGCTATGAGTAGATGGAGTTACGCATCATAAGAGATTGTGCATGTACCCTTGGACCTCGTGTAAGATCCCTAGAAAGTCATGATGATGCAGTGTACTTGATATTTGATGTTGTATTTTGAGTTTCTTGATGGAGTTTGACGTCATGTGGCACATGGTATTCTTGATTCTCACTTAGACATAAAGTTATTTCTCAAAATAGCATTAGGTATGACTATACCAGGCGATATTTTGGGTGGTAGGATCTTGAAAGGTGTTTCGAGATGTGGTTAATCTTGAAAGGTGTTTCGAGATATCATGTGGCACATTTCAAGATGAGGTATCTTGGCGTTTGTTTTCCCTATTCCAGTACCATAGCCTTGTCTTGTGTGAATATATGACCTAAGTTCTAAATTTGAGTATGCTTACGAGGGAACCCACGATTCGAAGGCTCCAATACTTATGTCCTACACCACGATGGTCTCTTGCTAATAAAAATATTAATCTTTAGCTTTAAGATAGTTCTCATTAATAAATAATAAAAGAATAAAGAATTTACTTGTCAAATGTATGCTCGAGGGAGAGTTAGTGTAACCTTCACAGATTGTGCACTTGTACCCATGATATGAGATGAAATACACTTTCTTGTTTATGGTTATTTGTGTCTAATGTCAATCTAGTTACAATGCATCTAATCTTGACATTACCATTTGCCTGGACGTAACATGAGTAGTTTAGCACCAGACAAGATACATCACAATTTTTGAGTACTTTACTTGCTTTCGTATGCTTTTCCATTTTGTTGGGAGATACTATGACATACTTTTTGAGAGCACTTTGGTTTACATTGCTATAAACATGCTGGTGTGGCCTTTTTTAGAACATAGACAACACTATTAATATAATGATTACGAATTATTACAATAGTTTCATTTCATATGATAGATTTTCTCCTTTAATAAAATATTTCAAATGTTAATCTAATGTATCATGATTGAGCTTGTTGATTATTAGAGATCCTATACAAGTTGGACTGACAATCCAACATCCCGTACCATTAACCCTAGTAAACACGGGGGCAAGGTGTTACACTGTGGTTTCTTTATCTCCACTACATCCTTTGTAGAATCCTCGCCCTAGTGAAAAGCTAATGACCCATTCTCTTTAGAACATGAACATGTACTCCACTACTTGCTAGTGGTGGTTGATATTGAGATCTCTCTTCTTCTTCTTCCTCGCATCGATCACCATCTTTCCAAAACCCACAAAGAACACATTCAGAACCTTAATAGTATCAACCTCGTCTCCTAGCCTTCTCAAGAAGGGATGATTTCATAAAAAGGTCTCCTATTGTATCCTTGATCTCTACAATGTGTCTCTCCTCGTGTGGCCGAGAGGGGTTGTTGGGGATGCGAATCCTTTATATAATGAACACCATATCAAAAAATATTGTCGTCATGCATGGGTGTTGTATGATCAAAGATCGAACCACATCGATCATTTCCAAAAAATGTGGACCCTATAGATGGGAAAATGATCACGATCAACCAATCATGAAAGGATGGCCTCCATAGACACACAACACCTGATGTGGTGATGACGATGACATGGGATCTTATTCCATTTTGGGAAAGTAGGTTTTATATACATAATAAGAACAACAACAAGAAGAAGAATAAATTGATGATGATGATGATGATGATGATGTGAAGCATCATCATAATGGTAGGAGATAGGTTAAAGATGTCCTGTCTTCATGTTGTTCTTGTTTATAAGAGAGAGGTTTAATGCTCTAAAGGCTCTAACACCATTCCCTTTTTCCTCTCAAAAGACCCTCTAGTTACTATGGAAACTCGAAGAGCTTTAAACGAGAGGAAGGGTGATGTTGTTGCTACCCCTCTTCTTCTTCTTCCCCCTCTCGAGCACTTAAGCATAACCATTATTTGTTCACATGCTCTTCTCTCACCCATGACCGTCGCACTTGCAATTGAACCCTTGATTGCTGCTCCTCCACATACGATGCCATGTTACTTCAGTGATGTTTATAACTTTATAGTTTGGGCAGGGAGAAAAACTAGGAGAGAGATGGGAAAGAGATGAAGGTGGCAATGTATGTAGACAACATCATCAAATGGGTGAATTTAGGATGAGTTTCTGGCATCAAGAAACATTTCCTTTACAAAAAAAACATGGCAGATGAGCTTCTTTTTGGGTGCTTAACCAAATTGTTGGCAAGACAAAGGAGGAAACCATGTGAGTGGGGTGACACAACATATGGGGTGTATGTTTATTCATAGTAGATCATTCCCCTTTAGTCAGTGAGTTGGTAGGAAGATGAAAGATGACAATATCAAGTAGAAGCACATGGTCACTCATAATGGATGCCAAGTTTGTCGAAGAAGAGGATGAGGTGCAATGCGAATATTATATATATAAGATGAGCATATGCAAAAGGGACGAGGAGGGTTACATGATGATGAAGAATAACTCTAAAACTTAAGGTTTAAGTGATAATGCCAAGAGGGTGCCCAAGTCTATAGTGCACATGTCAAGAGGATTGAAGGGGTTGGAGTTTTACACTAAAATTAAATGATAACATATCAAGTGCCATTTGATATTTAATAAAAGAGAATGAGACGAAATGAGACTAAATAACTTAAGTTTGACTTTCAAAATAATTTTGAATTATAAATATTGGAAATTCTATAATGACATTTATAAAGCTTATCGATGAGTTGGTAGGAGATAAAGCATACATCAAAAGGTCTGACAATGCTAGACACAATATCTATGTTGAGGATTCACCCTTTAGGTGTTTAAGGGATAATTAAGGTTAATCCCCTCCAACCCTGTACGAGATTCAATAGAATTCTTGGAGGATAACCATGTAGTCAAACATAAACATTCTTTACAAAAGTTGTTTCTTATACAACTTGGCTTTTTGATCTCTACCATTTTTTCCACTACATAGCTTTCTTTCAATTTCTTTGTGAAAATGGGTAATGACATTCATCCTTAAGTAGTAATTAAACACAAATAAGAAACAAAAGAACACCAAAAATTAGAGTGATTGAAATATTCAATACAAAGTATTTATTATAAAGCATAACACTTGTCATATCACATATATGCGGAGGACGTGTAAAATCCCTTGGTAATGAAAGTTAGGTCCATTTACAATACAATAAATACTTTAGGTTAGGCCACCAACAAATTGGGTTCTTCCAAACCATGTGCTTCGTCTACCTCATCCTTTATTTAAGTGTTTCCACTTCAACTTTCCACGTTTATGCTATTTTTTATATCAATGATTTGTCCATCCCAAGTGTATATCACACTATTTTTCACTTTACAATGTATTTAATCCGAGGAAAATGTTTTTGGGGCTTACTTTAAAGATTAAGGGTCTATTTGGTTATTGGGTTAGGTTGAGGTATCCTTCTGTGACTAGTAGCTGTTTGAAGGGTTGGAGGGTTGAAGCGTAATTATGATGTGATGTGACATTGATTATGTTTTATATTAACTTTTTTTAAATGATTGTAATATGTTTTTTATGTTAATAATTTTATTCGAACATGATTTAAAAATTATTATACCAAAGAAATTGTAGGGTCAATACAAGTAATCCCAACCTAAGAATGCATGATTGGAGCAAGGGGTATGCCAGAATACACTTGGTATATCTGACAAACCAAACATACCCTTAAAGTGAAGATGGATGGAGGGGATGCTGAAGAACTCATTTTTTTTTATAATAGAAATACTGTAGGAGATGTAGTACTTTAAGGTTCTCATATTTCCCTATGGGAGTTTTGTCCTAATGTTACATCACAATTAATCACTTTGAAACAATTGCATACGATGTCACAAGAGTCACTTGTTAAGTTCGTGGATCGTGTATAAAATATACTCAGATTGCTATCATGTATGTGCTCAAAAATGGAAAAATAATCGTAAATGATATTTTTAAATAGAATCAATATTTACAAATTCTATTATCTTTTCAATTTAAATCTTATTAATTATATTGAATAAATTTGAATGTTCTAATATATTATAACCTTTCGTGGTAATTTTTTAACTTATCTAAATCCACCATAAGGTGAAAATATGAAGTGAGTTTAAACAAACATGGTTAAAAGGGGACAACAAAATTTATTTCCATTTATAAATACTATGAATAATGGGAGGTAAATCAACCCAATTTTCATTTTATATCAAATCATACTTAGAAAATTTTATTTTAAAATAATTATATTAGGTTTTATTAAAAGAAAAGTAAATGGTAGTGATGGGGCTTGAACTCTCCTCTGCAACATACATGCCCACTTCTATACCATCAGACCATTAAGAGTCCTTTTTTTTAAAACTGATTAATTATTTAAAGAAGGCCCATTTTAAAAACTCAAGATATTATGAAAGTGAAATAAGAGAATTAAGGAGGGGCCATGGACCCTCCCTCACCCATGTCGATATATACTTGATCCGCCCATGAGTATAAACTATCCTTGCGAAAGCCATAGATTTGGGAAGAAGAGCAGCATTATTTTAGCTGTTGGTTAGGGATTCATAAAGATCCACAGAGGTCAATGGCACTAACGAGGAACTCTACACCTTCACCATTTACAAGACATTGAGATTACACTCATATATCGGTATTTTCAAATTTACACTATGAGCCTAAGAACCCCCTTACATATGAGACTACGGGAGGAGCAGCATTCAAGGGAGGAGGGGGCAAGAGGGAGGAGCAATAGGTAGAGGGGGGCGTGAGGGAGGAGCAGCGATCAGATGACGTTGGGGAGGAGCAGCGGGCGAAGGGCATGTTTGACGAGTCTGACGGACAAAAGGGAGGAGGCTAGGGAGTGGGAGGAAGAAGAGGGACGCTAGATGCAAGTGATGGAGGAGCCAGGAGCTGGAGCGGGAGGAAGAATAGTTGGTGGAAAGACATTTCAATCCTTTTTTAACCTTAATTTCCCATGTGTCCCAAAGTTAACGTCGTTGCGTTGGGGATGGACGGTAACTAACTCGAGGGGCGCAAGTGATAAAACGACAAGAAGTCGAGGTTATAATTGATATTCCAAAAAAAGAGAGAAGTATAACTATTATTGCAATATCTCTGAATAGGCCACAACTGATAAAAATCCAACCTTTTAGTTACAAATTTAGCCTTGCCATTAAGTCCCAACCATGCTAAAAGTGTAAACATAGAAGCTCAAATAGGGATAAAATATTGAGAAGACAAGGACACAATTTGTTTACAATGTTGTGTAGGAGCACAAGTATACAGTTGTTAAATCGAACATAACGAAGAAAGCTTTGCTTACCAATCACACCAATTAACAAGTTAGGAATAAAAGAATAAAAAAATAGAATAATTTTCATATAAAATAACAATAAATAATCTATCTATTTGACCTAAAAGGCAGCATCATAAACTGAGTGGAAAGATCAGTTTCTTCATTAAGTGACAAAATTAAACATAGGATATAATTGACAAAATTAACCTTACGAATATGATTATGATTTCAGGTTTCATTAGATTATCTGATTAGCTGTTTATCGTTGTTTTATTTCTTACAACTGTCATCAAATCCTTAGGAATAGCAAAACATGTTATATAACCAAATCAAACACTTTTTATTAGATAGGATGAAATTGGATTGGATACGGACTCGGATATCTCTATTTCCCTATCCATATTTGCTTCATCTTTATTGAATATGATTACATATATGGATATGATTCAGATATGCATTATGGAAACCACATCCTTAAAAATGCGAATACAAATCTGAATAGGATATTTTTGAATCCGAGACGGATCGAATAAAGTTGACATACATACGAATATGAATTGATTTTTTTTATCAAAGTTCATAATTATATTAAAAAGGCAATGAAATATAAATAAGTTGCATCATGACAAAAAGAAGTGTCGAGGACCGAGATGACCTACATTCTTGACCAAAAGCCAAAAAAAAGATAGAATTTCATTAGTTTCATTCGTGCTCATCCTCAAAGAAGCTGGAATTTATTAATATCATTAATATATTATACTATATAATATATAATACTAATATAATAGCATAACAACTTATATTATATTAACTAATATATAAAATAATATTACATATTGTATTCGGATATCTGAATCCAAATCCGGATACTCAAGACATTACCATATCCATATCCAAATCCGGTAAATTTTTACAATCCATATCCAATCCGTATTTGATTAATATTCATATATGGGTATCATATCAAGTAATTTTTCGAATACGGTAAGCAGATATTCGGATATCCTCTGTTTCATCCCTTTTTCAGATCCTCGGAACATGCAGATCAACACAAAAAAACAAAGTTTCTATAATATGGATACACAATACTTCAAAATTATTAATTTTTACGGAGAAATAAGTGATATTTATGCAACTCAAGAAACTTTGTCAATTGTACAACAACCCTAACGCGTCTATTAACCCCACGACATCAATAAACTTGCTCCAACTTACCCTATGGCTTCAAGAATTTACCAAGTGAATTAACCCGTCACAAACTTGCTTTTAGAGTTTACATAATTATGGTATTGTAAAGAAATGTTCAAATTACATTATGTTCAATCAGTCACAAGGGATTTTTACAGCCCCCTAAATTTTGTCCAGTTACACCATCCATGTCCCCAATGATATTTAACGCATACGCACATATGTAGGGTAAGAGTTAGTATGATTACAAAGATTAACTGAACAAGATTTAGGGGTCGAGTAAACACCCCCCCCCCCCCCCCCCCCCCCAGCGACAAATGTGCGACAGAAATAACATATTTCTGTATGAAATCCTAAAAAAATAACTTTCGAATGGTATCAACTTGGCCTAATAATGATTGAACACAACCCATCTATAGAATGTGATTATGTAAACAAGAAAGGTGCTTAGAAGACTGATAAACAAGAGGAAGTCATTATAAAAATGCGACATCCAGACTGCAGGACCAATTCATCTCTTTTTCCTCGTTGCGCGTCTCTGTTTCTACAATGAAATGGTCTCATATATACCATAAAAAAACAACAAAATGTTTCATGGAAAAATCCAATAATAATTCAACTAGCTGACTGCATGTGTAGTAGCACTCCTCTGCTCTACTACCATTTCTTGCTTGCAGCGATGGATGAAAGGAAGCCAATCTACGAGGACTGTACAAGGACACCACAGATAGATTAGGGACCTACCGCTTCGAAGGAGAGGGATGCAACAACTGCAAAGATGCAGGGATCACGACAACAATGATGTCAACTGCATGCTGAATAGATCGCCCAGAGCTCCCCGCACATCCATCTGCAGAAACAAGGATGGAATACCATGAGCTTCCATGTTTCTAACAGGAAATACAAATGGCATCCTCTTATTTAAACAAGATGTCATTCTTAACATTCGGGTTTGTTTGCTTGATGCGCGAAAATGGTAGTCCAATTAGTTGCAACCTCCAAAACAGAAAAAAAAACTGAACAGTTTCCAGTATTAAATGGGGTTGGCTGCAAGCACGGATCTATGAATCATGGCTGATTTTGTGAATGGCTAATACTGTCAGATTATTAGAAGTACCTTATAGTTTTTAAAAGTAAAAAGATAATAACTGGACTACAACAAGGACTGCAAAGGAAAAGTGCTGTGACCCCAGAGAATCGAACTTGATCTCGAACTTGAATGAATAAAATAATCTTCACGATCAAAATACCAAAATTGAATCTCGAACAAATGATAAAATTACTCCTAGAGAATCGAACCCGCTTTGATACCATGTTAGAAAATAAGAATGTGGAAGCAAATCAGAGATAAAAGAATATGAACAGGAAAAGAATACCACAATTTTACGTAGAATCCTACTCCTTAAGGAGCGGGATGAAACCACGGGAGAACGCCTCAAAGGGTGGATGTGTCTATTGCACTTTCTCAACTGTTACACGAGGGTGAGGGGCTTCATATATAGCTCTCACTGACGTTCCACATCCTACAGACGGTCGATGTGAGACTAAACAAATGGATGTGATAAATGGATTCTGGGGAATGCATTTACCCCACATAGTGACACATATACTAACATACTTCAACAATAATGCCTTGGAGTTTCCACTTCATAACTGTTTGACTTTCTCAGATCTCTTGGTATTATTCATCAGACTTCTTGTGCTTACACTTTGTAACAGAATGGTGTTGTTGAATGCAAACATCGTCACCTCCTTGATGTCACGAGGACTCTTTGATTCAGAGTCGAGCTGCTCATTCGTTCTGGGGTAATGCAGTCCTCACTGCATGTTACTTAATGAACCACATGCCTTCCACGGTCCTTGGAGAAAAGGTTCCTTTCTTGATTGTGTTTCCTGAGAAGGACCTATTTTCCCTTACTCCAAGGGTCTTTGGGTATGTGGCCTTTGTCCACAATTTCTCCTAGTCGTGACAAGCTCTCCAAGAGTTGTCAAATGTGTGTTCGTTGGCTATTTTCGTACCTAAAAAGGTATATATGTTTTGATCATGTACGAAGAAAGTGTTATGTGATTGCTGCTGTCAAATTTTTTGAGTTTATTATGTATTTTTCTCCTATAGGTGACATGTTATCTAACTCTAACTCTGGAGAGGATGTCTTTGTTTCACCAACTTTGTTATCTCCACCAACAACACCTCATGTTGAGTCACAATCATCTCCACCACCACCTCATCCACCTCTGTCTACCTTGACACCCTGCCACAGTTTTACATTCGCAGGTCCTCTACTTGTCCCTCTGCTCAAGCGCCATCCTCGTCATCCAACACGCATTTAGTGTGTACTGAACACATTGTTTCTAGTGATGGCACTAGTGATATGCTTGTACCAGTGTTGCAGAAGACGGTATTCGGTATTTAGTCGGAGGGGTCACTGAATAGAGAATAATCGGTATTCGGACGACTATTCGGAATTATTCGGTTTTGTATTTTTTAATATAAAAATTATTTATAATACATATTATCTTATATTTTTATACATATACGATCATTATTTAACATGCATCCAAGATAAAAGTACTAATCAATAAAATAAACATATAGAATTTGACATTTGTGGCGATACCGTGGTAAAATGTAACCCATAAATATTGAAATTTGAAAATAAAAAAATAAAAATATGAAGAGTCAGACTCCAGTCGGCCTCATAGTTGGGCCAGTCGGCCGAATAGTTGGTCGACTATTCGGTCGGCCGACTATTGCCCGACTGGAGGTCTGTTCAGTCGGGTACCCCACCGCACCGCATAGTCGGACCGACTATTCGGGATAGTCGGCCGACTATTGCAACACTGGCTTGTACCACAGAATACTGTACAGGAGGATTTGATACCGGAGAACAGAGAGACCGATGATCTTGATGGACCTATTGCCTTGAGGAAACCACATCGTAACTGTGCTACTTATCCTCTTGCTGCTCATGTTTCCTTAGATCATCTTTCAGAAGAGTACAAGAGGTTTATCGTGGGACTCTCTGCTGTCACTATCCCACGAACATATCAAGAGGCTATACAGGATAGTAGCTGGCTACTTGCCATGAGGAGGAGATGGCTGCTTTGTAGTCTCGTGGTACCTGAAGTGTTGTTTCAGGTCCTCCAAGTGCCTCTATTGTGTGGTGCAAATGGATCTTTATGGTGAAGCAACAAGCAGATGGTAGTGTGGATCACTACAAGGCAAGGCTTATAACATGGGGGTTCACCCAGACTTATGGGGTGGACTATCAGGATACCTTCTCACCAGTGGCCAGGCATTCGACAATGCACATTTTTCTATTGATATGTCACTATCCCACGAACATATCAAGAGGCTATACAGGATAGTAGCTGGCTACTTGCCATGAGGAGGAGATGGCTGCTTTGTAGTCTCGTGGTACCTGAAGTGTTGTTTCAGGTCCTCCAGGTGCCTCTATTGTGTGGTGCAAATGGATCTTTATGGTGAAGCAACAAGCAGATGGTAGTGTGGATCACTACAAGGCAAGGCTTGTAACATGAGGGTTCACCCAGACTTATGGGGTGGACTATCAGGATACCTTCTCACCAGTGGCCAGGCATTCGACAATGCACATTCTTCTATTGATTGTCGTGTCTCAGGATTGACCTCTTTACCAACTTGATGTGAAGAATGCGTTTCTATATGGAGATCTACATGAGGAGGTATATATGCAACAACCGCTAGGGTTTACTGCTAAGGGGGAGTCTCAGAAGGTGTGTAGGCTCCACAAGGTGATTTACAGCCTGAAGTAGAGTCCGAGAGTTTGGTACCATAAGCTGTCAAAGTTGATAGAGCAACATGGATTTACACGGTCCATTGCGGATCATTCGCTTTTTGTTCAGAGGACACACAGAGGTACAATTGCCATTCTGATTTATGTTGATGATATTATTATCACAGGTGATGAGGAGGAGGTATATATGCAGCAACCACTAGGGTTTACTGCTGAGGGGGAGTCTCAGAAGGTATGTAGGCTCCACAAGGTGATTTACAGCCTGAAGTAGAGTCCGAGAGTTTGGTACCATAAGCTGTCAAAGTTGATAGAGCAACATGGATTTACACGATCCATTGCGGATCATTCGCTTTTTGTTCAGAGGACACATAGAGGTACATTTGCCATTCTGATTTATGTTGATGATATTATTATCACAGGTGATGATGAGCAGGGCATTCAAGCTGCCAAGGTGTTCCTATGTCAGCAATTTGTGACGAATGTTGGAGTATAAGGCGTATGAGTCATGTGTAGGTGGTAATTGGATCTTTCCAGGGCGTCCAATTACTATGCATCTACAAGTGGTGGGACTTGGAAGGTCTGTGGAGGCTATATAAGAATCCCCAGATCTCCTGTATCAGATGAGAAAGTTCAATGAATGAATCACCCCTTTGAGGTGTTCTCCCGCGGTTTCATCCGGCTCATTAGGGAGTAGGGTTCCACATAAAATCCCGATGTTCCTTAAGTTTTATTATTTATCTATAGTATTCGCTTCCGCATCTGTAGTTTCTAGCATGGTATCAGAGCGACGATCCTAGGCTTGAGCATTTGCCCTAGATACCCCACCCCGCCTATACCCTAGCACACATCACGCGGTCGGCCGCCGCCGCCGACCGTTCTCGTGCCGCGCATAGCCGGAGCCCGGAGCAGCAACCGCCATACCAGCAACAAAGCAATGGCATCAACCGCCACTATCGGACTAGCAACAACAACAATGTTGTCATCGCCATAGGCTGCAACAGTCTAGGATGCCGCCACAAACACCCTGTTGTGGAGCTGTAAGGCCGTTGCCTCCGCTCCCACAACCCGTGTCATCTTCTGCAGGCTCCGCCTTCTGTTAGGTATGTTTCTTGGTTCCTGGGGTGTGATTTGATCATCTAAAATCACCCTAGTTACCCAAAGAGACTTCCGACGGATGGAAGAGGTTGTGAGTCTACAGTACACCCACAACCGTCTTCTTGTATGTCATTGTAGACGATGTCATTTTAGTTTGTAGCCCCATTCTTGGATATTGTTATCATCATGTCAGACAACAAAGCATATGTTTCATCCCTGGGTACCTTCAAAGGTCCAACACCCATCTTCAAATGGTTAGTAAGCCTCTTGATAGCCTATAAGTGGGTACCTATACCCCTTGCCATCAACACATAAGCATGAGTTGCAAATATACTCGTGTACTTCATTCAAATAATTGAGTGTGTGTTCAAGAATGAATCCAAGAGTGCTTTCCTTCTAAGCTCTCGGTGATCCAAACTGTCATCTTACAAGCTCAATCTAGCTCTAAGTTTCTGATATTCATCTCATATTCATTGTCTTATAGCATATTGAGTTCACTGGGAGCATTTGTATTTATGTACATTGTAAGGTGCTCAATTTGTGGGAGTCCATCTTCATACTAGGAAGTGATTTTCAATCTAGTGGTATCTAGTGCCATGTTGCGTTGTCAGTTTTTTATGTAGTTCCTTAGTATAGGACCAAGAGGTCCAGTTTTCAATCCCGAGTCAGGACAACTCTGGTCGAGGTTTCCACCTTGTCCGGTTTCCTCATTAAAATTCTCTTGCCTGTTGTGGATTGCTTTTCATTTCAATATTCCTGTGACTGGCCAATACCGCACGTAACATTCTGTCGTTAAGATTATTATTAGTAGTAGATCAAGATCCTCGTGACTCCAGACACAAACTGTAATCAAACGAGTTATAAGCCATGCTAAAATCCACCTTCAACATGAAGGAAGTAGTCTTCATTATCTCTCAAGCTGCTGCAACCTCCAGCTGTTCTTCAGTATGTCCTCACATGTAAAGCCTAATACAAGTCCACTTTTAAGTGATTGTAATCCCATGTCAACGTCAACAACTTCCAATTTATTGGTGATAAGTGAAGACGCAATTTTTTATTTAGACGCTTGATATTTTAAGCGTTCATAAATGCAGAATTCTGAAACTAAATGATGTACCCATTTGTGCAAAATAAGTAGCGTACTACTAAAGGGATCAGCATCATAGCAAAATCAGATCGAGATTTTAGAAGGCAACGTAGACTCATTTATGCTCAATCAGAGGTTCCACACAAGTTTTCTGTGTTCTGCATGATCGAAGATGGTTGGACTCCATCTCATTGCTCATGCAAATGGATGGCTTTCTTACATAGATTGATGTTCAATTGAAAAACAAATACCAGCGTACAAAATGATATTTAGCAGGCTGTGGTGAATGTACCCCATTATAATGTAGGGAAAAACAAACTGAAGTATTCCCTACAAGGAACCTAATTTAGAAATCAACATAGAAATATTATTACCTGTTCACAGCATATGAGCTTAGTTATCAATGGATAAAATTCTCTGAGATGCTTCTTGAACATCTGGTTATTCATAAGACTCATCCCCTTGAGTACCTGCATGTCAAATTAGAAACGTTGTAAAAGCATATTGAAGGCAAGGCCTAATATGATAATAGCAAAAGAGACAACATTGACAATATGATCGTGCATATTTCATGCTCAGCACCAATTGTCCATATACGTAAGGACGAATGTTCAGCCGGCCTGGCCCAGCCCATTCTGAAGCTTGACCCTCTTAGACCAGCCTGGCCTAAGCCCAAAACTAAAATGGGTCAGGCTCAGGCCGAAGTTTGCCCCAACCGACCGAACCCGCTAGCCCGATATAATATAAAATATTGAGAAAATGATGTATAATATAATGTTGAATGAAATAGATTTTATTGTTCTCTAAGAAAAATCATGTGGCTAATTTGTTCTTCACCCACTCTGAAGGGCTAAGTTAATGTAAATATGCTATATTGTGTTGAATGAACCTTTGTTCCATGAGATCTTTCCTACACCAAATTTTAGAAGTGTAATGTATACTACTCCCCTTATACTCTAATAAGAGCTAACATGAGAATACTGAAGCATTTCAGCAAGCTTTCGCATCTGGCAGGTTTACAAAATTAAAAGATTCATTTATTTCTATCCTAATAGAGAAGAGGATGTGCACATCCATTGTGTATGCGTATTAGGGTGGTGTTGTCCACCTGGCAAGTTTGATAACTGTGTTAGAGTATGCGTCACTCATATGTAAGATGGATAAATGGATCCTTTCCAAGATCCATTAACCATATCTAGAGTTTAGTCCCACATCTACCTATGGTGGGACTTGGAGACATGGTCTCAAATTTCAGCAAAATTCAGTCGAATTTATATTGAATATCGATATCCTGTCGAAATCAAAATTCAATCGAAATGGCCGAAATGGCCGAAATATGGGGCCCCCTAGTACAAAAAATGACCGAAATGACCGAAATTTCGGTCGAAATTCGACCGAAATTCAACCTAAATTCTGTTTCGGTCGGTCACCGAAATGGTGACTGAAGCCGACATTTAGGGCCTTGCTTGGAGAGTCTGTGGAGTCTATATAAGAAGCCCCAGACCTCCTGTATCCAGTGAGAAAAATGCAATGCATAAATCAATCCTTTGAGGCGTTCTCCCATAGTTTCATCCCTCTCCTTAGAGAGTAGGAATCTACGTTAAAATTCCGGTGTTCCTCAATATTTTATTTCTTTTCTCTGATATTCGCTTCTGCATTATATTTTCTGACAACCTGAATTTTTTTAAAACAAGACAGTTTCATCTGTTTTTAGAGATGAATTTGTTTTCCATGTTAAGCATTTCAACAACTATCACCTCCTTGCACTTGTAGCAATAGTACACATCTTTACCTGACTTTAGGTAGATCCACATCATTTGAAAGAAAAGATGTGGAAATCATGTGTAGGACATGTTGGGAAAATAAGAAAGTATGTTTATTCCATCAGCCCTAGGCTCTCTTATATAGGAGAGTAGCCTATGGGTAAAATACATAAAGAGTCCAAAAAAAATAAAAATATAAGAAAAGTAGTGAGTAATCTATCTCTACACTCCCCCTCAAGGTGGAGCATAGATATCAATCATGCTCAGCTTGGATAAACACTTCTGGAAAGGCCCTTGAAGTAACGCCTTGGTAAAAATGTCTGCAGTCTGATTCTCTGAGCTAACATGGGATGTAACAATAAACCCCTTCTGAATCATGTCGCGTATGAAGTGACAATCGACCTCAATGTGCTTGGCCCGCTCGTGAAATGCTGGATTATTTGCAATGAATAGAGCCGCCTGATTGTCACATTCTAGAGCCATAGGAAGAGAAACCTCTATATGTAGATCTGTGAGCACAACCTTTACCCACATCATTTCAGTACTGACCTGAGCCATAGCCCTATATTCAGACTCTGTACTGGACCTTGCTAGAACCGTTTGCTTCTTGCTTCTCCATGAGACTAGAGAATCTCCAACATACACAGCAAACCTAGTGGTGGACTTTCTGTCCTTGGAGCATCCTGTGTAGTCTGCATCTGCACAAGCTGATATAGTAACCTCCTTGCCTTTTTAAACAATAGACCCGCACTTGGAGATGACTTAAGATACCTGAGTATCATGTGTATATCATCCACGTGTGCCTGACGTGGTTGCTCCATGAACTGGCTCACTCGACTTACAACAAAGGAGATATCAGGCATGGTAATAGTAACGTAGAGAAGTTTGCCTACCAGTTCTCTGTATCTTCTCTTATCCACCTCATCAGTGTCATCATCATATAGTCTCATACTGGGATCCATAGGTGTAGTCGCAGATCGGCAATGAAGCATTCCTGTTTCACTCAACAGGTCAATGACATATTTCCTCTGGGTCATTACCAACCCATGAGGATTTCTAGCAAACTCCAGCCCCAGGAAATATCTCAGAACCCCAAGGTCCTTGGTAACAAACTCACGGCCCAGCATTTCTTTTGCCCCCTGGATTCCATGTTCATCATTACATGTAATCAGAATGTCATCTACATACACCATAATAGCAATAATACCTCTAGGTGTCTTCTGTATGAACAGAGAATGATCAGCATTTGACCGTCTGTATCCCTATTTCTCAAACAGGTCTGAGAGCTTCTGGAACCAAGCTCTGGGGCTCTGCTTAAGGTCATAAATAGCCTTATGAAGTCTGCACACCATAGGACTCTCCCCCTCAACAGCAAACCCAGGTGCCTGTTGCATGTAGACTTCCTCCTGTAAGTCACTGTATAGGAACGCATTCTTCACATCTAACTGATACAACGGCCAACCACGAGTAACTGCAACAGAGAGGAGAATCCGTAGGGTGGAATGGCGAGCAACTGGTGAAAATGTATCAAGATAATCCACCCCATATGTCTGTGTAAAGCCACGAGCTACAAGGCGAGCTTTATATCTGTCAATGCTGCCATCTGCATTCTGCTTAACTGTAAAGACCCACTTGCAGCTAATTGTAGACACATCAGTAGGTGCAGGAACAAGACTCCAGGTGCCCATGGACTGAAGAACTGCCATTTCTTCTTCCATGTCCAAGCGCCATCGACTATCCTTCAAAGCATCTTGATAATTCCGTGGAATATCCACTGCCGACAATGCAAGGGCAAAACTCCTGAATTCGCCAGTTAGACGATCAAATGACACAGAAGATGCTATAGGATATGACGCGCAGCTCCGCTTCTGCTTTTGTAGAGCAATAGGTACTTCTAAATCATCTGTCTTCTCAACTGGCCTCTGCAACACATCCTGCTCAAGAAGATCATCAGATCCATCAATAGAAATATTTTCAGAACATACCTCAGGCGAGCTAGATGATGAGCGGTGACCATGAGCAGTAGCAGGCCTACGAGTATAGTGGAATGGTAGTGGTGAAATATGCACCGTGACAGGAGGCGTAGGGGATGATAATGGTTCTGGTGGTGGTGGTGGTGTTGGTGGTGGCATGTATATGGCCTCGGGCGTGCCAGAGGGAACCAACTGATCACATGTGGACGAGAAATACATAATGGATTCAAAAAATGTGACATCAGCACTGGCGAAATACCTCCTTCGCAATGGATCATAACACTTGTACCCCTTCTGAGATTTGGAGTACCCGACAAAGATACACTTAACAGCCCTAGGAGAGAGCTTATCAGTCCCAGAAGACAACTTGTGAATAAAGGCAACCGAGCCAAACACACGAGGAGTAAGAGAGAACAACTGTTTGTCAGGAAAAATAATAGAGAATGGGGTCTTCTCACCTAAGACAGAGGACGCCATTCGATTAATAAGGTAGCACGCCGTAAGAACAACATCACCCCGGAAAGAATGTGGAGCATTACTCTGTATAAGAAGCGACCTGGTGACATTGAGTAAATGATGGTGTTTCCTTTCAGTAACCCCATTCTGCTGGGAAGTATAGGCACATGATGTTTGGTGGATAATCCCTTGAGATGAGAAATAATTGGTTAGGGTATGAGTACAGAATTCCAGGGCATTACTTCTCACAATTTTCACGGATGCAGAAAAAACATTACGAACTTCATTGATGAAATTTATGATAATATTTCCTTCTTCAGATTTATTCTTTAACAGAAATACTCACGACACACGAGAGAAATCATCCACAATAACTATATAAAACCTGCGTCCTTGATGATCAGGAACACAACTAGGACCCCATATATCGACATGAAATAACTCGAACTTGGAGGTACTACTCCGACACTGACGACTGGGGAAAGCAGACCGATGATGTTTTCCCAACTGACATGCCTCACATTGAATAGACGTGTGAGGTGAAACCTGAGGTAACACATGACGCAACTTTTGAAGGGGAAGATGTCCAAAGCGCAGGTGCCACAATAATGGGGAGATGGACCCAGCAGGTAGAGATGAGGTTCCAGCATAGAGAGCCCTACTGAGGCGATAGAGTCCGCCTTGCTCATAGCCACGCCCAATCACGTTGCCCGTAAGGATGTCCTGAAAAACAAGAGGATGGATAAAAAATTGCTCGGCAGTGTAAATCTTTTGTAAGTTGGCTAATGGATAACAAGTTCATCGAAAAATCAGGTGCATGTAACACATTCTTGAGATGCATGGATGGAGTCAGTCTAATCTCCTCCTGACCAGTAATTGGGGAATGTGTTCCATTAGCAATAACCACTGTTCGACCTGGACAACCTGTCTGTATCCTGTAAGTAGACCTTGATCACCACACAGATGATGTGTGGCACCAAAGTCCATAATCCACTCTAAAGTATCTGATCCACTACTGCTAGTGAATGCATAGGTGGTACCTGATGTACTGGTGGATGTAGATGCGGCAACGTCGGTGTGACTCTCAGAAGTAGATGCTGATGCAGCGGGACCAGATGGAGGAATGATGCCTCTCAGACGGGCTACAAGATCATCAAAGCGCTGATCCATAGATGAAGCGGCTGGAGGCTAAATTTGTTCTGCGACTCATGCAGTAGCTGGAAATCCATGTTTAGAGTAGCATGTGTCTTCGGTGTGTCCAGGACGATGGCAGAAAGTACAAGATGACCGAACACGACCTCCTCTACCGCGAGGTCCACGACCACGTAATTGATGGTGACCTCCTCAACCTCGATTGGCCGCCATGGCAGAGGCTGTTGAATTCGTAGCAAACGAGGGGACAGTAATGCGGCTTAGACTATGAAAAACTTCCTCCATTGGAGGAATAGTAGAATCCGCCAAGATCTGGGAACATGCTGCCTCATACTCAGGATCAAGGGCAGCAATGAAAACACCCACCATAGTGGCATTGCGATAGATCTTTTGTTGCTCTGGAGTGGCTGTGAGAGGCATGAAGCTATAAAGCTTGTCAAACATCCCACGTAACGACATGTACAACGAGTGTAAAGGCCGCCCATTCTGTTTGATAGTAAATATGTCATGCTGGAGTTGCAGGATCTTCGTCTCATTCTTTACCTGAGAATATGTAGCAGCCAGAATATCCCACATTGCTTTAGTTGTGGGCTGATGAAGAATATCATTGGCAATCTCAATTGCCAGGGTTCCAGACAGCCAAACTTTGGCATATGCATCGTCTGCCTCCCATGAGGCATTGAGCCCAGTCTTTTCAGCAGGCTCTTCTTCAGTAAGAATGTGTTTCTTACCGGTTGACTTCATCATACTCATGAACTGCATTGCCTACAGTTCATAGTTGAACCATCCATCTTCACAATCGGTGCTGGACCTCTGAAGGCGCCTATAGATGGGATATCTGCCTTACTTTCTGACATATTGATAATGGAAGACTAGGGTGATAGACAACTGATATGATTGTCTACACGGACATAAACGTGTTTAGTTGCAATTGTAGACTTCAAGCAACCAAACCCATTACTTTGTAGATGTGCGCGCGGAACAAGTTGTTGAGCCGCACCCGCGCATGACCTAGGGTTGCACGTGCACTGGGATCACACGCGCATTGGGAGCACTGGGACCACGCGCGATTACACCCACTGATGTTCACTGGAATCACGTGCGGTTACGCGCACTGGCGCGCACTGAGATCACGCACGATCACACGCACTAGCGGAGCAGATCACAACTGCGCAGATGCGCAAGGCCGATGCGCAAGGGATCACGCGTAACAACAAGGTGGAGCAGATGCGCAAGGGCGCACACGTAGATCACAACTGCACATGCGATGACGCACGCACAACGCGCCCCACGCACCTCAGATCATAGCGATGCACCACTGATCACACACGCACCATGGAGGACTTGAGGTGCGATCGAAGGCGTTGGGCAAGGTCGGGATCGGAGGACGGTGCACTAGGGGGAGGCGCGTGGAAGGGCTGGAAGGTGGGGGCTAGGGTTAGGGTTTGTGTTATAAAATATGAAGCGGAAGCAAAAACATGGAAAAGATAAACATGAAAATAAGAACGCGGGATTTTAACGTGGAACCCTACTCCGTGAGGAGCGGGATGAAACCACGGGAGAAGCCCCTGAATTGGGCGTGTTTGTCTATTGACTTTCTCAATGAGTACAGGAGGTCTGGGGCTCCTTATATAGCCTTCCCAGTGCCTCCAAGTCCCACCGTTGGTCCATGTGGGACTAAACACATGATGGGGTAAATGGATCTTCTCCAGGATCCATTTACCCTGCTACAACTCAATAGGTGCACTACCAAATACTCCAACACTCCCCCTCAAGCTGGAGCATGCAATGCTCAGCTTGGACAAACAAACAGAAAGAAACTCAACTCAACTCTACAGGACACTACGGACAATATCAACCCAACGCGCACATGCTGCAGTCGAGGACGTTGCTTCTCATGCCGTGTAAGTGAGGAGGACGAACGGGCTGGAGTATGAGTCAACTGAAGACTCGGAACCTGACCATCGAGTCTGAACTTGCGCCTGGAGTCTCCTCGTCGGAGAACTGGGTCTCTCCCATCTGGCTCAGAGAATGGTGCACTGCTCTGGTGTACCTATGATACCACATGAAAACCCTTGCCCTCAAGGGATTGGTCCTCTGCTCTGGAGTCCCTATGGCTCACATGAAAACTCTGGCCTGACAACTAGAAGAATGATGGGGGGACCGCGAAACCAATGATGGCAACATATGCTCATCTGACAATGACCGCAAACTCGTGCGTGTCTGAAACTGGACTCGGAATCAATCGTCGAGTCTGACAAAATCTGATCAACTGTAGAGTCTGAAAATTCTGAACTGGTCTGGAGACTGGATAATCTGACATCTGGATCTAAAACATCTGAATAAACTTGTGACTCTACATATACTCCCCCTTTCTCCCATACTGGTCGGAATGACAATCGTCGACCATGTTGGGAGAAGACAAGATAAATGGGGACAAATAAAACATACTTGCGGCTTTTCATTTTTTTTAAGCCGTCATCATCATTTTTTTTTGAAAACTTTTTTTTAAAGCCGTTTCATTTTTCTTTTTTTTTACGGCTTTTGCATCCGCATTTTTTTTTAAAAAATTTGCGTGCGGCTTTTTTTTAATGCACGCGCCTTTTCTCTCCTCTCTCTTTTTTTCGTAATTTTTTTTAACGTGGCCTACTTGGGCCCACTCATTCCCTCTTCCCTCCTTTTTTCTGCAAACTCCTTTTTTTTCAGCCCACAGTTGGGCTCTAAAGAATACACATCTCCATTTTTTTTTATTTTGACACAGCACAACCCACGTGTTTTTTTTAAAAATAACCATCGGCCCACGTGGGCCATAAAATCATGGAGCCCTTAGGGTTCTGGGAACCCTTCCTTCCCGTAAGAAAAGAAAACACGAGTGCGCCGCCTCTAACTCTGGAAGGATTTCTGCCTGCGCCAGAAGATTGAGGCGGGAGCCGTGCCTGGGCTCAAATGGGATGAAGGGGGAAGTGCCGCCTGTGCGCGGCAGTTGAAGAAGAGGGCGGCAAGAGGCGCGCGTGCGAGGGAGGACTCGCTAGAGGTTACTTCGGCGCACGGTGCGCGCGTTGCGCTGCAGATCGCAACCGCCTTTCTGTTGTGTCGCACCTGTTGGGAGAGGTGCCGCCATTGGCTGGAGATCGTCTGGATAAGAATCGATCTGAAGTGCGCCGTTGAAGCCTGATGTTCCGCGCCAGGAAGTTGCGCAGGCACGGGGGGGGGGGGGGTCGCCTTGCGCTGGAGGTCGCGCGCCGCCTGGTGGGGGCCCAAGGCGCGCCTGGACACGGCGGGAGGCTCTGGAGAAGAGTCCCGATGCTTCGCCTCGATAGCTGCATCATGCGGCCTGGAGGAGAGCGCAAAGCCGTCTGGAGATAGGAAACGGACCGCCGCCATTGTGGTTCCCAATTGGAAAACCATCGACTAACTGCGCCACCGATTGGGACTTGCGCGAAACGAAGATCGCGTGTGAATAGGACTTGGCCAGAGAATAGGGCTCCGAAGCCCTTTGGTCGCTGCGTCCATCGGCCGCCTGCCAGGAGTTCCTGTGTGGATCGTGTTGATTCTCTGTCTCTGACGTTGAAGGAGGTTCCGTCTCTGACGTCTTCGAACAGATCTGGAAAAATCACGGCAAGAACAGATCTGGAAGAGAAATGCTACAGCAAGGGATGACATATAGATATTCCCAGAAATTAGGGTTTCAATCGAAACCCTAGAACTTGACAGAACTTGATAAAATCACAATCATGATCTTTATAAAGAAGATCTACAAGAACAAACACTATTCGAATCTTGAACAAATAAAAAAAACTTGAAATCCTCAAGATCGACCCGCTCTGATACCATGTTATAAAATATGAAGCGGAAGCAAAAACATGGAAAAGATAAACATGAAAATAAGAACGCGGGATTTTAACGTGGAACCCTACTCCGTGAGGAGCGGGATGAAACCACAGGAGAAGCCCCTGAATTGGGCGTGTTTGTCTATTGACTTTCTCAATGAGTACAGGAGGTCTGGGGCTCCTTATATAGCCTTCCCAGTGCCTCCAAGTCCCACCGTTGGACCATGTGGGACTAAACACATGATGGGGTAAATGGATCTTCTCCAGGATCCATTTACCCTGCTACAACTCAATAGGTGCACTACCAAATACTCCAACAGTTTGGTTCGAGAACTCCGGTCTAGGACCGTCGCTCTGATAGCATGTTGGGAAAATAAGAAAGCATGTTTATTCCATCAGCCCTAGGCTCTCTTATATAGGAGAGTAGCCTATGGGTAAAATACATAAAGAGTCCAACAGAAAAATAAAAATATAAGAAAAGTACAGAAGTGAGTAATCTATCTCTACAGGACATATTTAAAAGAAAGGAAGAAAAATGACCATTTACGGATAGTATCCAAAAATGACCTGTGAGATTGAGTGAGACTACTCGTTGTTGACGTAGGTATCACACACGAGGCTTTCTCGCTGGCCAACCTGCCTCATCTGTGCGAACCAGTGAGAGCTTCCATATCCCACCTTTCAAACCTGAGCTTGTAGCAGCCGCGGCTATGACTCTGAGACTGGCCCTTACTAGATATGTAGCCCTCAGTCAGCCACTTCCCCCGCCGAGCTTCAAATGATGGGGACAGACAAAGAGTATATTCTCGTGCCGTGTGAAAGGGGGTGAGCCCGCCCTGAGTCCCTAAGGACTCGTCGACCTATTTCTCTGGAACAGAATAAAAGTTTTGACCCCTCCCCAAAGATAATCTACAAAACTTTTTCAAAGAAAACATATTACACTCAAAGTCTCTCACCAGTAAATATTACAATAAATATTATAGCTGTAATCCTTTCTAGACAAAGTGATATAGGAAAGCCTTGGTTGTCTCAGAGTTATAACTAGCATATCTAGAACCCTTAGTTCCGTAGCAAAGAGGTAACAAAAACTGAGGTTCACCCATTGAAAGAGGTACTAAAAACCGAGTTTCACCTATTAAAAGATGTATTAAAAACCGAGTTTCACTTACTGAAAGCCATCTTCATAGTACATATTCATGAAGTTCATATTATATGTATATGAAAATATTAATGTGTTTGTTATGTAGTTTTTATCTAGTTAATATAGTGAAGTAAACTTTAGTAAGCATGCGCTACTCAAAATAAATATCTTCAAAATTTGTCAGTTCTGTTTGATTTCCAAGGCATGGTTCTGCAGGAGTATTTCGGAAGTGTTAATCAGCAATGGCATTGGCCTAAGAAATTGCCAGCACACACGACAGAAGGCCAACTCCTAGCAAGTGGTCCAAATCTGCCCATGCACACAAAACATCCTTAATATATTTATCCTAATTGTGTACTTCTTAGCCAAGAAAATCTCAGTGGCAATCTTGGGTTAATAATTCCAGTGAGCCGGTTCATCTTCCTCCATAATAATATAAAATATCGTATAACTGCCTACACACATCTTAACAAGTTGGCCCCCCTATCTAACAGTTCCCAGGCCAATAACTTGACAGAGAAGTCTAGCACCATGTTTGTGCCATGACCTAGGTGCTTGATCCTACCTGTAAATATAGCAATGCCTAACATAAATGTTTCTCCATATAAGATAAGGAACACCTCAGATTACAAGGAACAACAAGAGATAGCCTCTGCCATGCAAGAGACAGTCCCAATAGACTTACATGAAACAGCAGTCAGAGGATCCCCAGCACAAAAACTCATGGACAAGTAATGATACATAAAGGACAATGATTCAGAGCAGGTGATACTCCACTTTTCACTACAGTACATATGTTGTAGTACTACCGGACCCCGACAGCAGCATCCCTTGCTAACAATCTGACATAAGGAGACATCTTAAGGAGAGAATCGGATTCGAGGTGAATGCAAAATTTCCAAGCAGAATGTGTAACATCCCGGATCCATGCGACAGTTGGAAACATATCTTATCAACATGTCATGCCGGATTCGAGTGTTACACATATAGATATCAATTCCACTACTAATTACAGTTAAAAGTGAATACATGCAACCAGGATCGCTTAGAACACTTATATGAAAGAAGACCGTCCAATCACTAATATAACATTGGCATGATTGAAAAAGATAATGTCAACCCTCTCCAAACAACATCAACAAGGATAAACAAAGAAATAACTAAAAAATCAACATTTAAAGGATCCCTGGGGTACAACAGCAACCACAAGCCTTTTCCCCCAATTAAGTAGGTTCTTCCACATGGATTTTTTCCTCCATTCAAATCAGTTTTGGGGTCACTCTTGAGCTTAAATCAAAATAACTAAGAGTAGTCTCACCCCAATATATCTTTGGCCATTCTCGAGGGATAGTTCATATCCATTTGCAAATTTGTGGGCAATCTGGTGTGGTAGAAAAGTGGCCATTTTCCAGGGATATGTGTTCTACTCGGAGAATGTACTCGAACATTGTAGGACGTTGTGCCAATCTTGGAACCATTTAACGTGATGTCATGTACACTTTATAAATTTTAGTTATATATTTCTCATGTGGTGGGTCCCAGCTTCGAAGGCCACCTTCTTTCACCAAAAAAACATTTCTTCAGCCTTCTCGACCTCTCTTAACCGACCCAACATCCCAAATCTCGCATCTTCTAACAGGTGCATCAATCGAACTCCTTTGCAAATGGCCAAACCATCTTAAGCGAAAAATATAACAAAACTCTCTACACTCCTTTCCACATGGTATCAGAGCGGTTGTCATAGACCAGAGCCATGTGCGCTAAAAATCCCACTCACACCATCCAGGCTATGCTTTGACGGTGAAGAAGGGTGATGGAGGTTGGACGGTGGTTGAGCGTCGCCACCAACGAGTGTCAAGGGCTCCCCGAAAGCAATCGTTGGATATGTTGAAGAAGTTTGTGGGCATCTGTCTGCAGTGTGGTGGTCGTAGGCACCTCGCGAGGGTTTGCCTAGATCCGGTGAAGTGCTTCTCTTGTGGCAATTTTGGACATCAGAGCTTTAATTGTAGAGATAGACATGTTTGGAAGCCAAAGAAGAGAGTGGTCGAAGTTGTGGCGGAGGCCGAGGGGGGTGTTCTCATGGAGGTTGGAAGAGAAGAATCCGGTGCCGTGCTCGAGCGATGGAGGGCATTGAATGAGTTATTGGTCTTTCTTTCGTTGGGGATGTCATCAAGATGGAGGGCCCTATGGTGTGTATGCGTGGAATCACCGGTCGGGATGCGATGAAGCAGTTGACGTTTGGTCACAAGGCATGTGACATGCTCCATTGGAGGAGGCCTAAGCCATGCGATGGGTTGATATCGACTCCTAAACTGAAGAAGATCTGCATCAAGGGGATGCCATTGATGCACAGAAGTTTAGACTCAGTGCATAAGTTGCTAGAGGGGGTTGGCTGAGTTCAGTGTGTTACTTCCGATGGACTGCATTTGCATCTAGGACAATCGTTGGACGTGTTGGCTTTGGCGCCAGAGCTTGTTCGATCTCCTCCGTACTCATTCGAGGCTCGTGTAGAGGAGATGTGACTTCAGCAAGGTGACAAAGGGAATCAAAAGCGAAAGCATTGCCGAGTGTTGGGGAAGGTGGATCGTCACTTGCTGCTTCAAAAGGATCCAAAAGGGGTATCAGATCTCTTGGAAAAAGAGGGATCAGATCTCTTGGTGGATCACATGGTGTGACGTTCAAAGATGACCCATTTTTTATGGAGGTTGCTCGAGTGCATCTTCTTCCCGAGGTCTCGAGACTAAGGGGTGAGGCATTCAATCGGACCCATCTTGCGGGCTCCTATCACTACTCGGATCCGGATGGCAAGGCAGTGCCTCTTAGGCGGTCAGACAAATCTTCGTCGTGCTCGATCCTCAGAATGAAGAATGCGGGTCTCATGAGGATAGGTTACCTTGATCCGATTGTGGATTCAGTCGGAGCCAAGCCAATCTGTAGCAGTCGAGGCGGGGCCTCGAACCCGATTATCTTCTCGGGTGAGGTTCTGTGTCGTTCGAGTTGGGAAGATGGAACACGACGAGAAGCTACTGGAGGTACAAGTACATAGACATTGAATGAGAGATCAATCTCCCTAAGTGCGAATGAGCAAGGGGCACCACCTTTGCTTGTTCTCTCTGCTCGAGGCCCGACGACATTAGGAGATCCTCTGCCAATGACAGAGATATTCTTGACGAGCCTCCATCTGGAGGCGATTGCCGACAAGCAGGTTGGCGAGACTCGGATGGCTACGTCAGGCAGTTCTGGGAGGTTCGGAAGGCATTATCTCAGGAGGGCCTTTAAGGAAAGTAGAAAGAAGAGAAGGTTTGAGATTTACAAATGGCTAGAAGGAGTCATACCTTAGACGGGTCCAGCAGCAACAACGGAAACTGTCGACCAAAGGATTGTGGAGAGGTCAGAAGCATCGGAAGAAGGGAGATCTTTTTTCTCGGTACATGGTGACATGGGTGAGGGGATGTTTCTTTAAGGTGGTACATGTCTAGAGGCTAGTGTGCAGGAGCAGGTGGCGGAAGCTCGATGTGCCGGCTTGGGACTGAAGTTGGAGATTATGGAGTGTATTGGTGTAGTGCCTCGGATGGGGTTTAAAGCGGTTCGCTAATGAACATTGTAACATGGAACGTGGAGAGGATTGGGGAAGCTGGAGAAGAGGCTTGTTGTATACGAACTTATGAAGTCGACCAGAGCGGATATAATGATGCTACAAGAAACCAAGATCTCCAGAGATATTGAGTCAGTTTGGAAGGATACAAGAGGTGCATGGTTACGACAATGCAAATTTATCGAGTCTGAAGGGGCATCAAGGGGTCTTCTGATGGGCTGGAATGCGGACAAGTTGGGGTTGGAAGAGGAGGTAGTGCTTTCCAGTCACTCTATTACAGTTGCGTTGCAGAGGAAGGCAAGCGATGTTAGATTGGTTGTCATCAATATTTACGGGCCTACGAATAAGAGGAGCACCTGAGAGCTGATAGGAAATCTAACGTTAGTGCGTGCGAGATATCCTTCTGATGGGTGGATCATTGCGGGCGATTTCAATATCGCTCTCCTTGTCGAGGATAGGTCGAGGATGCGAGGAGGAATGGATGTCGGATAAGTAGATCTTTCAGAATTGATTGGCGAACTTGGCCTTCAGATTGTGGATGCAGCTGGATGTCGCTACATGTGGAGGAATTTCGGATCCAGATCACGAATTGACCGCTTCCTGTCTTCGTTTGAGGTTTTGCATCTCTTCTCGTTGGCGAGGGTGTGGGCATTCCCTAGGGCTCACTGATGAATCTGTGATTCATCACTCTAAAAGTTGAAAATAGCGCTTCGTTCCCGAGCAATTAGCTGCATATTTCCATTTATTGTGCATTACTAGCATTCATGCATTTAGAATTAATGTTCGCATTTTAGCATGCATATTTGCATTAAATAAGAAGGCAAATTAACTTGTACATGTTCACATGGATATTAGCTAAAATCACATATTTATATCTAGGGTTTTTATCAGTTGTTCCCCTCTGAGATATTGCAATATCAGTTATGCCCCTCTCTTTTTTGGAATATCAGTTGTTCCCCTACCTTCTTGCGAAATTCACAGTTCTGCCCTTTTATAATATCAGTTATGCCCCTACTTTACCTTAACAGAAGGGCAGAACTGTGAATTTTACAAGGTAGGGGCACAACTGATATTCCAAAAAAAGGAGGGGCATAATTCATATTGCAATATCTTATAGGGGTACAACTGATAAAAACCCTTATATCTATTTTACACTAACTCCAAATTAAATAAAATCAACTCCATAGTGTATATATTACTAACACTAATAAAAGAAAAATACCAAAAAATACTAACGTGTAAAATTGACCAATAAAACTTGAGCCCTAGTTTTTGATTAAGAATCTTAAAGTGCGCATATCTCTCTCATACAATGTCCGATTTAGGTCTACTCACTTTTAAAGTAATATACATTCAAAGACCTTCAAAACAAGACTAATTTCATAAAAAAATCGGAGTTCGTATGTGAAACTTGGATTTTGGGCTCCTATTGTATATTGTACATATTAACTAAAATACCCTTCATTTTATATCTTTTTATTTTCTTAGTTATTGAAAATCCAAAAAAATATAAACATTCATTTTATATTTTCTCTACTTTATTTTGATTTTTCTCTTATTTAAAAACGAAAAATTGAAAAAATATAGTATTTTATTCCTATAATATAACATACAAAAATACACTTTGTACAGATGACTTATTTGGATTTTCGATCCTTCACGAAAGTTGTAGATCTCGTTGAGACGAGCAACTTCATGTTAACCTTTTTTTTATTTGACCCTTTTTGTTATTTCTTTTTTATTTCTATTTACATTTAATTTGTGATTTTTCTGAGAGCGACACGTGGTAGCTCTTGGAGCCATCACATGTCACCCCATTTTTTAATTTTTTAATTTATTATTTTATTATCTTAACTATTTAAATTATTTTTATTTATTCCAATTATATAATTACTTATTTTATTACTTTAATTATTTATTTTATATTTATTACTTTATTATTTATTTATTTATTTTAATTGTTATTATTATCTATTTTAATTATGGGATTTTTACCTGGCAAACCCTGTAAACTTTGCCAATTACTTCCACGACCTTTGAAAGAACCTGATCCCCCCCTCGACCCCGTAAACTTGCCAACTCTTACCCCATGAACCCTACGGTTAATCTGTTTGAAGCTCAAAGGGATTCTTGGGGTAATTTATAGGGTCAATGGGGTAATTAAGTTGTGCAAAATGTCGTAGAGGTAATTTAAAAAGTTTATAAGGTCTGCCTAGTAAAAATCCCTTTAATTATTTACTATTTTATTTATTTATCTTTATTTTATTTATTATTTTAATTTAATTATTTTAATTAATTACTTATTTTAATTTTCTTTTATTTTTTTCTCTGTTACGTGGCCGCCTCTGAGCGCGCCACATGGCACCCACTTCCTCCCCTCTACACCTGCCCAACCACCTTCACCGGCTCCGCCCGCTTCTCGCGACGTTGTGACGGTTCCACAACCCCCCACGAACTACACCTCCCGCTCAATCCCGTAGCCCACGTGCACAACCACCTCACTTCCTCTCCTCCTTCAAGACCAGTTCCTCCTCATCACCTCCTCCATTCTCGGTCAAACCCCAACTTCATCGTCCCTGTAACGAACTCACTGCGTCCCTCGTTCTCCATCTCCCTCTATCTCGCCCTCACGCGCACGTCTCCTGACCTCACTCCCAACGACCCTTAAAAGGGATCCTTTTCCAGAATCGATCATCCGCCATCTTCCTCAGCAAGGAGAGTGATATGAGGAACTCATTCACCGGTGACAGCGGTGGGCCTTCCTCCTTCGATCGAATACCCTCTCCCTTGCTGGCGAGATCCAAGGGCCTTGCTCTTGCTGCAGCTCCTTCACGAAGCTGCTAGAGCTCCAGTATCACCGTGATCTTGAGCGACGATTGAAGCTCCCTCTGCGAGCTTCTCCCTAGGCGACTTAATCATCCCCAGGTATGTTCTTCCCTTCTTTTCTCCTCCCCTTTCAATTTCCTCGGTTTTGTTGTTTTTCCAATGTTTTCTTTCTCTCCCCTCCGCTCTTGCTCTTTCTTGCCCCCTTCTTCTCCGTCACACCCCCTGCACGTCGAACATCTGCGTAGTCCTTGTAAAGGATCGAGCTCCGCCAAGTCCTTTATCCTTCTCCACAATCGTGGACCTTCGTTCTCGTTCATTCTCCCATGCAATCAATCATATACGCACAACTGCACAACCTCACATCACCCCCAGAAGCTCCAGACTCGCGCAAGCCATGTGCAAACGCCACCCTCGATGCCTACAATTGTCCGCACGTGAGCCCCTCCTCCACACAGACGACCAACACGTCCATCCCCATAGCACCACCTGCACTGCCTCGACCTAGCCGCACTCGCACCACTCCAGCTCAAGGGCGAATCACCACCCGCATGCTCCCACGTTCCGCTCCGGCTCCGTTCCTCGCACTCCAGATCAGCAGCCCCTCCCCCTGGGTCGTGCTCCTCCTGTTCCACCCCGGGCGGCCTTGCCTCCGCACCAGCGTCATCCGTTCACGGCCGCAACACACGCCAGTCACCCCGTGCGCGAGGACCACGTCGCCATCACTCAACCGCACGTGCTCCACCTTCAACCAGGACTTGCTTCGCCTTCACCTCGGACATACATCGCCACCATCCGCAGAGCAGCTTCGCGCCTCTCAGTAACGCCATCGACCCGCTCCTGCCGCCCTCGCCACTGGTCGTGTGTCGACTGGTTTCCTCCTCGAGCAACCACTGTGCTGCTGCTGTAGCGCACCGCCTCCGCCAACCTACTGCACCACCGCTCCACACTAGCAGCTCCTCACCAACTTCGCGCCATAGCCATCAAGCCCTGGTTGTGTGTTGTCCTGGCGCATGCCATCACCCCGCTCGCCTTAGGATGAGCTCCATCGCAAGCCATCGCCATCACCCAGCCTATGGGGTCTTCATCGACACACACGTTGTAACAACCCCAACTCCCGGGGTATGGGAATAGCGTACAATATCGGTATTGCATGCCCGTGTGGTTCGGTGGCCACACTATGAAGTTCTGGAGGACTTCACCTTAGCTTGCAGACAACTAAGGATGGGGTTTACCACAGGACCGCAGGTTCCCCTTGGCACAACACAAGTGTTTGGTGGCACTTGATGGAGCTTGAGCTGCAACATCCACGTAGGAGCTTGAGGCCCACTGATGACGTGGCGTGATGACATGACGTGCTGATGAGGCAGACGACATGGCATGCTGACGGAGCGAGCGAAATGGCATTGGTTGCAGAAGATGAAGGGATTGCACGGAAGATGAAGAGCCAAGCGCACAAAGAGTCATCTCGGAAGATGAAGGGTCTCCGTAGAACACTAATAGTCCTTTCATTCATTGTACATGTAATAATGGTGTCCCTTCGTATACCCCCGACTTGTCTATATAAGGAGGGGAAGAACTCATTTGTAGATATCATACTCAGAGTGAGTCTCTTGCTAATACAAAAGGGTTTTGTGCCAATAGCTCTCATGTCCTTTGTGCTATTGCTTATGCTCGAGTATTCTAGCGACGTGGTTACTTGGCATGCCGGTGCACGTCTACACGCATCGGGGAAGGCTGGTTAGCTTGCGAGAAGCTAACACTGCACAGGTTAGTCTCAAAAATTAGAGTTTGAGATTTACCCCTGTAACAACTGGTATCAGAGTAAGGAATGACGCCCAACACCGGAGATCGTCTTGCCTTCTTGGAGGGAATCGTCATGGAGATCCAATCTCAAATGGCTACTCATGCCCAACGTTTGGCTCGTTTGGAGGACGATGCAGGCGTGTATGTGTCGGACGTCGTTGGCGATAGCTAGCGCTCGTTCGATGTAGTGAAGGCACTTGGGGAGAAGCTAGAGGAGCTCGAGTCCATGGTGCAAGATCTACTTGGGAAACTCTCCATCGTCAAGAAGGCGATGACGAACAGGGACGGATCCAACGAATCTCGTAGGCCAAAGGTCCCAGAGCCCAAGTCTTTTTCAGGTACGTGGAGTGCCAAAGACTTGAAAAACTTCTTGTGGGACATGGAGGTATACTTCAAAGCTGTCAAAACTCCTGAGGCGGAGAAGGTATCCTTGGCGGCGATGTACCTGTCCGACCATGCAAAGCTATGGTGGAGGAGCCGTGCATCCGAAGGACGACCATACATCTCGTCTTGGTATGAGTTGGTGAAGGAACTGAAGGGACAATTCCTACCCACCAACACTGCTTGGGTAACGAGGGAGGCGCTCCGAAGGCTGAAGCAGACGGGAACAGTACAGGAGTACTTAAAGCAGATCTCATCGCTGCTGCTGGATATCAAAGGTATGTCTGAGGAAGACAATCTTTTCAATTTCATGGTGGGTCTTCAAAACTGGGCTCAGGCAAAGCTCAAGAGGCAAGGGGTGAAGGACCTCCAGACGGCCATCGTTGTTGCGGATGCGTTGGTCGACTACAAAGTCCAACCCACCATCGAGAAGGAGACTGAGAAGACCAAGAGCAAACCCAAGGAGAAAAACAAGGGAAAGTTCAAGAAGTTCGGTAAGACCGACACTTCAAGGGAGGGTGCGGAATCCTCTAAGAAGGCCGAGCAACACAAGGGGAAGGGATGCTTCATCTGTGACGGGCCACATCGGGCGCGGGAGTGTCCGAAGCGAGAGAAGCTGAACTCCATGACCATGGAGGAGAACTCAGACGAAGAGGCGCGCATGATGAACCTCAAGTTGCTGCACAACATTCGCTTGTGTCCGCTGAAGTCGGGCAAAGAGGCGAAAGTGGAGGTAGAGCGCGAGGATACAGAGTTGGTATACCTCGATGTCGTGGTACACAAGAAGACCCTTTCGGGCATGATCGATACTGGAACGACACACAACTTCATCTCTAGCAAAGAGTTCAGGAGCTTGGGAGTTCCCTTGGAGAAGAGCCAGTGCCGTGTGAAGCTTGCCTACTCCAAGTCACTGCAGATCGAAGGTATGACAAACTGTACTGTTCAGTTGGGTGAATGGCAGGGAAAGGTACGCTTCCTCGTGGTACCTTTTGGTGACTTCCAACTCATTTTGGGAGTCGAGTTCTTGAAGAAGGCGAAGGCGTCCGTAACGCCTTATCTGGGAGGAGTCTTCTTCGCGGCTGCAGATAGCCCCTGTTTCATCAGGACTATCAAGAAGAAAGGACAAGCTGGAGCTATATCCGCGATGCAAGCCTGCAACGGGCTGAAGAAAAGGGAGACGACGTATCTGGCTACGGTACGCGTTGAGGAAAATGGCGAGGAGACACAGCCATGCCCCAAAGCAGTAAAGAAGATGCTGGCTGAGTTCAAGGACGTGATGCCGAAGGAGATGCCAAAGGAGCTCCCACCGAAGAGAGACGTCGATCACGCCATCAAATTACTGCCAGGTACGGTTTCCCCTGCACTTGCACCCTAAAAATGCCCCCCTGCACATCTAGAGGAGTTGCGGAGACAACTCAAGGAGCTAGTGGATGCTGGTCTGATGCGTCCAAGCAAAGCACCTTATGGAGCACCGGTGTTGTTCTAGAAGAACAAAGACAGGAGCATGCGGATGTACGTGGACTACCACGCACTGAACAAGGTGACGGTGAAGAACAAGTACCCCGTCCCCAACGTTGAAGATCTGTTCGATCGCTTGGGCAAGACCAAGTACTTCTCAAAGATGGATCTCAGGTCGGGATATTACTAGGTCCGCATCAAGGAGGGAGACAGGCCAAAAACTGCATGTGTGACGCGTTATGAGTCTTTCGAATTTCTTGTAATGTCGTTTGGATTGACTAACGTCCTGACAAATTTTTGTACGCTTATGAATGATGTCTTCCGCGAGTATATCGACTCGTTTGTCGTAGTGTACTTGGATGATATAGTAGCGTACAACAGGACTCTGGAGGAACATGTCAAGCATCTGCGGATGGTGCTTGAAAAGCTGAGGCAGAACCGGCTATACTTAAAGCCGGAGAAGAGCGCTTTTGGTCAGGAGACGATCTCCTTCCATGAGCATATCGTGGGCGGAGGCACGATACACATGGATCCAAGGAAGACACATGCGATCGAAGAGTGGGCAATTCCCACGAAGGCGACAGAGCTACGATCCTTTCTCGGATTGGTGAACTACTACAGGAAGTTCATCAAAGGATACTCCAAGAAGGCGACGCCCCTGACGGACCTGCTTCGAAAGGATCAGCCTTGGAGATGGACGCGTGAATGCCATGAGGCATTCCGGAAGCTGAAGAGGGTGGCGGTGGAAGTACCTATTCAGCGACTTCCAGACTTTGAGAATTCGTTTGAAGTCCACACCGACGCGTCCGATTATGCACTTGGAGGTGCACTGGTGCAAGATGGGCACCCCGTGGCTTACGAGAGCCGCAAACTGAACCCAACAGAGAGGAGGTACTCTGTGCACGAGAAGGAGATGACTGCAGTGGTCCATTGTCTGAGGACATGGCGCCACTATCTTCTCGGATCAAAGTTCGTGGTGCAGACAGACAACGTGGCAACGAACTGCTTTGCCACACAGAAGAAGTTGACTCCCAAGCAGGCGCGTTGGCAAGACTTTCTTGCCGAATTCGACTTCGAGCTTCGTTACAGGCCTGGACGGACCAACCAGGTAGTAGACGCTCTCTCGAGGAAGAGCGAACCAGAAGAGACGAAGGTTGCGGTGATTGCATCGATCACCCGTGTGTCTGGAGACATGCTAGAGTGCATTCGGGAGCAAACTCAGGAGGATCCGGTCACTTCACGCTTGGTGCAACGCTTGAATGATGGTGAAGTCCAGAGATTCTGGATAGAGGAAGGCGTCCTCTATGCGAAGGGCAGGAGGCCCTATGTCCCCTCGAGCAGCGGCTTGAGGAAAATGCTGCTGAAGGAAGCACATGACGCACAGTGGGCTGGTCATCCAGGAGTGGAGCGCACACTGGCACTCCTCTCCTCAAGCTTCTTCTGACCGAAGATGGAGGAAGACGTGGAAGTCTACGTGCACACTTGTCTTGTGTGCCAGCAAGGCAAGACAGAGAGAAAGAAGACGGCAGGATTGCTGGAGCCCCTGCCCATTCCTTCACGTCCGTGGGAGAGCGTCTCCATGGACTTCATCACTGGGTTCCCAAAGGTGGACGGGAATAATGCGGTGATGGTAGTAGTTGACCGCTTCTCCAAATACGTGATCTTCATACCAGCACCCCAGGAGTGCACAACGGAGACCACAGCGAAGTTGTTCTTGCAGAACGTAGCGAAGTTATGCACTTGGAGGTGTACTGGTGCAAGATGGGCACCCCGTGGCTTACGAGAGCCGCAAACTGAACCCAACAGAGAGGAGGTACTCCGTGCACGAGAAGGAGATGACTGCAGTGGTCCACTGTATGAGGACATGGCGCCACTATCTTCTCGGATCAAAGTTCGTGGTGCAGACAGACAACGTGGCAACGAACTGCTTTGCTACACAGAAGAAGCTGACTCCCAAGCAGGCGCGTTGGCAAGACTTTCTTGCCGAATTCGACTTCGAGCTTCGCTACAGGCCTGGACGGACCAACCAGGTAGCAGACGCTCTCTCGAGGAAGAGCGAACCAGAAGAGACGAAGGTTGCGGTGATTGCACCGATCACCCGTGTGTCTGGAGACATGCTAGAGTGCATTCAGGAGCAAACTCAGGAGGATCCGGTCACTTCATGCTTGGTGCAACGCTTGAATGATGGTGAAGTCCGGAGATTCTGGATAGAGGAAGGCGTCCTCTATGCGAAGGGCAGGAGGCCATATGTCCCCTCGAGCAGCGACTTGAGGAAAATGCTGCTGAAGGAAGCACATAACGTACAGTGGGCTGGTCATCCAGAAGTGGAGCGCACAATGGCACTCCTCTCCTCAAGCTACTTCTGGCCGAAGATGGAGGAAGACGTGGAAGTCTACGTGCGCACTTGTCTTGTGTGCCAGCAAGGCAAGACAGAGAGAAAGAAGACGGCAGGATTGCTGGAGCCCCTACCCATTCCTTCACGTCCGTGGGAGAGCGTCTCCATGGACTTCATCACTGGGTCCCCAAAGGTGGACGGGAATAACGCGGTGATGGTGGTAGTTGACCGCTTATCCAAATACGCGATCTTCGTACCAGCACCTAGGAGTGCACAACGGAGACCACAGCGAAGTTGTTCTTGCAGAACGTGGTGAAGTACTGGGGGATACCATTGGACATCGTTAGCGACCGCGATGCCCGATTCACAGGTCGGTTCTGGACGACCTTATTTAAGATGCTGGGATCCGATCTCAAATTCTCTACCAGCAATCACCCACAGACGGATGGTCAGACGGAGCGGATCAATGTCTTGCTAGAAGAGTACCTGAGGCATTACGTGACGAACAATCAACATAATTGGGTTAGTTTACTGGATACTGCCCAGTTCTGCTACAACCTACAACAGACCTCCACCACAGGCCAGAGTCCATTCGAGATCGTGATGGGTAGGCAACCCGTGACACCGCACGAAGTGGCTTAGCAGAATAGATAAGGATGGTGCCCTGCTGCACATCGCTTTACTTTGGAAAAACAGTATCGGTGAGAGGAAGCGAAGGACGCGTTGGCTCATGCCCAACGTAGGATGAAGAAGGCGGCTGACAAGAGCCATAGGCCGGTCTAATTTCAGGTTGGGGAGAAAGTGCTGCTGAAGCTTACTCCCCAGATTTGGAAGAAAATCCTGAGGAAGACGACACATAAAGGGTTGATTCCTAGTTACGATGGACCCTTTGAAATTGTTCGACGTGTGGGACCGCTCGCCTATCAACTACGTCTTACAGAGAGACTGAAGCTGCATCTCGTGTTCCATATCAGCTTCCTGAAATAGTACCATGAGGACAAAGAGGATAACACCAGGAGGGCATCGAAACGTGCCCCTCCTAACGTCCGGGTTCAGCACACGAGGGTTGCTGAAAAGATTCTTGACAGGCGCGTGGAGGGCCAGAGCAAGAAGAACAGGAGGATCTTCTTCCTTGTCAAATGGAAGGGACTCCCAGAGGAGGAGGCAAGCTGGGAACGCGATACAACCCTGTGGCAGTTCGAGGACCTCATTGAGGACTTCTTGAAGACGCAGGATCAGTTACGGACGCCAGATGGATCAGGTGGGGGAGGCATGTAACACCCCCAACTCCCAAGGTACGGGAATATCGTGCAATATCGGTATTGCATGCTTGTGTGGTTCGGTGGCCACATTATGAAGTTCTGGAGGACTTCACCTTAGCTTGCGGACAACTAAGATGGGCTTTACCGCAGGACCGCAGGTTCCCCTTGGCACAACACAAGTGTTCAGCGGCACTTGTTGGAGCTTGAGCTGCAACATCCACGTAGGAGCGAGGGGCCCACTGATGACGTGGCGTCATGACATGGCATGCTGATGACGCAGACGATATGGCATGCTGATGGAGCAAGCGACGTGGCGTTGGTTGCAGAAGACGAAGGGATTGCACGGAAGATGAAGAACCAAGCGCACGAAGAGTCATCTCGAAAGACGAAGGGTCTCCGTAAAAGACTAAGAGTCCTTGCATTCATTGTGCATGTAATAATGGTGTCCCTTCGTATACCCCCGGCTTGTCTATATAAGGAGGGGTACAACTCATTTGTAGATATCACACTCAGAATAAGTCTCTTGCTAATACAAAAGGGTTTTGTGTCAATAGCTCTCGTGTCCTTTGTGCTAGTGCTTATGTTTGAATATTCTAGCGGCGTGGTTACTTGGCGTGCCGGTGTACGTCGCATCGGGGAAGGCTGGCTAGCTTGCGAGAAGCTAACGCCGCACAGGTTAGTCTCAAAAATTAGAGTTTGAGATTTACCCCTGTGACACACGCCACCATGATCTTGTCTTTTCCATCACGTGCAAGGCCGGTGAGGCAAAGGGACATTTGTACAGGGATCCCCACAAGCTCCCGTATTTTGCAAAGGTTCCAACAACAACAGACATGGGCCGTGTACTTGCCTAAGTAGGAAAATTGCGGCAAAAACATCGGAGTCTAGGTAATTGCATGCAAGTCCTTGTCAGCATATTTTGTCTATCTCAATTTTATTTTCGTATAACATTTAGAACCCTGTGTTTGCATTTTAATTTGAACTCTCATTAGCATCATTTTCTTTATTCTAAAAGTTTCATATTGTAGAACAACTCTTGCTCTATCATTGTGGACATTGAATATATTTTAGGAGTTGTGTTTTATTTCATATCATTATTGTTGTGGAAAATAGCTTATTTTACACACTATGTGATGTTTAATTGATATTAAATTAATTATTGCCACGAAAATTCATAGCAACTAGAGTTTAGATTTTTTTACACTATGCCCAATTTTCATGACATTTGCATGCATATCGAGGTCGCAATAAAATGTTTCGTGATTCAAGTATTTTATTTTTAATAGGTCATAAATCAATTATTTTTGAGATCTAATAATTTTCCTGGATCCTTCTCACATAGAATCTTCTAGGATAATTTTAGTTCTAGAAAATAATTTGATTTTCTCTTTAGTAAAATTAATCTTGCGAAAATCACCTAATCTGCATATTTTATTCGTAATTAATTCATATTGAGTCAAAAAGTTCTAAAAAAATTGCAGTAGCTTCATTTCATCATATTTCGGATTCTGGCTAAGTTTGAGAAATTTTCGACACTGTTTAAATTTAATTTGCATTTTAACCCTTAAACTAGCCTGAAATTGCATTGCATTTGTAATTGCACTTAAAAATACCAAAACAATTCTCTCTGAAAATCTGAACCTAGATTGATTTGAAATCAACCTAAGGAGAAAGTTGCCTCCCTGAGTTCGACCTTGGGCTTGCCCAGGTCAAAAAAAATATAACCGCTTGTGTCCAAATGATAAATAATTAAGTGGTTTTTGATCAATTCGATTTTGTCCGACTGCGATGAACGAATATTTCTTTTAATCATTAATCTAATTAAATTAAAAGGTTAATTTATGGATCATCACTCACTCAGATTACACACCCCTTCTTTGGTCTTCCGGGGAGTGAGAGCCATGTCATTCTTTCGTTTTGAGCGTATTTGGTTGTTGGAGGGGTTTACAGAATTTGTTGCAGACTTCTGGCGGATTCGTTGCCTGCATGGCTCGACCATGACACAAATGACTACTAAGATGGCGAAACTATAGAAGCGTTTGATGGCGTACAACAAAGATGTTAGAATGCAACGACAATAAAAGAGAACTCGAGCACAAGAAGAGGTACCCATGCTGGACAAGTTGGAGGATAAGCGTGAGCTAGCAAGGAAAGAGATTCAGAAAAGAGCAAGATGCATCGGGGATATAAATGAGGAAGATAAAAAGGTTGAGATGAAATGGAGACAATGGTCCAAGCAGAAGTGGCTAAAGGAAGGTGATGCCAACACACATTTTTTCCACTCTATGGCGAGTGGCCGGAGGAGAAGGAATTACATTAATTCTATTTCTTGGGGGGGGGATTTCATGGAGATGCAGAGGTGGGTGCCGCTTTATGTATGCACTTCCTTGGCTACAATATACAACACACTCAGACTGGATGGGGTTGGCGTGATAGAGGGGTGGGAGAGATCTCCACGACGCATGCATAATCTTCGACTGCAGAGTTCTCAGCAGAAACCAAAGATGCAATTTTATTAGCTTGACTTGACTCTAGAAATTGATACGCTCCCGAAGCTTCCCCTACCTGGAGACCCTACCTAGAGGAGGGGTGCAATTTGCAATTATGTCTCCTCTACCCCCCAACAACCAGTCCTTTTGGTGAGGGAGGGAGTAGGAGGTAAAAAGTTCTTGGTTTGGGGCATGGTAAATATGTACCTGAAAGAGTACTAAAAACTACACAAGGTTGCATAATCTGAAACCAGAAATATAATCCACTCAAACTGCACCCATAGGTGACGTAAAATTTCAAGGAAAAAGTTAAAAAATAGCTTAACTACCTTCACGATAATTGGTGCACGCAACTCGAGAATTCGGTGCACGTGTATAGCTTCAGCCTCAAGGGTTCTGTGCTGTAAATCAGACGCCTCCTTCAATATTTGTTCACAAAAAGATACAAGTTTTCCTTCTGCAATATCCTTCAGTGTTTTGTCTCCCACAAAATTTTCATCAGTGCTAGAATCACTATTTGGATTGATATTTATTCTATCAACTTTAACATCATCTGCTTCATTGCTGAAGTCTTCTATTGTTGATTTTTGCAAGATATCCAAGTAGATAGATGTTCCTTCCATTTCTTGTCGCAGAAGGTTCAAAGGAGGCCTGTAAGATTGGCCAATCTAACAGTAAATACACGTGGAGAAAAAAAAGTCAGAAGGAAAAGAACTCATACTACCTATCCGAAGGTGTTTGAAGAATTCGCTCCTGAAGGCTACTAGAGGAGTTGTATGAAGCTGCGAACTCCAAAAGAGATAATAGTATATCCATTATTGCCAACTTCTGAGGGAACTTGAGCCTACTCCAGTACTTTCTCTGGCAGCCCAAACAAAAAGGAATTGTCTTCGTAAAAAGATATTATCTCTAGGTTAATCCCCAACAAAGACAACTAAAATATAAAATTTTGACACTGGAAAATGTCAAAAGAGGTGAAAAAGGGGACAAACAACACATGGAGCTTGACATAATGAAATAAACCTGCTAGACAAGTAGGATGCCAAGCCGGCATCAAAATTTTACCTGGATACAGTCAAGGGCACCTAGCAGTAACAGTTGTGTGATGCATTTTACTCTCACTGTCTCTAGCAGTGGATTCGTTGTGTCCTCATCCATTGAAGTGTGCTCAACAGCATCGTGAACCTTTAAAGAATTTTATTTTATTAACATAAGAAAGACATACATTGATGAAAGGCATACCAATATAAATGATAAAATGCATAAATTAAGAAAGACATACAATGATTTTTTTGAGGAGTAATGGGCTGAGCACCCAACAGACGTACAATGAGAAAGACAAACTGATTTAAAGCATAACCAACACGAAGAAATACATAACAATTATCAACTATAAAATGCAATTCCCTATCTAGAATGACTAAAGTTATCCTACATAGTTTCTTCTGATAAGAAAAAGAGCAGCACCTAACGTGATTAAAAACATACTAACATAAATTAAATTACAACAGTCAAGACTCAAGAAGAGCTGTGGCCCTCAAAAAAAAAAACCCCATTGCATGCCAACCAGACAAGATAGCCCACAGACAAGCTAATGGTTTCATCTGCTCCCCAAACGATCTGAACTAAGAGAAACGAAAGAGTACCAAAAGTTGTTTCTTGAAAACAAAGAGGGTGGTATCCCAAGGTGGGACCCACCACAGAAATATATTAATTTTTGAAAATAATCATGTTACAAGGTTCCAGGCCAAACAAAGGCCCCTGAAATGTCCTAATACATTCTCAGTATACATACATTGATCCCGGAAAATACAATCGTTTCTAGCACTTCAAATGGCCCACAAAAGTGCAAAGACAGGAGAGTTGTCCTCATGCGAGTTCCCGCAAACTGTTCTAATAGAGGTCGAAAAAGATGGAACATTGTCGGTCCCAAACCAAGCAATTCCAGCCTCAGCCCATACCCGACTCGAGAGATTGCAACCAAACAAAAGATGATCCAAGTCATCATTTCTGTCGCCACAACTTCCACAACTCACATCACTCGTATTCAAAATCATGTATTGTAAGCAAATGACCATGTCTGACCAGCCAAAGAAACACCTCATTCTACATTGGAATCTTACTTCGCCAAATAATGTCACAATACCGTAGACATCATCATGTGTTGCACCCTCATTGTGACAGAAAAAATGATAAGCCTTCTTGACACTAAAGCGACCATCATTCCAAACAAAATGGTCACGATTATGATTTATAGCCCTGAAATCCGCCAGATCATCAAACATGGCCATGAACTCAGCCAACCGCTGCTCTGAAAAATACGTAGAGAAATTCGGAGTCCAGGTGCCATCTACTCAAGCCCGACGAACTGAAATCCTCCGCCAAAGCAAACAAGTGTGGATATCTCTCACAAAATGCGTCGAAACTCGTCCAATTATCTAGCCTGAAATGAAATAAGTTGCTACTTCCCACCACAGGTGCTAGGTGGGAGCTCACCTTCATAAGAATCATCACAATTCCTTGCCACAAAGATGAAGAAGATCGTATACCTGATACAATCAAAGATCCATGGATGCCATATATTGCCTGCATCAAGAGACAAACTAAGGCGTCCCACTTGCCCACAATGGAAGTATCCACTTGCAATAATAGCCCCATTTATGCAATCATGCTTCAAGATATCAAGCCCACCATTATTTTTGGACCTCATCAAAATCTCCAGTTAACGTGGTGAATACCATGCTTGTCCTGCCTACCATCGATCTAGAAAAATCTATACACCATTGCCTCATGCCTCGACCTCACCCCCACATGGAGAAGCCTAGAAGAACAGGAAAATACACGAATCATCAAAAGGATGTGCTTGAGCAGGATAAACCTCCCACCCTGAGATAGTGTCTTCGCCTTCTAACATGCCAATCTACTCTCAAAACTATCTAGTATCGATTTCTAGTCAGTGTCTAAGAGACGCCCTAGAACAAAAGGTAGACCAAGATAAGCCACTTGGAGCAAACTGCAGGTGCAACGAACAATGTAGCGAGCCTCAATGATCTCTGCCACTGTGAGTCCGAATGGCATGAAAACCAACTTCTCCCTATTTAGTTGTAGCCTCGAAATGTCTCCAAAAGTATCCAGAATGTATGCTGCATGTTGTAGTTGTCTCACCTTGCCCCTAAGAAAGATCATAGTGTCATATGCATATTGAAGAATAGGTATAGAGATGTCATCCCTATTGTACCCAGGACACAAGCCAGCAGCATATGCCAATCGCATTGTAACAGTCAAGGTACCAACTGCAATCACGAAAAGGAGAGGCGCCAATGGGCCGCTCAGAGGCCCGCCCAGTTGTGGTTGAAAGTAACTCCCCCTCAGGGCACCCGTTAACAAGTATTGGATAAGAAGCCGTAGTAATGCATCTTTTCATCCAAACAATCCATCTATCTAGGAAACTACACCGCCATAAAGATGCCCAAAGAAAACGCCAATCCATGCAGTCATACACCTTGGAGCAGTCAACCTTCCATACCAGTTCTTTCTCACACATGTGTTTCCTATCCAGAACCATTTCAAAAGATAATAGCCAACCATCTGCATTCAACCTTCCAGTTACAAAAGCAGATTGCTCAAACAATCTTATTTAAAATCCTTTTCAGCTGATTAGCCGGAACCTTCTCAATGATTAGATTAAGAACATTAGACATCAGTATGGGTCTAAAGTCATCCATGCTAGTAGGGACTTCCCTCTTAGGCAACAAAAGGAGAGCCTCAAATTCCCTTCCACGAACTTCCGCATTACCGCCATCACATCCTCCTTCATAACATCCCAGAATTCCTTGTAAAAGAGCACCAGAAAACCATCAGGATTGGGTGCCCCATATGTATTCAATGACCAAATCACCTTTTTCACTTCAACCTTGAGGAGAGGCGCAACAAGAGTGTCAACATCAGAAGGCAAAATCTCCTTAACTCTCCATCCCCTCTAGACCAAACCAACGCGTCTAGACCTCTTGCTCAACGTTTGAAAATATGCACGTAACGCCCACCCCACCTCCAGATCCCCCTGAACCCGCATCCCATCCATAGGGATAGAATCGGATTTAGTTCCCGTGTTTTCTATTAGAGGCCTTAGAAAGAAAAAAATGCGTATTGGCATACCCCTCCTGAAGCCACCGTTGTCGCGATCTCTGCCTCAATTTAACCTCCCTCTTTCTATCCTCCTCGTGTAGCATATTCAACTTCCTAGATCTCTTCGCGATCTCTTCAAGTATTAATTCATGCTCATCCTCAATGGAGTCCAGCCTGCACACCACCTCATGTGCCACAGATCCTATGATACGACATTGTTCTCTGACATGCTTATTAAAAATCTGAAGCTACATGCGCAACAAAGACAACTTGATCTCCATTCCAACTGTGACCGATCGAAGCAGTTGGTTATGGCTCCCGAGATCGATAGCGATATCACGGAACCCCTCCTCCAGCAACCATGCTTACTCAAACATGAAAATGACCTCAATCACACACCTTCAACCGAGGACCACATAATCGAAGTATGATTGGAGTGAGCACGTGGAATGGCCCAAGCACGAGCAAGAGGCACAAGTTGTAACATCTCAGTAGACACCAAGAATCGATCGAGGTGTGATTTCGATCTAGCATTCCTCCATGTGTAACAACAATCTCGCGCCAAGAAAGACTAAGCGCCCTACAATGTTGTATTACATTCTCGGTATAAAAGGTTTGTCCATAAAAAACGACCTTGTTCCTGGCGTAACAAATCGACTGGATCACCGCAAACGGGTATGCATTGTCCTCTTGCCCAAAACCATAGACATCCTTAATTCTCTTCCAAAAGGTTATGTAATCCTGCGGTTCAAGCCACAGAATGCTAGCCATGCTCCATAACTTCGTTGAAGACGGACAAGCAAAAAACAAATGATCCACATCCTCCCTCGTCGTCCCACATCTATGGCAAGTAACCTCCTCAACTACCAACAATCTCCCTCTCCAATCCTTGGTAAGGATCCTCCCAACTCCCAAGCCTGAAGAGCCAAAGGAAGACATTAACCCGCATCGGCACCCTACATCTCCAAATCGGTCCATTGTCCATGTAGAGATATATTTATATTCTATGTACCTTTTCCTTTATTTTATTTCGTTCTATCTGTCTTATGTAATTTACCCATAGGACTGTCCTCCATATAAGTGAGAGCCTAGAGTTCCAACGAATAAACAATTCTTCTATTTTTTCCCAACAAGGTATCAGAGCGGTTATCCTAGACCGAAGCTCTTCGTACCCTAACCTACACCCACACCCATACCCACTGCCCATTTCTCTACTTCAGGCACCGTCGTTGCCCTCTTCTCTCCGGAAGCAATCGTCGCTCCCTTCCGTCGAGCCGCCATCGGGCCGACTACTTCTCGCCGCCACCAACTCCAACCCTATTGCCGCCGAGAAGGGCTGAGCCGTCGCTACTGTAGGCTTGGTTCCCTCAGCCGCCGGCTCCTGTAGCCGCCAAACCAAACCTGCCACTCGAGTCGATCTCTATATATCGTCGTCAACCTCCTACTTGTATCGAGGTCCATTTAGGTTGATGGATTTGAGTGCATAAGTCTCTATATGCATTCAAATCCACACATGTATGTGTAGGCATTCATCCTTTGGTCTATAAAATCCTAGTGGTTTTCATTCGGCAATATGTCAAAAAACAAAGTTGACGTACCCGCCACAATCACATTCAGAGATTCAGTGCTATTGTCAAGATGGGCGGAACAAACTATGAGCTCTGGGCTATGCAACTCATGAGCCTCATGAAGTCTAATGGTAAGAAGCATATTCTTACCGAGGAGGAGCCGGTGGAGAAAACTGAGGTTAACATCTTGTGGGAAGCGGATGATGCATACGCCAAAGTTTGGCTTTTAGGTACATTTACGATAGAGATCGCCAATGATGTGTTACATCAGCCCAAAAGTAATGCGATGTGGGATATCCTCGCAGCAACCTATTCTCGGGTGTGGAGTGAGACAAAGATCCTCCAACTCCAGCATGATATATTTACTGTCAAGCAGAACGGGGCACCTCTTCATTCGTTGTATACGTCCTTGCGTGGGATGTTTGAGAAGCTCTACAGTTTCATGCCCCTTATGGATACTCCAAGGCTCCAAAAGGCATATAGGAATGCTATTATGGTTGGTGTGTTCCTAGTGGCCCTTGATCTAGAATATGATGCTGCTCGCTCCCAAATTCTCGCAGATGGTACTATTCCTCCCATGGAGGAAGCTTTTTGCAGGCTTAGCAGGATTACTATCCTGTCCACTGCTACTAGCCAGACTTCTTTGGTAATGGCAGCCTCCCGGGGCAGAGGAAGCTCTTTTTTCTTTCGTGGACGTGCGGTAGAGGAGGTCACATTCGCCGACCCTGCACTTACTGTCATCGTCCAGGTCATTTAGAGGATACATGCTACTCCAAGCATGATTTCTCGATATCAGGCCGAGTAATGGAGCAAGTTGAGTCTCCAGCTGCTCCTACTTCAGATAATAGGTTTGATGACCTCGTAGTCAGATTGAGGGATATCATGCCTCCTGCTTCTTCAACATTTCTAGGAGGCCATTCAGAAGTAGCAGCTTCCGCCTTTGCCTGCACTTATGTTATGGCTAATATCTCAGGTAGTACTTATGCTTATACATCTTGTCATGGATCTGATATTACAGAATGAATTATGGATTCCGGGACGAGGCATCATTTATATGGAGACAAAGATCAGCTTGTAGCATATAGACATGTTTCTCCAGGGAGAACCGTTGTGACAGCTGATGGGACTCATTCCCCGATCACAGGACATGTGGAGATCAGTTTGATGGCCTTGATGCATCTGTAGAATGTGTTACATGCTTATGATTTTCTATGAATTTGTTATCTATTAGTCAGATTACGAAGGATTTGCATTACCGGGTTATTTTTGACCCATTTATCTTGTTTTTCAGGACATTATTACAGGCAGGGTGATTGGTTGTGGCTGTGAGTAGGGTGGTCTCTATCGCCTGGTCCGAACTCCCTATACAGGACTATCCTCTCATTCAACAGGACCAGTTTCTCCATTCACTTGGCACCTTCGTTTTGGCCACCTACCTCTCCAGAAGATGTGTCATATCTTGCCGTAGATTTCATCATGTTCATCCTTCCAATGCAAGACATGCCAGTTAAGAAAGCATTATCGTTTTGCTTTTCCTAGTCATTAGAGTCAGAATAGTAGCTCCCTTTTTAAGTTATTTCATAGTGATATTTGAGGTTCGAGTCGTGTTCCTGATCACCAAGGACACGGTTTTTACCTTGTTGTTTTTGATGATGTTTCTCGTTTGTCATGGGTCTTTTTATTGAAGAATAAATCTGAATCACGGGATGTGATCAAAACCTTTATCAATGAAGTGCAGAATGTTTTCTCTTACTCAGTGAAATTTGTGAGACCTAATAATGCTTTGGAATTCTGTACTCGTGCTCTATCACATTTCTTTTCATCTCGTGGTATTATTCATCAAACAACATGTGCTTACACTTCTCAGCGGAATGGTGGTGCACAGAGAAAGCATCGCCATTTACTTGATGTCACTTGAACTCTTCTCATTCAGAGTCGTACCCACATTCATTTTGGGGTTATGCAATTCTTATGACATGTTATCTGGTAAATCACATGCCCTCATGTGTCTTGGATAAGAAAATTCCTTTCTTCATGGATTTCCTTGAGAAGGAGTTGTTCTCACTTACTTGTGTTTTTGGCTCCGTTGCATTCGTCCACCAGCTGGCTTTAGGTCTCGATAAGCTCTCTCCTAGAGCTGTTAAATGTGTGTTTGTTGGGTACTCCAGAACTCAGAAGGATACCAGTGCTATGAATAATTGCGTAGGAAATATTATATCAGTGTTGATGGCACATTTTTTGAGTCTGTGATGTAGTTCTCCCTTGCAGGTGACATGTTAGCTTCATCATACTCTGATGATGAGGTTTACATGATACCTCTTCCTATGAATCTGTTACCACTTCCACTTATGTCTGTTGTTTCACAGACACCACCGCCACCACCATCTCCGCCTCCATCACCTCCCTTCTACAGAGTTGCATGTGCCCATTGTTCAACTATTACTAAAATTCCATACCTGTCAGCCTGCATCTGCTCAAGGTCATCGCTCGTCATCTGACATGCCTCAGGTTTGTTCTAATAACAATGTTTCTAACGATGGGTCTGGAGATGTATCTACACAGGAATCATTGCACGAGACTAGCCCACGGATGGATGAGGTTCCCTGTGACCTAGATATACCCATTATAGTTCGAAAGAAAAATCGTACCTGTGCTTCATATCTCATTGCTTCCTAGGTCTCCTTTCATCGTGTGACAGGGAATTCAGAGATTTGCAACTGCTCTATCTGCCATGGTATACTTGTTATATGTAATGGCGTGCAAGTGAAAGGATGCAAAACAATTTCTTGGTCGTCAGTTTGTTTTTAAAGATCTTGGAATCCTAAGGTATTTCTTAGGGTTAGAGTTGCTAGGAATGCGCAAAGTCTTCTAACGACCCAGAGGAAGTATGTTACATATATGTTTTTTGAGACATGTATGATTGGGTGTCGACCCTCTACTACTCCTATGGATCCTAGCGTGAAGTTATACGATAATGATACATATCTAACATCCGGGTTCCAAACAAAACCAAACCCGACCCGATTAGGGTCTGATTAACTCAATAAAGTTGTTGGCGAATGCTAAACAACTTAAATCGATCAACTGATCGCAAATCAAAAGTCGTTCAGACGAAATCGACCAAAAGATCGGTCGCATCGTAATACGTGCCCGAAAAAGACGCAATGTAAATTTGGAAATTGCGAAACAAATCAAGACCACCTAAAAATCATCAAGACCAACGGAATCGATCGTTCGTCAATCGAAGATCGTTTAGTATTTTAAATTCACAAAATTTAAATTCAAACCAAAACCGTATCTCAAAAAGTTCGGGGATCCAAACCCGATCAAAAGTATATCAATATTATACTCATTTTGATCTTCATTCGGAGACGATCAAAACGAGTTATTGTACGTCAAAATCCGAGGTCCGAGGTGCTCATACGATTCATTTTAAGTATGTCAAAAAAATAATATAAAAAAGTTAAATTTCAGCCGGCTACTATATATAATTTTTGTTTTTTCTATATTGCAGCCACCTAATATCCATTTCTCCACTTGGACTCCAAAAAAAATCCACTGGCCAAACTTAAGCCCCTCCTCATCTCCTATATAAGACACCCAAAACCCTTTCCATCCTATTTCATTCCCTCGTTCTTCTTCCAATTTTAGCCGAGGGAGAAAGCACATCTTCCTTCTTGTTCCAGCTAAGAAATATTCTCATCTCCTACTAAGTCTTGGACGCCGCTGCATGTTGTCATAGATGTTGCAGCACTCTTCCCAGCTGCTGCAACAACTTTCTTGAAGTGCTTGAATTCCCTGATACAAGTTTCAAATTAAATCTCCATTATTAGAGATTAAAAAGGTACAATTCCCACATTCTTCTCGCTGTCATACATGTGTTTTCTACACATTCAAAATCAAATGTGAATGAAGCTTCTACACATTCTTTGGGAATAGGGTTTGGATCTGGATGTTCATATTATCTTTTGATCTGATGTTTTTATCTCTGAAATAAATTCTCCTGGAATTTTTTTATAACTTCCTTGCTACATATACGTTGTATACTGTAACTCCAGGATTTAAATAAATAAATAAATAAATATATATATATATAATAATTTAGTTTTATAGAGTGTTTCTCATCTCATAATTTCGAGAGAGGGGAAAGTTTAAACTTGAAAAGAAAGAACGCGATGTTGGGCTGAGATGTTTCTGACTTGCAATTACGGTTACAGTGTTTGGCTAAATTCAAAATTTCCTAATAGAAGAAGAGCACTGCAGTTTGGTATCAGAGCAGTGGTACCCCGATAAGCACATTCGCAGTGTTTCAATTCTGATCGCATTAAGTTCTCGGATAGCGACAGTCTTCCGACTTGTAATGAGTCCGAGAAGGGAATATAACATTCATATTCAATTACCACGGATATCACCAACTTCATTAATTTTCATATTATATCCCAAGAAGAGAAAAAAGCATATATGATATGTAGATATGAATGGTATTTTTATGACTAAATATGGTTCTCATGCAGAGCCATGGCATCTCAACCAGGCCAAGAGACAACTGACTAGCTGGCACGCATACTGACTGCTCTCACCGACCTTCAGCAGCAGCAGGCTACTACGAGAGACCAACAGGACCAGATTCTGGCTCAGCAGAAAGAGATTGCTGACAGACAGACAGACATGCATAGAGATGAGATTTGAGGAGCTGTCAGATACCACCTACCGTCCATCTCACGACGGCACACACCAGGACCGGCGACAATCAGTAGAGGTACAACAACCTCATTTCGACGATGCACTTGAGGAGATACCTGAGCATGGAGCATATGATGGAGACTATGACAAGGAGAAGGACCATGTAGACTTTCCAGACGAGGATGCACATGAGTACTCTGCCATCCATGGGCATCAGTTAGTCTTTACATCCTACCAGCGGGCCAATATACCCTTGTTCGAGGGCACCAATACATCAGATGTTGCTGAGCAGTGGCTCAAGAGAGTGATGAAGGTGCTGAGGATGATTCGCGCGCCACGAGACACGTGACTATCTTTCATGGAGTACTCACTTACAGACTTTGCTGAGAGATGGTGGGATGTTGTAGTTTTTGAGATGGGCCATGAGCCTACATGGGACGATTTTGAGACGAGGAATCAGGTCCCACTTCTTTTTTGTGAAGTGGAAGGAGTCCCAACGCCGACTTTTTGTAGAGCTTCGCCAAGGGCAGATGACAGCTAGAGACTACTTTGTCATATACACTGCGTTGTCTCGACATACACCAGCAACATGCGCATTTCTAGAGGAGAATCTGAAAAAGTTCATTAGAGGCATGCGAGAGGAGGTGCAGGAGAAGCTGGCTGGATTACACATCACTTCCACCTCCGAGGCTACTGATGCGGCGGAGAAGTTCGAGGATATCCGAGAGCGACGGTTCGGGAGCTCATCTGGAGCAGTACATAGACCACGACGATCTTTTGGGCCGATCCGTCTACCGTTTTAGCAACAGAGGTCAGCCAGGCGATTCCAACCTACAGGTTCGCCAGTGCTCGCTCTTCTCCATCGACTACTTTAGGAGGAGCACTTGCCGGACGTGGCACAGATTCCACTCGACCATCTGGGTCGCAGCGAGCAGACAGACCACTTGCAGGACCAGCCCGGAGCACAAACACGACGACTCCACCTACCTGGCCAGTCCGTTGTTACTTATGCCATGAGTGGGGACATTGCCGCCATCAGTGTCCCCAGAGATCTGGTGAGCCTCAGCCACAACCTTCACAGTCGCAGCCTCAGGCACAACGTTCAGGGAGTTTCTGTGGCAAGAACTCCAATTTCAGGCGACAACAGCATAGACAAACACAGAGTGTGGCAGGATCCAGTACTGCACCAGCTAGGCAGGGGCAGTTACATGCAGTTACTAAGGAGCAAGCACGTTCAACAGTTATTGTGGTGAAAGGTATGGTCTTAGTCTTGGACCGACCTTTCCATGTTCTATTTGATTCTGGTGCGACACATTCTTTTATTGCTTCAGGCTATTTGCTTCTTTAGGTAAAGTCGCAGAGACTCTCTCTTCTCCATATCACATACGAGGGCCAGGTGGCTGGTTGTTCGTCATTTCCCTCATAGTCAGGCACTTGCTCGTACTAATTGGTGGTCACGAGATGATCGCAGATTGTCTACTTCTACAGCTTGATGAGTTCGACTTGATTTTGGGTATGGATTGGTTATCTGCTCATTATGCACTTGTTGATTGCTTTAGGAAGACAATTGTCTTCAGGATTCCAGATTTACCTGAGTTCACTTTTGAGGGTACTTTACATGACTCCAAAATGGAGTACATTTTTGTGTTGCGAGCTCAGCGACTTGTTGATCAGGGTTGTAATTCATACCTTGCATTTGTTCGGGAGGTCTCTAATCAGGAGCCGATGACACAGGACATCCGAATAGTATCAGAATACCCAGATGTATTTCCTAAGAGTCATAGTGTGAGGTTGCACACTAACCAAGACCACATACTATCCACTAAGAATTTAAATAAAATCAAGAAATCTTTCCAATCTCAACTTTCCCATCATCAAAATTCACACATATAATCTCTATGAGAATAATATGTGCATACCTATGATCAATCAATTACAAAATAAATATGTTGTATGTGAGAAATTTTGGAATAATGGTTGATCATAGGAGGTGCTTACAAGCAACTTGAAAACCTTTTTACATACGCAAGTAGAAATAACTTTTAGATGTTCCTGCCTTTCTACTTGCTTGTTTTGAACATATAAAATGCCTGTTTATTTTTATAAATTTTCGGGAGGTACCAGCGCCCGCTGACGCCCCTTCTTTCCAACATGTTTTGGAAGGCAAAGAGCATGTTGCTCAGTAGCTATTGATGATTCAAGGCGATAGGGTGAATATCGGACAATACGTATACTTTTGTCTTAGTTTTTATTCGATTCATAATGTAAATGCTTTCCTTTCTCTGTTGCACAAGATTTTGGGATTTCTATATGTATTGGCAGACTCATTGTACATGTTGTAAATATATGAAAATTGATGAAAATAAAATGTTGGTGACACATCTTCTTTTTGTTTATGTGGTTTATTCATGAATGTGAATATCATATGCAACACCAAACAAACACGAAAAAAAATTTCCCTGAAATTTCAATACTTTCTGCGACCTTATGCGAATGTAGTAGTGCAAAATGTGTGTAAATGGATACCCGGATCCGAGGGGGTTCACAACAGATTATTGGACATGCGAGCCCACGACGAGCCATTATGCAATAAATGTTATTGCGAATATCATTCCCTGATCTAAAATGAAGAACAACCAATTTGCATAATAGGTCCCTTAGTACAATTAGGGTTATGCACCATGACCATCTTGATAATCATACAGCTGTTGATTCAATTATTGAATCATAGAGGCTGGTGCTTGGATGAATATCTAAGGAGTTAGATAGAGGACTCATCAAGCACCATCAAATGATTATTAAGTGTTGATCTCAAGCCTGAGTAGGAGATGGCAATCCTTTCTCTTTTGGCCGATATCCGACCGACCTCTTGATGCAGGTCCTCTGCATGGGAATAGTGATTTGGGGGTGTCAGATTAGTTGAGTCAATGGGTTGACTTAACGAGATCGAGATAACCAGAGCTCTATGTCAAATACTGTCACGATATAGGCACGCATCCTCTGACCGGAGACAGATGTATTGCTATATGTCTGAGTATGTACATTTGGCAGACCAATAGGTTGATGACCTAACCAAGTTCTATACACCGGCGAGCTGGTGTGCATGTAAGGGCATATAAGTAATACGATCTCTGAAAGGGATCATACAGGTTCACATGTGAACCTGGAGACATGAGCTCACTCATGAGGTATTGGAACCGATTAAATTCCATGCATGGTCGTCATGCTTTGGAAGCATGACATGAATTTGAAGGTAAGATATATGCTTTGGGAATGCATATGATCTATACATGTTAAGTTAATTATCATGTTATGTCTTTACTTATTTAATTCTCGTTTTCTCGTAGTACTCCTGTAATTAACCAAGGGCCATTCTCCTATATAAGAGAGCCCTCGGGTACGTATATTCAATACACTTTATTTTCTCCTATCATGGTACCAGAGCAACAGTCCTAGACCGGCTTTCGGTATCACACCCAAAACCCTAACCCCTCCACCCCCTCGGCGCGCAGCTCCAACGGCTACCTCCCGCCGCCCCAACGTCTAGTGCCTACCCTCCCGCCGCCCTTGTGCACAGGCAGCCCACCGCTGTTCTAGGCGGAACCCAGCGCCGCCTCCAGGCACCCTAGCCCCCCCCCCCCCCCCCCCCCCCCCCGTGTCGCCCCCGGGTGATCCTGCGCCCTTCAGGCGGCATCACCTCGCTCCAGGAGGCGTCGCCCCGCTTCGGGCGGCCTCCAACGCCAGCAGGCCCTAGCGTCACCCCGTATCGCTCCAGCGGTTTCCTCGCCCAACCACAGCGGCACCTTGTCGCCCTCCGGCAGCCCCTAGGCGATTTCCCGTGTAACTCCAACCACAATGGGTCCCGCCGACCCCTCCCAAACGGCACCGGACTCGGGTCGGCGCTCCAACTAGGCCTAGGGATGGTTGTATGAGTCTACACATACAACCTACCCTTCCATGATTCTGTAGACCGCCTTTTCTTAATTGACTCCGTCGGTCTTAGGCTCTTCATCAATCATGTCAAAGAACAAGGGTGACGTGTTTACATCCTCGGGTGCCTTCAAAGGCCCAACCCCTATAGTCAAAATGGATGGGACCAACTACGGACTATGGTCTATGCAGTTCCGTACCCTGATGCAGTGCCACAACAAGGAGCACATACTAACAGAATCCGAGCCGGAGGACAAGACTGGAGCAAATGCGACATGGAAGCAAGACGCTGCATACGCCCGTATTTGGCTATCTGGGACGCTGATTACGGAGATTGCAAATGATATTATGAATCAACCCACAACAAAGGCTATGTGGGATATACTGGTCGCTACTTAGGGACAGTCCAAGAATGAGAGCAATATTCTTCAGTTACAATTCGACATCTTCTCTACGAAACAGAATGGGAAGCCATTACATGCACATTTCTCTCATCTACGGGGCATGTTCGAGAGACTGCATAGCTTCATGCCGATCACCACCAGTACGGAACAACAACAGGCATAAAGAAATGCTACGATGACCGGAGTATTTTTGTTCTCCCTTGATCCTGAGTACGATGTTGCACGTACTCAACTTCTGACTGGCGAGACCATTCCACCAGTGGAGGAGGTAAGAGATTGAGTAGGATTACTACTGCATCGGCATCTACAACCCATCCTACCTCTTCAGTTATGGCTGCCACTCGTGGCAGAGGAGGAGCATCACATTTTCGGGTCGTGGACCTCGTGGTAGAGGGGGAGGCAGACACTGTGGCCCCTGTACTCACTGTCACCGTCCAGGTCACACTGAGGAGACATGCTTTCACAAGCATGGATATCCAGCCTCTGCACGTGTTGCAGAACAGACTGAGACTACCACTGCACCTCTTCCAGATGCTCGCTTTGATGATCTCGTCTCACGACTTCGTGAGATGATCATTACACCCTCGTCTTCATCTACAGGTTCTAAGGATGCTGCATCCTCGGCCAGAGCATCCTCTAGCTCATCAGGTACTCCTCGTGCACTTACCAGTACTACTTGCTCGAACCTGACAGATTGGATTATGGATTCTGGAGCCTCTCATCATATGTGTGGAGACATACTGCAGTTTACTACCTACAGAGCACTTGCACCAGGCTGATTTGTGGTCATTGCCAATGGGGTCCGATTACCCATTGTTGGTCAGGGGGAGATCACTCTGACACCTTCTTTGCGTCTTCAGAATGTCTTGCACGCACCTGACTTTCAGATGAACCTGTTATCAATCAGCCAGCTTACAAAAGATTTACATTGTCGTGCCATCTTTGACCCCTCTACTTTGGTGTTTCAGGACATCACCACCTCCACCACCACCACCACCTGAGCCAAAATTTTTACCCATTGTTTACACTCGCAGGTCTTCTACCAGCTCCTCTGCTCATCAACCATCCACATCTTCCAACACGCCTAAGGTATGTCATGATAACATTGATTCTACTGATGGAACTGGAGTTTTACAGGATGATTCTGCTATAGTGGACACTGAGGAGGACGATTTGGATGTTCCTATTACGCTGAGGAAGCCATGCCGTCAATGTGCCAAATACCCACTTGCGGCACATGTCTCTTTGGATCATCTTTCAGACGAGTACAAGAAATTTGTTGTTGGTCTGTCTGTGGTTACTATACCCCGAACATATATGGAGGCTTTACAGGACAGCAGATGGCGTCAGACATATGGGGTGCATTATCAAGACACGTTTTCTCCAGTAATGAGATACTCGATGCTTCGGATTTTACTAGCAGTTGTTGTCTCACGTGATTGGCCGTTATTTCAGCTTGATGTAAAGAATGTGTTTCTCTGCGGAGACCCGCAGGAGGAGGTTTATATGCAGCAGCCACCTGGGTTTACTGCTGAGGGGGAGTCCCAGAAGGTATGCAGGTTACATAAGGCCATTTATGGACTACAACAGAGTCCCAGAGCTTGGTATCAAAAGCTGTCAGAATTGATTGAGCAACATGGATTTAAGAGGTCCACTGCAGACCACTCTCTATTTGTTCAGAAGACAAAGAAAGGTACGGTTGCCATTCTTGTCTATGTAGATGACATTATTGTGACAGGAGATGATGCTCAAGGCACTCAGGTTGCCAAGAAATTCCTAGGTAAAGAGTTTGTGATCAAGGATCTAGGCACTCTTCGCTACTTCCTGGGGTTAGAGTTTGCCAGGAATCATCGTAATCTAGTGATGACCCAACGAAAATTTGTCATGGATCTCTTTTCTGAGACGGGTATGACTGGGTGCAAACCAGCTACAACTCCTATGGATCCAAGTGTGAGACTGTATGATGATGATACTGAAGAAGTTGATAGCAGGAGGTACATAGAGCTTGTGGGGAAGCTTCTATATGTGACTATCACCAGGCCGGATATTATGTTTGCAGTAAGAAAGGTGAGCCAATACATGGAGTGTCCCAGAAAGGCTCATATGGATGCTATCTATATGATCTTGAGATATCTGAAGAACTCACCTGGTTCAGGACTCCTATTCAGCAGGGATATGTCCTTGGAGGTAACAGCTTGTGCAGACGCTGACTATGCAGGATGCTCCACGGACAGGAAGTCTACTTCAGGGTTTGCTGTCTTTGTTGGACACTCATTTGTCTCATGGAAAAACAAGAAGCAGACTGTAGCTGCCAGATCAAGTGCAGAATCCGAATAAAGAGCCATGGCCCAGGGGAGTACAGAGATGATGTGGGTTAGATCGGTGTTGACTTATCTTTCCATAGATGTTCCTCTTCCTATGCAGCCCTTATGTAATAATCAAGCTGCATTATTCATTGCAAATAATCCTGCATTCCATGAACGAACGAAGCATATTGAGGTGGACTGCCATTACATTCGAGATCTGATACAAAAGGGACTCATATCTATATCTCATGTGTCTACAGGAGATCAGACATCAGATATCTTCACCAAGGCTCTAACACGAAGTCCCTTCCAGAAGTGTTGGTCCAAGCTGAGCATGATAGATATATATGCTCCAGCTTGAGGGGGAGTGTTAAGTTAATTATCGTGTTATGTCTTTACTTGTTTGATTCTCGATTTCTCAGAGTACTTCTCTTGTAATTAACCCAGAGCTATTCTCCTATATAATAGAGCCCTCGGGTACGTATAGCAATACACTTTCTTTTCTCCTATCAATACCAATTCCCAATGACCAAGATTGAGAAACTTGGCGATCAAACCCTGAAGATGACAGTGTAAAATTGATCTATATCTTTAGGTTGATCATAGGTCTTCCAGTATGCATGATGTACAGGTGTTAGGAATACCTGATTGTGATTTGATCATAAACGATTGTATAACCAAGACGCTTCCATTCCGAGGGAGTGATGAAACAGGGGGATTTTAGTGACTCCTCTCAGTAGAGAAGTGACCTGAACTTTATCCATGTATTGTACATTGGTCTGAATGAGATTCAAATGCAATGAGAAGATTAGGTATACGGCCTTGATTTAATCAAGCATCTGTGGGAGGTCCATGAGATCTGGATTTGAGATGTGATTTCAATATCCAAGTCACTATACGTGGAACAATACAATCACACTGTCTTTATCTCCAAGTATCTGCGGAGAAAGCGCATTATTCTTGAAAGGGTTCAAGAATGATTCCATAGTTGAATTATATCTAAGCATAGAAAGATTGATAATTAAATGTAATTTAATTATCTTGATGCACGTGGATAATTATCCAATATAATTAAATGTGATGCACATGGATGCTATATATATATATATATGATATTGAGATATCTAAAATCTTGTCTAGGTGCATGACTACTATTTAGGAAAGGAGCAACTCTTTTAATTTCTGTATGTGCCGATGCTGACTATGTAGGGTGTCTTAAGGACAGGAAGTCTACTTCAGTCTTCACGATATTCGTTGGCAGTTCTTTTATTTCTTGGAAAAGCAAGAAACAAACGGTTGTTATTAGGTCAACTGTTGAACCTGAGTATAGTGCCATGTTGAGACATCAGTTGTCTTTATTGTAATTTTCTTATTTACTATTTCTTTTCCCTTATTATTGTAATTTTCCCAATAGGTTCCTCTCCTATGTAAGAGAACCCTAGGGCCTCTCATTACGGAAGATTTGTTTTTCCCTCAACATGGTATCAGAGCGACCGTCCTAGACCAGAGTTCTCCTACCCACAAAACCCTAACCCTACACGCATGCCACCCCCCTCCTTCGCTGCCCCTCCCTCTGACAGAACCCCAGGGCCATCGCATGGTCTTCAGGGTCGCCACCCGACCTTGGGAGTTGCTGTCCAGACCTCTAGGTCGGCCCCCAGGGGCACCAATCGGCGTTGTACGGTCTCCAGAGCCGCCGCCAGGCCTCAGAAGCCGCAGTCCAGGTCCCTGGGCTGCAACACCGACCTCCGGCGCCGCTGCACGGCCAACAGGCTGCCACCCCAAAACCCCCTTTTGACTACCTAGGTTGCAGTCAGCCCTCCCTTACGCCTCTGCACTTCTCTACAAATTGTTCTATGGTCTGATTTTGACTGGAAATCATGATTTCAGACCTATAAATCATGTTTTCCGGCCCTAACAAGTAGAGAGGATTGGTGAGGATGGTTGTATAAGTCGTATAACCAATCCTCTGTATGATTGTGTAGGCTCGTTCCAATCATTCTACTCCCTAATCGAGTTCCGCTATTTGGTTAACATTATATCAGAGAACAAGGGTGACATCTTTTCGCCTTGAGCCTTCAAGGGTTCGGCTCCCATCACTAATATGGATGGGACCAACTATGAGTTGTGGTCCATGCAGTTTTTCACCTTCATGCAGTGCAACAAGGAGCACATACTAACAGATCCAGAGCCAACGGATAAGATTGGGGTAAATGCTTCTTGGAAGCAAGATGATGCATATGCACGTGTTTGGCTATGTGGGACACTCACCACAGAGATAACCAATGACATTCTGAACCAACCCACCACCAAGGTGATGTGGGACACTTTGGCCTTCACCTATGCTCAAGCGAAGAATGAGACCAAGACTCTTCAGCTAGAGTTTGACATCAATGAGCCTTCAGATACTCTTGCTTCCCAGGTAGATCCTCGACTGGATGATATAGTCTCACGTATTCGAGAGATTAATACTCCTTCTGCTACAGAGAATGTTGTCGTAGCCAGAGTTCGAGCTCCTCAGGTATCGCTTATACTTTTACTGGTAGTAATGATGCAGATGTGACAGAATGGATTCTGGACTCTGGTTCTTCCCATCATCTTTGTGGAGATAGAGCTTAGCTAAGGTCCTACATGACCATACAACTTGGTAGATGGGTTATCATTGCCAATGGCGACCACCTACCGATTACAAGAAAGGGAGAGTTGCATTTGACGCCATCCATGCATCTTCAGAATGTTTTATATGCTCCTGACTTTCAGATGAATTTACTTTCATTAGTCAGATTACTAAGGATCTGCATTGTCGCACCATCTTTGACCCATCATCTCTTGTGTTTCAGGAAATACTCACGGGCAGGGTGATTGGATGTGACCGTGAGCAGCAAGGACTCTACAAACTGGTCCAACATCCTCATGTTGGCATTTCTACTATGCCTACTGGACCAGTCTCTCCTCATATGTGGCATCTTTTTTTGGTCACCTTCCTCCTACGAAAGATGTCATGTACTCCCTCAGATTTCTACGAGATCCTCCTTTCAGTGTCAGACATGTCAGCTTGGAAAGCGTCATCGTTCCTCCGTTCCTTCCTGTCAGAGTCAAAGCAATTCTTAGTTGTTTGAGCTCCTCCATCTAGATATCTGGGGTCCGAGTCTTGTCCCTGGTCATCAGGAACAACGTTTTTATCTTATTGTTGTTGATGATTTCTCAAGACTTTCATGGGTCTTTCTTTTGAAGAATAAGTCTGAAGCTGGATCGGTGATAAAATATTTTATTAATGAAATAAAGAATAATTTTTCTGTTAATGTCAAATATCTTCGCAGTGATAATGCCTTAAAGCTCTGCACCTTATAGCTTTCTGATTTCCTTAGATCTCTTGGTATCGTTCACCAGATCTCATGTGCCTATACTTCCCAGCAGAACGATGTTGTCGAGCGCAAATATCATCAGTTACTTGATGTAACTAGAATCTTGTTGGTACAAAGTCGTGCTCCTCACTCTTACTGGGACGATGTTGTCCTTACTGCATGTTATTTGGTGAACCGCATGCCCTCGTCTGTGTTGGGAGAGAATATCCTTTTTCGATTGCGTTTCCCGAGAAGGATTTTTTTTCTCTTACAATTCGTGAGTTCGAATCTGTTTCCTTCGTTCATGACGTCTCTCCAGGTCGTGACAAGCTCTCTCTTAAAGTTGTCAAGTGTGTGTTTGTTGGCTACTATCGTACCTAAAAAGGGTACCATTGCTTTGATCCGCTAATGCGGATGTACTTTGTGAGTGCTGGCGTCACTTTCTTTGAGTTTGTTATGTATTTTTCTCCTACAGGTGACATCCTTGCCCCATCTGACTCTGATGATGAGATCTACATACCTCCACCTCCAACCATCGTTCCTCCACCTTCGATTCTCCCACCACCTCCTCAACCACCACCATCACCTGCACCTACTCCTGTCGTTACACCACCACCACCTCCTCAGCCACCACCACCACATACACCTACTCCTGTCGTTACACCTGCTCCTGTGGCTCCACCTTCTACTGAGACTCAGTTTTTGCCATGTGTTTTTACTCGCAAATCTCGTACGGTTCCTCCTGCTCACAGGTCTTACCCGTCATCCAGCATGCCTCAGGTATGTGATGAACACATTGTTTTGACTGATGGTACTACTAAGTTGTCTATGTAGTAGGATACCATACAGGATGAGCAGGTGCCCTCTCAAGAGGGGAACTCACAGGTTACAAACTTGGCAGATAATATTGATGTACCGATTGCTCTGCATAAGCTGAAGCGTAGGTGTGCTACTTATCCTCTTATATTTCAAGTTTCCTCGAGCAGGATGTAAGAGGACTTCGGGAGATTTACCTTAGTATTATCAGCCAAGGATATACCACAAACATATCAGGAGGCTCTTTAGGACAGTCAGTGGAGATTGGCCATGGATGAGGAGATGGCTACGCTATAGTCACGTGGTACGTGGTCTTATTTCAGCTCCTGTTGGTGCATCTGTTGTAGGATGCAAGGGTGTTCACTGTGAAACACCGTGCGTATAGTAGCGCGGATTGCTATAAGGCGGGACTTATGGCACGGGGGTTCACCCAGACATATGGGGTGGATTATTAGGAAAATTTCTCACCAGTTGCCAAACATTATACTCTATATATTCTACTTTATGTTGTTGTGACATGATATTGACCTCTTTACCAGCGTGATGTGAAGAATGCATTCCTCTATGGTGATCTACAAGAGGAGGTCTACATGCAGGAGCCACCTGGGTTTGTTGTTGAGGAGGAGTGTTAGAAGGTTTGTAGGCTACACAAGGCTATCTATGGCCTTAAGCAGAGTCCAAGAGCATGGTTCCAGAAGCTCTCAGACTTGATAGAGCAGCATGGGTTTGTAAGATCGAATGTCGATCACTCCTTGTTTGTATAGAGGACCCAAAGAGGTACTATTGTCATTCTTGCTTACGTTGATGACATTATTGTTACAAGGGATGACGAGCAGGGTGTTCAGGGCGCTAAGGATTTCCTAGGTCAGCAGTTCGCGTCCAACGATTTTGGACAATTACGTTACTTTGTTGGACTGGAGTTTGTCAGGAACAAGCGAGGTCTTGTAATGACCCAGAGGAATTACGTTACAGATCTTCTTTCAGAGACAGGCATGGCAGATTGCAGACCTACCACTACTCCTCTTGACCCGAGCATGAAGCTCTATGATGATGATACTGAGGAGGTCGACAAGAGGAGGTACAAGGAGCTTGTTGAAAAGCTACTATATATGACTATTACTAGGCCCAGCATATCCTTTGTTGCAAGCAAAGTGAGTCAGTTTGTGGAGCAACCCAAACAGGCACATATGGATGTAGTTCATATGATTTGAGATACCTGAAGACTTCACCTGGTACTGGACTTCTTTTCAGCAGAGGCACATCTCTCTCAGTTACAGCATGTGCAGATGCAGATTATGCTTGGTGTTCAAAGAATTGAAAGTCTACATCAGACTTTGCTGTGTTCATAGGGAACTCTCTTGTTTCATGGAAAAGTAAGAGCAGACTACGGTTGCTAGATCAAATGCTGAGTCGGAATACAGGGCCATGGTGTAGGCTAGCGCAGAGATGATGTTGGTCAGATCTGTTCTTACTGACCTGACTATAGAGGTGCATCTTCCCATGCATCTCCAATGTGATAATCAGACGGCTCTTTTCATTACCAACAAACCCAGCCTTTCATGAGAGGACGAAGCACATAGAGGTGGACTGTCACTACACTCCTGACCTGATACAGAGGGGTCTTATCACTACTATGCATGTCAGCTCTAGAGACCAGACAACAGATGTTCTTACAAAGGCCCTAGCGAGAGGACCCTATCAGATATGTTCCAACCTGAGTCTAATTGATATCTACTCTCCAGCTTGAAGGGGGATGTTGAGATATCAGTTATCTTTATCGTCGTTTACTTATTTACTATTTCTTTTCCCATATTATTGTAATTTGCTCAATAGGTTCCTCTCCTATATAAGAGAACCCTAGGGCATCTCATTATGGATGATTTGTTTTTCCCTCAATAGGCCATGGTACAAGCTAGCACAGAAATGATGTGGTGGGTTTGAGCAGTGCTGGCAGATTTGCATATAGATGTACCTCTACCCATGCAGTTACAATGTGATAATCAAGCCGCCATATTCATTGCAAACAATCCTGCATTTCATGAAAGAACAAAACATATTGAGGTAGACTTTCATTATACTAGAGACATGATTCAGAAGGGCTTGATTTCTACCTCTCATATCAATTCGGGAAATCAAACGACAGACATTTCCAAGACTTTATTTAAAGGATCATTTCAGAAGTGTTCTTCCAAGCTGAGCATGATCGACATCTATGCTCCATCTTAAGGAGTGTAGAGATATATTTATGTTCTCTGTACCTTTTTCTTTATTTTATTTCGTTATGTCCGTCTTATGTAATTTACCCATAGGTCTCTTCTCTATATAAGAGAGCCGAGAGTTCCCAGGAATAAACAACTCTTCTATTTTTCCCAACAGTCCACTATCACCTCTTCCTGTACCTCATTCCCGTCTTCCACCAAGAAACAACATGCCTTCTTCATTGAAAATCCGCCATCACTCCAAATGTAATGATCTCTGCATGAAGACAGACCCTTTCCCTGCACCAATGTCGAAAGTATATCCATGAGCTCCTCCACCCTCTGATCCGACATCGCCAACACAAACATGGGCGTCTACACCCCTCGGTCCCAAACCTGGTGCAGCTGCACATCAGTGGCAACCGCCAACCGCAATAATTGTGGATATTGCTCCCCCACTACCCCCTCTCCGGACCAATCATCCAGCCAAAAATTGAAACCCACACCATCCCCCACCACTGGCATCAATTTAGCAACAATCGGTGGAATATTCTCAGAGATGCCCTTTCAAAGAGATGACGGGAGATGTCCCAGGACAACTTCCAATGACAGTGATATGTCATAAATCCATTTGAGCAAACAACACACCAGGTTATCAGAATCACCCCACAGGCAAACCACTCATTTCACCATAAATACCTTATTCATCTCCCCCATACGCAATACCCCCAAATCACCTTTCCTCTTCGACGACGTCACCTTTGTCCAATCCACCAAGTGGAAACCCCTCTTGGCTTGTCTTCCATCTTACCAAAAAAATCTTCTCATTAATGCCTCAATCTTACCACGCACCTCGGCATGCATCGACCTCGTGGAGTAGAAAAAGATCAGGATGGCCAAAAACATGTTTCAAAAGCACCAGCTTCCCTTCCCACAAAATCATCGGCGCCTTCCACCCTGCTAACCTCCCCTCAAGCCTTTCTATCAAAGCCCTCCAATCCTCTGACTTTGGCATTCTAGCCACAAATGGGAGCCCCAAGTATGTAATCGGGCACCCTGTCAGGCAACCTAGCACCTCAGTAGCTTTCTGCAGCTCCTCCTCCATGAGGCCAAATAGAACAACCACAGATTTCTTCCCATTTATCCGCATCCCAGACACGTCCCCAAAAAGTCCACGATTAGCGGCGCCACTCGAATCTTCTCCGCCTCAACCTCAAGGAAAAGAACAATGTCATCAACATACTGCAAAAGCGGGATGGAAAGTTCCTCTTTGGTATATCTCGAGCACCACTCCCCATTAACAACCATCATCATCATTGTCAATGCATCAGCCACAACCACAAATAAGAGCAAAGCCAAAGGGCAGTCATGCCTGATGCCCTTCTGTGGCTGATAGAAACCTCCTCCCAGCCTACCATTGACCAGGGCCGCCAGGGACGTCATTATAACACACTGTTTGATACAGGTGATCCACAACTAGGGAACCCTCTCTTCTCCAATAAAGCCCACAGAAATCTTCAATTCACACAATCATAGGCTTTGGAAAAATCAACCTTTCAAAGCATCCCTTTAGTCTAGTTCCGCTTTCAATCCGTTACCATCTCTGGCACCATCACCAAACCATCAGTCATAGCTCTCCCCGGTATAAAAGTTGTACTTTCTCCGACGAAACAATCTGATGCATCAGCCCCTTCAAACGATTAGCCAGGATCCAGGAGACCAAGATATATAATGTTTGACAAAACAATAGACATGAAATCCTCCACCCTGCTCGGAGGGTCCTTCTTTGACAGAAGAAAGATGAGCGCACTGTTTAGCCTCTCGAAACCCCTGTTTCCCCGCCAAAATTCTTCCAGTACCACCATGACCTCAAGCTTGACCATCTCCAAAAATTCCTTATAGAAACACACCGGGAAGCCATCCAGGCCAGGCACCCCATCCACATTAAGCTGGAACAACGCCCTTCTAACCTCCACCTCCGAGAACTCCCTCATCAATAAATTCACCTCCGACTCTGAGATCCATGGAACTCCCATTCCTTTCCAGCCCCAGCCCACCCGAGCATGCCGCCTATCGAAAGATTGGAAGTAAGACCGCAATGCCGTACCCACGTCCCAATCCCCCTCCACCACATCCCACTAACAGAGATCGAGTGGATAAAACTTCTGCTCCTTCGCTAGGGTTGGGTATCGGGACGGGACAAGTCGGGTCGGGTTTGACTTGGCCCGGCCCAAGCCCATTTGAGTATATGGGAGAATGGGTCGGGCATATGCCCATTTTATTTTCAAATTTCAGGCCTAAGCACAAACCCAACCCAAACAAAATGGGTCAGGTTCGGGTCGAGCCGACCCAATTTAACACCTATGTACAACAATATCATGTGTTCCGTTCTCGCATTGATCCGGTTGTTTCTTATGCATGTGTGCATCTTTAATACTTTAAGTACGCCAACTAATTCGGGATCCTGACATTAGTATGTTGGAAATAGAAATGTGGTAAAAAATATGGCGATTTAAACCACTATTCAATTCACCATTACATATTCTATTGCAGATGCGGGCACTATGACCCAATACATATTGGTTCCTTACAGTTGTACATGCTCTAACACTTGAGGACATAGATTCTATTCTTGCTTATTAATATAATAATCTTGCATATTAATGTAATAATCTTGCATATTAATGTAATAATCTTACATATTAATGCAATAATGTCATGAATCCACATTAATGGATATGATTATTAATTGGTTGAAGTATTTACTCTTAACTCTAAATAAGGATATAAAAGTTAGAACATGGTATTGGATTTAAACATGAATATACTGGATATAATTGTATCGTATAGGTCAGGCTATCGGGCTTGCGGGTTTGAGCCTTCTCAGGCCTGAACCCGGCCTGATAATCAATACGGGCTCTATTTGTGGCCGATGGCCCATCCACTAAATTTCGGATTCAGGTTTGGGTCGGGTTATGTGGGTTGAGTTTTGGGTTGGGTCGGACCGGCCCAATGCCCAACCTTAGCCTTTGCCCACTAGCCACATAATAAAAGAATCTGAATCAGATATTCGCACCCCCCTCCCTCAGCTATCGCTGCCAGGATATCTGCCTTCAAGTCACCTCATCCTTCTTGTCGTCTAACAAGATTTCCTCCAAACAACCACATCTCAGAGTATATTCTTTCGATCTCAAGGCCTGTCATTCTGATGTCTCTAGACTATAGTGACTAATCTACATATCAAGGCAGTCTTGCTTACTTTATTAAGAATGATGTGCATGGCAATATATATCGGTGCTTCTACTCATCTGTGTGGAGAAGAAGTCCCATCAGAAAACTCCAGTCAGTGTGCCCAAGAAGAATGATACAAGTTGATGATGGCAATCTATCCCGAGTCAAAGGAATATGGGAAGCCACTCTTACTTTGAGTATCAAAAAAGACACTGATGTTCTTTTTGTTCTTGAGTTTCCTATCAATATACTATAGTTAATCATATTTGTAGAGAGCTCTATTGTTGAGCTATTTTTGAGGCAACCTCCTTTATCTTTTAAAACATCTTGACTGAAAGGACAATTAGTGTCACTCGTAAAGAAGGTGTTCATCATTTGGTTCAGTTTCTGATTGCTAATGCTTGCTCTGGGGCCCAATTTACTAAATCCTCAAGCACTTTATGGCATCCATGCTTAGGCCATCCATCTCTACTGTTGAAATCTAGAATGTGAAAGCGAATCGACAAATAAAGCAATAAAATAAAGAAAGATAATAATTGAACACATGGATTTTACATGGAACCCTACTCCGCGAGGAGTGAGATGAAACCATGACAGAATGGCTCAAAGGGCTAATGTTGTATTGAACATTCTCATTGAGTAAAAGGGGTGTATGGCTCCTCATATAGCCCCACAGACAGACTAGAGTCCCATAAATAGTAGATGCGGGACTAAACATGGGTGGTAATTGGATCCTGGAGGGATCAAATTACCCATCTATTACATACTTCAACACTCCTCAAATTGAAGCTAAAAAAGCTGCAACTTACAACAAAAAGAAAAGGTATACATCACATCTTTACATGATACATCACAAGAAGAAGATATGTCCGCTGTTGGTAGAAGACCTCACTCGAAGATGGGTTTACGACTTTCAGGTCACCAAAACGTAATTCTATGCCATGCTACGAGCCACTGCGACATCAGGTCACTGGAACGTACCGTTGTCATGCATGTACGACAGCAGAACGTACCTCTATCGTGCCTAGAGAAAAATCACAGCCTCAACGAAGAAATCGATGCTTGGTGAAGATGGATGATCGCAATAGCAGTCTAGAGTGTTGGTCTGCCAGTCGTGGATTGGGTAGTAGAAGTCCTGAAGAATCCATCTCTGACTCCCCCTTTCTCTCATACTTGATAGAATAAAGAGCATAGAACATCAAGTTGGGAGAAACAAAACCTGCATTTTTTGTGCTTTTTTGCACAAATCATCATTTTTTATAGTCGTCTTCTTTTTCTTTCTCGGATATTCCTCCCTTTTTCGTACAATTTTTTTTGTAAGACGACCTCTTTTATAATAAAAAAACTCTTTTGTTTTCAGAAAACTCTCGGGCCTCATCCATTTTTTCTTGCCCAACTATGACCCATAATATTCCTCTCTTCGTTTTTTTAATAACTTTGGGTTCCTCCTTTTTTTTGTTCGACCCAACTCTGGGCCCAAATCTTGGCCTCCCACCTTTTTTTCTCAAAATACAATAACGACCCAAGCCATTAGTATTAAAATGAGTACTCAACCCTTCTCATTTTTTTCAAAGAAAGGAATGTCAGGTCCCTTTCACTCGTACGATGAGGATAGGGTTCCTATCATGGGAACCCTTTCCGATGCCCTAACGCTGATTAAGATGGTGACGCCTTCTGGAGCAACGCAAGGAAGAGGGTGCCCCCGTCAGATGTCGGAGCTCATGGGGAGGCACTACCATTGTCTGATGAGTCGCCAGCCGCAAGGAGGTCGCATGAAGATGATTTTTTTTAAGGAGGCTTGGTGTGGCTTTGTGGAGGAGGAGGTTGTGCAACAGTTCCTGCTTGTGGTGGCTAGGTGTGCTTTTGGAAATGCAGGCTTCATGCTCCGCCTAGGGTGTTGCAGTTGGAAACGATGGGAGTCCTTGGTCATGAAGAGAGGCCTGGAGTTGCCAACTTGAGGAGCGTTGGCTTTGCTTGTGAGATCGGAGGAGGGTGCCTCCTAGGGTCTTGATTGCAAGGACATGCTCGTGTGCAGAGGGTCTGGGAGGCATCGCCTGGAGGATTTGTTCTTGGAGAAGAAGATGATGATGCAACCATCTGAACTGGAGAAGAAGACAAGTCCTGGAATCACCCCTGATGCTTGAGGGTGCGATCAGATCTCACGCGAGGGAGATGCCCGCTGCTAGGCGATGCGGTATAGTACTGCTTCTCGTGCTTGGAGATGAGTTTGCACGTACATAGTTGACGAGATCTGAAGAACCAGAACTAGGGTTCCTAGTTGCATTCACAGAATCGGGCCATCTTGTAGAGTTAGGATTCCATCGGGAACCCTAAAACAAAATACATGGAACAACTCCTTAAACTTGAACAAATCAATAAACATGAAAATAGACTTCAAAAAAAATCAGATCCCCAAAATTGACTTGCTCGGATACCACATTGAAATCTAGAATGCAGAAGCGAATCGATATACGGAGAAATAAAATAAAGAAAGATAAACATTGGACATGGGGATTTTACTTAGCCCTACTCCGTGAGGAGCGAGATGTCATAGGAGAACGCCTCAAAGGACTGATGTTGTATTGAAAACTTTCTCATTGAGTACAGGGGGTGTGGGACTCCTTATATAGCCCCACAGACAAACCAGTCCCACAAAATGTATATGTGGGACTAAACATGAACGGTGGTAATTGGATCCTGGAGGAATCCAATTACCCATCTATTACATACTTCAACATCTACAAAAACTTCGAAGAGTAACTTCCCAACTTCCTACCACTAATCAGATAAACCGTGAGACCTGCCAACCGGAGAAACATCAACGAAGTTCCCTTCTTGAATCTAATAATACCCATTCTCCTGCTTTATTTATCAGATTCACATTAATATTTGTGGACCAAGACGATGCCCTAATCGCTTGAGGAATCATTACTATCTTGTCCTTGTTAACAATTTCTCTCGTGCATCTTGGGTATTTACGATAAAAAATAAGACTGATCTCTACTCTATAATTGTTGATTTACCAAAAAGATCAATATTTTGGTGCCACAGTGAAGAATATTCGCTCTATCAATACTAGAGAATTTCTTTCTACTAAAACCTTCCATGCCTCTTTGCATAAGCTACTTCCTAAAATCTCATGATGGCGGACAGTTAGGTCGATAGGACTGAGGTACAAAACTTTTCCCCGAGTATTTTATAGCAAGATTATACAAATTCCTAGGTCTAACTAAGCAAGGTTCGAAATATCGATATCGATATCGTACCGGTTAGTCCGAAATATGATATATTGGGGATATATCTAGATATAACAATGATACTGATGGAAATGACAAGGTAACGCAAAAAGATTTTTTTTTTGCAAATTAAGAAATATATAGTTCTTAAAAATAGATAACATAGAGATACACACGTATGTGCAATCCAATACACAACATATTGCACATATGACTGGCTGTCAATGCTAACTTTTGATTGTTGACTATTAATTGTTGAGAGGTATTAGAAATGAAATGATAAAAATACAAACAATAACAACCTAGAGATATAAAGAACATGTATTTAACACATTAGCTTTATATCAGATTACATATTATTTATAAACAAAATGATGAGATATATCAAATAATAAACAAAAAAGCAAATGATGAGGATAATAACTGTTAGAAAACAAAGGACACAGAAGCGTAATATCATAGATATATAATAAATAATAAGAACAATGGGATTTTTACGTGGAACCCTAGAGTCCACGATTACTGGATAATGTAGTATGAAAAGTCTCCTCGTTAGAGAACTAGGTCTCTCCCATACTGGCTCAGAGAATGGGATCTCTACTCTAGAGTCCCTATGAAACCACATGAAAACCCTACCCCACAATGCTATAAAGAATGTGATCTCTACTCTGGAATCCCTACAGATCACATGAAAACTCTGAGAGCAAAAACAAAGACGGGGACCAAACAAATGATGATCGCATACCTGTGCAAATCAAATTGTAGATTCGGAACAATCTGAACGTCAAGTCTGAATCTGAACAATCCGCAGAGTATGAAATCTGGCCTAGAGAGTTTGAATCTGACATGTAACTCTACATAATACTCCTCTTTCTCTTGTACTTGTGAGATAACAATGACATCGACAAAGTTGGGATAAGACAAGAAAATCAGGGAAAACATTCACAAATGATTTTGTTGGAAAACGTGAATGAGATGTTTATTCCATAGCCCTAGGCTCTCTTATATAGAGGAGTAGCCTATGGGTAAATTACATAGAGAGGATAACAAGAGAAATAAAATAGCAAAGAGGTACAATAACTCAACGTGCGTCAACACTCCCCCTCAAGATGGAGCATAGATGTCAATCATGCTCAGCTTGGAAGCACACTTCTGAAATGGGCCACGTAATAATGCCTTGGTAAAAATGCCTGCCGTCTGGTTCTCTGAAGTAACGTGGGATGTGGTAATAAATCCTTTCTGGATCATATCACGTATGAAGTGACAATCCACTTCAATATGCTTGGTCCGCTCATGAAATGCAGGATTATTAGCAATGAACAAAGCAGCCTGATTATCACACTCCAAGTTCATAGGAAGTGGTATATCTAAGCATAGATCTGTCAGCACTGCTTTCACCCACATCATCTCTGTAGTAGCCTGGGCCATAGCCCTATATTCGGATTCAGCACTGGATCTAGCTACCACAGTTTGCTTCTTGCTCCTCCATGAGACTAGGGCATCTCCGACATAGACACTGTACCCTGAGGTGGACTTTCTATCCTTAGGACATCCTGCATAGTCTGCATCTGCGCATGCATAGACAGAAATCCCCTTTCCTTTCTTAAACAGCATACCTTTACCTGGAGAAGATTTGAGGTATCTAAGTATCATGTGTATTGCATCCATATGCACCTGGCGTGACTGCTCCATGAACTGGCTCACACGGCTCACTGCAAATAATATATCTGGCCTAGTGATGGTAACATATAGCAGTTTCCCTACCAGTTCTCTGTATCTTCTCCTGTCAACCTCCTCTGTGTCATCATCATACATCTTCATGCTAGGGTCCATAGGTGTCGTAGCAGGTCGACACCCTAGCATACCTGTCTCACTTAGTAGATATGTGACATAATGACTAGTCCATACGGATTTCTAGCAAACTCCAGCCCCAGAAAATATCTAAGGACTCCCAGGTCCTTGATGACAAACTCGGTTCCTAGCCTTTCCTTTGCCTGCTTAATGCCCTGGTCATCATCACCTGTAATCAAGATATCGTCAACATAAACCATGATTACAACAGTACCTCTTGCCGTTTTCTGTACAAACAAGGAATGATCAGCATTTGAACGTTTGTATCCTTGTTTCTCAAAGAGGTCTGACAGCTTCTGGAACCACGCTCTGGGGCTCTGCTTAAGGCCATAGATAGCCTTATGTAATCGGCAAACCTTGGAACACTCCCCCTCAACAGCAAAACCTGGTGGCTGTTGCATGTAGACCTCCTCCTGCAAATCCCCATAAAGAAAGGCATTCTTCACATCCAGTTGATATAGGGGCCAGTCTTTAGTGACTGCAACAGATAAGAGGATCCGTAGAGTGGAATGACGAGCCACCGGGGAGAACGTGTCAAGGTAATCTACCCCATATGTCTGTGTGAATCCCCTTGCAACTAGGCGTGCCTTGTACCTGTCAATGGAGCCATCTACATTATGTTTCACTGTAAACACCCACTTGCAACTCACCGGGTTGACATCTGGAGGTATAGTAACCAAGCTCCATGTTCCTCTGGACTGAAGTGCCGCCATCTCTTCCTCCATTGCTAGCCTCCATCGAGAATCCTGCAAGGCTTCATGGTGATTCCTTGGAATATCTGTAGCTGAAAGTGCCAACGCAAGCGTCTTGAAAGGTCCAGATAGCCTCTCAAACGACACCACTGCGGAAACTGGATACTGGACACAGCTTCTCTTTGACTTGCGTAGAGCGATTGGAACATTTAGGTCCTCTGTGGTATCAGCATGCTCCTGTGATACATCCTGCTGAGTAATGTCGTCAGATTCATCAACATTAATATTTTCATTACATACCATAGGCGAGCTAGTTGACTGGTCAGGACCATGAGCTTGATTTGGCCTTCGGGTGTAATGGAATGGTAATGGAGGTACTATTGATGGCATTGGTGGTGATGGTGATGGTGGTGGTGGTGATGGTGATGATGGTGGTGCCATGAACACAGTATCAGGGGATATAGATTGTGGCTGCATGTTCCCAGATTCTGAGAAGTACATGATGGATTCAAAGAATGTAACATCTGCGCTGATCACATACCGCCGACGCAGAGGGTCAAAACACTTGTACCCCTTTTGAGTTCTGGAGTACCCCACAAAGACACACTTGACAGCTCTGGGAGAGAGCTTGTCAGAACCGGGCGACAACTGATGGACAAATGCAACTGACCCAAACACACGAGGGGTAAGAGTGAACAGATCCTTGTTAGGATAAACAAGTGAGAAGGGGATCTGTTCATTCAAGACGGACGAGGGCATACGGTTTATAAGATAACATGCAGTAAGGACTGCATCACCCCAGTAGGAATACGGAACATGACTCTGAATGAGAAGAGACCTTGTGACATCAAGAAGGTGACGGTGTTTTCTTTCTGCAACCCCATTCTGTTGGGACGTATGGGCACAGGATGTTTGGTGAACAATTCCCTTAGAAGAGTAGTAGTTGGCTAGATTATTGGTGCACAATTCAAAGGCATTGTCACTTCTCAAAAATTTGACTGTTGTGGAAAAAACATTCTGAATCTCATTTAGAAATTGAATAATAATATTTCCAGCTTCAGACTTATTTTTCATTAAAAATACCCATGATGCTCTAGAGAAATCATCCACAAAAACAATATAATACCTGTGTCCCTGAAGATCGGGAACACGACTTGGACCCCAGACATCAACATGAAACAACTCAAATTTGGAGTTACTACTCCGACCTTGACCACTGGGAAACGATGACCTGTGATGTTTTCCCAACTGACACGCCTCACACTGGATAGGTGTGTGAGAAAGACTATAAGGTAAGACACGACACAACTTCTGAAGCGGGAGGTGACCAAGACGCAGATGCCACAGGAGAGGAGATACTTGTCCAGCGGGAGAAGAGGTGATTCCAGCAAATGGGTCTGGTTCAGACGATAGAGGCCTCCTTGCTCATAGCCATGACCAATCACGTTGCCCGTACGGATGTCCTGAAAAATCAAAGAAGATGAATCAAAAATAGCTCGACATTTGAGATCCTTCGTAATCTGGCTGATTGACAATAGATTCATAGAAAAATGCGGTGCATGTAAAACATTCTTGAGCTGCATGGATGATGCCAATCTAATCTCCCCCTGACCCATGATGGGGGAATGAGTGCCATTGGCAATCACTACTGTTCGTCCTGGAGGAATCAGAGTATATCCTGAAAGTAGACTCTGGTCGCCACATAGATGATGTGTAGCGCCTGAGTCCATGATCCATGGCAATGTATCCGATCTACTACTATGTAGTGCAAGTGTACTACCTGAAGTACTCGTAGAGGCAGACGCAGAAGCAGAAGCAGCAACATCTGTATGACTCTCTGCCGTCGGTGCTGGGCCAGATGGTGGGATAATGCCCCTAAGGCGGGCAACCAGATCATCAAAACGCTGATCCAGAGAAGCAGGAGAAGGAGGCTCTATCTGCTCAGCGGCTCGTGCAGATGCAGGAAATCCATGCTTTGAATAGCATGTGTCTTCAGTATGGCCGACTCTGTGACAATATGAGCATGTTGGCCTAGTGCGGCCACCCCTTCCACGGGGAGTACGTCCACGGCCCTGGTAATGAGAGCCACGGCCCCTGTTGGCTGCCATGGCTGAGGGATTCTGGCTAGTGGCTGCAGAAGGTACAGTGATCCTACTCAACCTATGAAAAGCCTCCTCCATGGGAGGAATAGTTGAATCCGCCAGAATCTGCGAACGAGCAGCCTCATACTCTGGGTCGAGTGCTGCGAGAAACACACCCACCATCGTTGCGTTTCTATATGTCTTTTGCTGCTCTGGCGTGGCGGTAAGCGGCATGAAGCTATGAAGCTTCTCAAACATTCCTCTCAAAGATGTGTAGAGAGAATGTAACGGGCGACCATTCTGCTTTATTGTGAATATATCATGTTGTAGTTGCAGAATTTTTGTCTCATTCTTCGCATGAGAATATGTTGATGCCAGAATATCCCACATGTCTTTGGCTGTGGGTTGATGTAGAATATCATTGGCAATTTCAATAGCCAATGTGCCAGACAGCCACACCTTGGCATATGCGTCATCTGCCTCCCATGAGGCATGAACTCCAGTCTTCTCTGCAGGCTCGGGCTCTGTGAGAATATGCTTCTTGCCCGTGGACTTCATCATACTCATGAACTGCATTGCCCACAGTTCATAGTTCGTGCCATCCATCTTGACAATGGGCGCTGGACCACGAAATGCGCCCATAGATGGGATGTCAGCCTTGCTTTCTGACATACTGGAAACGAAAGACTGGAGCGACTGAGAGAAAATAATCTTCGTCTACAATGACATAGACGGGATTAGTTGCGTGTGTAGACTTCAAGCAACTAACCCCATGTAGAACCGGCTGTGTGCCCTAGGGTTTTGGAACTTAGGGCACGTAGGCACGTGCAAAGAGTACGCGCGCACGCACCTGGAGAATCACGCGTGCACTTGAACACGCAACTGGAGGATCACGCCACAGTCGCACAGGAGCAGTGCGCACACGAGGCGATGCCTGCAGGCGCAAGAGGCGATCAGAGAGGATCGCCGATCGACGGCGATGTGCGCACAACGCCGACGATGCGCGAGATATGCGCACAGCCGATGCGCGCACAGGCGCGAGCAGCGATCGGAGAGGAGGCGGCGCCGATTCGAGAGAGAGAGAGAGAGAGAGAGAGGCCGACGGGTGGGGTGTTAGGTTTAGGGTTTCGAGAACCCCGGTTTAGGACCGTCGCTCTGATACCATGTTGGAAAACGTGAATGAGATGTTTATTCCATAGCCCTAGGCTCTCTTATATAGAGGAGTAGCCTATGGGTAAATTACATAGAGAGGATAACAAGAGAAATAAAATAGCAAAGAGGTACAATAACTCAACGTGCGTCAACAGATTTTTTTCGACTCTTCCCCTTTTTTATTTTTTCTTACAGATTCTTTTTGTACGATCCTTTTTTTTCCTAGCTATTTCCCCCTTTTTATAGCCGACTCATTTTTTCCCTACGTACAGTTTTTTGTACACACCTCTCCTTTTTTTCCTTCTTTTTTGAAATCACAGTCCCATTGAGACCAAAATCTACAATCTCTTTTTGTTAAAAAAATCAATGAGGCCTAACTTTGGGCCCAAAAACTCAGCTCCCCTTCCCTTTTTTCCTAAAATACACGGCCCAATTGGGCCTTGAGCACTTTTTTTTCGCAAAGCAGCCCTCCTAATACCTTTAACTAAAGGACTGACTATCAAGCCTTCTTCCTTTATCTTCACCAACTAGGGTTTCCATGATAGGAATCCATCTTCCGCCGTCGTCTGGATCTGGAGGACATCTCGTGCTGCCTACACGAGAGAAGAGAGGGGGGAGATGATTATGTCCCACATCGGGAGGGACTGACACAAGAGTCGCCGACCCGTGCCACCAAGAGATGGCTTGACGAAAAATGGAGCCGCCTGGGGATTGTGTCGTTGCCGCCTAGGGCCTCTGCCCCAAATCATAGTCAGATCTCAGATCCACCTGGAAATGATGCACAAGGAAGATCCGACACCGCCGCTCGGAGAAGAAAAGGCCATTTGCACAGCTGCTTCTCTTTTTTTAAGATGAAAAGGGGAGTGCCGGAGAAGGAGGCCCAGAAAAGCTTGGTTGCACTGCCGCTGGAGCCTTCGACAAGAGATGTGATGCATGGAGGTGCAGGCAGCACCACCATCGCTTGTGTAGATCCCAATGTGTGAGAATATGCAACTGGAGATGATCTTGAACCTGGGTTGGGTTACCGCCTAGAGAACTTACTACGTTTGTCCAGGACATTGCTTGAGCCATCGTTTGGAGCTTCTTCTTGCACACAACCCTGATTAGGATTTTGATTCACGCATATATCCCAAAAAAACATCAGTATCTCTTTGGAGATCGTTGCAATGATAGGATCAAACTGATTAGGGTTTCATAAACTCTAGAACTCTTGAACAAATCTCAAATAAATTAAAGAAAATTGAATCTTGAAGAAATCAAAAATATAAAATAATCCTCGAGAATCGAACCCGTTCTGATACTGTAGAGGTTTATATATGTAGCGATGTACTGTTTCGTATTCCTATTTATATTATATACGTCTATGTAATTTACCCAAGGGTTTTCTCTCTATATAAGAGACCCGAGGGCTCTATGGAATAACACATCAGAGTATCGATTACTCTAACATGGTATCAGAGCCAAAACCCTAACCCTAGGGTTTTGTTCTCCACCCCCCCCCCCTCTCCTCCCGCCGCCACCGCCAGCCCAGTCGGCCCCTCCCGCCGCTACAGCCGGCCCCTCCAGCCATTCCAGCCGCTCCAACGGGGCCTCTCGCCGCCCCAACCAGGCCCCCACACTGCCGCCGGGCCCTCCCAATCGTCCCCAGTCCAGCCGCCGGGCCCCCCAGCCGTCCCCAGCCCCGCCGCCGGGCTCCTCAGCCGTCGCCTCTCCCTTCCGCCGAGGCTTCTCAAGCCTCCCCGCTGATGGGTTCAAGTGCATAACGTCTACATATGCACTTGAATCCACAAAGGTCTTCGTAGACACCAGTTCTTTTGTCTATCATCCCTAGTTGTTCTTCTCCGGCAATATGTCAGAACAAAAGGTCGATATGCCCGCCATAAGTGCCTTTAAAGGTTCGGCACCAATCGTCAAAATGGACGGGACGAATTACGAACTGTGGGCTATGCAGTTCCTCAGTCTTATGAAGTCATGTGGTAAGAAGTATATTCTTACCGAAGATGAACCGCCAGAGAAGACAGGGATATATGCCTCATGGGAGGCAGATGACGCGTATGCCAAAGTTTGGCTGTCAGGAACGCTCACAATGGAGATAGCAAACGATGTCCTCCATCAGCCCACCGCCAAGGCGATGTGGGATATTCTGGCCACAACATACTCTCAGGTGCGGAATGAGACGAAGATGCTGCAGTTGCAGCATGATATTTTTACCACGAAGCAGAATGTGAGACCTCTTCATTCTCTGTACACGTCTCTTCGTGGTATGTTCGAGAAGCTATATAGCACCATTCCCCTCACAGCCACGCCAGAACAACAGAAGATGTTCCGCAACGCCACTATGGTGGGCATATTACTTGCTGCCCTTGACCCAGAGTACGAGGCAGCACGCTCTCAGATCCTTGCCGATGCCACGATTCCACCGATGGAAGAAGTCTACAGGAGGCTCAGTCGTGTACCGGTTCCATCAAATACAGCGACTCCACCTCCCTCCGCAATGGCGGTCTCCAGAGGACGAGGTAGTTCGTCGTCATTTCGTGGCAGAGGAAGTGGTGGCCGTGGCCGAGGAGGTCGCATACGATCTACGTGCACATTCTGTCGTCGTACTGGTCATTCGAGGATACATGCTATTCCAAGCATGGCTTCCCTCCTTCTGCACGTATCGCTGATCACGTTCAGGGTCCGCCAGCATCTACTCCAGATCACAGGTTCGAGGAGCTAGTGGCACGGCTTCGTGATATTATACCATAGTCATCTTCAGAGGGTGCTGACACCTCCGATGTTGCAGCTTCAGCGTCAGCTAGTACATCTGCTACAGCCAGTGCCTCAGGTAGTACTTCAGTCTCCTATCATAACCATGATCTCACAGGTTGGATTGTTGATTCTGGAGCCACCCATCATCTCTGTCGTGATAGAGATATCCTGCAGTCCTATAGAGCTGTTCAGCCTGGTCGCTCTGTACTCATTGCTGATGGCACTCATTCCCCAATCGTCGGTCAGGGGGAGACGAATTTGCTGCCCTCTATGCACTTACAGAATGTTCTGCATGCACCAGAATTCTCTATGAATCTATTATCCATTAGTCAGATTACTAGAGATTTGCACTGTCGAGCTATATTTGATCCATCTTCTGTTATTTTTCAGGACATACTAATGGGCAGGGTGATTGGCTGTGGTTCTGAGCACAATGGCCTCTATCGTCTTGTATGGACCTCGTATGCTGGCGTCTCACTACATTCTCAGGGCTCCGTATCACCATATACCTGGCATCTTCGGTTTGGTCACCTGCCACTACAGAAAATGCGTCACCTCCTGCCTCAGATATCTCCGAGTTCGTCTTTTCGTTGTGAAGCGTGTCAGTTAGGGAAGTACCATCGGTCCAGCTTCCCCAGTCGTCCGGGTCAGAGCAGTCGCTCTCCATTTGAGTTATTTCACATAGATATTTGGGGTCCCAGTCGTGTCCCAGATCATCAGGGGCACATGTTTTATCTAGTTGTTGTTGATGATTTTTCTCGAGTGTCCTGGACTTTTCTTCTTAAAAATAAATCCGAAGCAGGAAGTGTTATTCAAAATCTTATCAATGAAGTTCAAAATGTTTTTTCGTCTACTGCTAAGTATGTGCGTACTGACAATGCATTGGAATTCTGCACTCGTTCTCTTGCTCGCTTTCTTTCTTCTAAAGGCATTATCCACCAAACCACATGTGCATACACATCTCAACAAAATGGTGTTGCAGAACGGAAGCATAGACACTTTCTTGATATTGCTCGCACATTACTTATTCAGAGTTTCGCACCATTGTCCTTTTGGGGGGATGCTATCCTTACAGCATGCTATCTGGTTAACCGCATGCCTACAACTGTTCTTGGGGAAAAGTCTCCTATCTCTCTTCACTTCCCTGACAAAGATTTGTTTACACTTACACCTCGGGTCTTTGGCACTGTTGCATTTGTCCACTGGTTATCTCCAGGACTTGATAAGCTTTCTCCTAGGGCTATCAAGTGTGTTTTTGTGGGCTACTCCAGGACATAGAAAGGATATCGTTGCTATGACCCCATCCATGACAAGTACTATGTGAGTGCTGATGTTACTTTTTTCGAACCAGTCATGTACTTCTCCCCTGCAGGTGACAGATTGGTCTCCTCCACATCCACGGATTCTCATGTCTATGTGCCTCCACCTCCAAGCCTTGGTCAATCCTCTAATCCACCTCCACCACCACCACCACCACCTCCAATTGCACCATTTCCTAAGTTCTATACAAGGCGGACAGGCCCTGCTCAAGCTACATGCCAACCATCCAACACGCCTCAGGTATGTTCTGATGTTATCACTAATGATGGGTTAGACAATGCACCAGTGCAGGAGCCTTTACTACAGGAGGAGGATCCACCAGTCCACACAGTGATAGATGATCTTGATCGGCCTATTGCTCAAAGGAAGCAGAGAAGACAATGTGCTTCATATCCGCTTGCTTCTCATGTCTCATTTCATCGTCTCAATGGGGATTTCCAGAAATTTATACCTGCAGTCTCCTCGGTTGAGATTCCACGGACCTACCAAGATGCCATGAAGATTGATTGCTGGCGTCTAGCCATGGAAGAGGAGATGCGTGCCTTGCAGTCTAGAGGGACTTGGTCTCTTGTCCCCATTCCTCAAGATGCCTCCGTGGTGAGCTGCAAGTGGGTGTTTACAGTGAAATATCATGCAGTTGGACGTCTCGACAGATACAAGGCCAGACTTGTAGCACGTGGATTTACCTAAACGTATGGGGTAGATTATTTGGATACTTTTTCACCAGTGGCTAGACACTCCACTCTTCGCATCCTCCTATCTGTTGCAGTGGTACGTAACTAGACAATTTTTCAGCTTGACGTCAAGAATGCTTTCTTTTATGGTGACCTACAGGAGGAAGTCTACATGCAGCAGCCACCGGGGTTTGCTGCTGAGGGGGAGACTCAGATGGTGTGCAGACTTCATAAGGCTATCTATGGCCTCAAACAGAGCCCCAGAGCATGGTTCCAGAAGCTTTCCCAGCTAATTGAACGACAGGGGTTCAGGAGATCAAATGCGGACCATTCACTGTTCATCCAGAAGACCCCTAGAGGTACAGTTGTTGTCATGATATATGTTGATGACATCTTGGTTACAGGAGATGATGCTCAGGGAATTGAGATAACCAAATCCCTATTGGGAAGCCAGTTCATTACAAAGGATCTGGGCACGATACGATATTTTCTGGGGATAGAGTTTGCAAGAAATGCACAAGGGATGGTAATGACTCAAAGAAAATATGTCACGGACTTGCTAGTTGAAACAGGAATGATTGGATGCAGACCTTCAAACACACCTATGGACCCAAGCATAAAGCTGTACGATGATGATACCGAAGAGGTGGACAAAAGAAGGTACAGAGAGATGGTGGGTAAGCTCTTATACATTACTATAACTCGACCGGATATTGCCTTTGCAGTAAGCCGGGTGAGTCAATTTGTGGAGCAGCCTAGGCAAGTTCATATGGATGCCTTGTATATGATACTGAGATATCTGAAGTCTTCCCCAGGCACATGGTTGCTATTCAGGAAAGATACAGATCTGTCTATTTCAGCTTGAGCAGATGGAGATTATGCAGGATGTCCAAGGGATCGTAAATCTACTTCTGGATTTGCTATCTTCATAGGAAGCTCTTTAGTTTCTTGGAAAAGCAAGAAACAGACTGTTGTGGCGAGATCCAGTGCTGAATCTGAGTACAGAGCCATGGCACAAGCAAGTGCAGAGATGATGTGGGTTAGAGCAGTCTTAGAAGATTTGAATGTAGATGTGTCCTTGCCTATGAATCTCCAATGTGACAATCAGGCAGCATTGTTTATTGCCAATAATCCAGCTTTTCATGAGAGAACAAAGCACATCGAGGTGGATTGTCATTATAGTAGAGACATGATTCAGAAGGACTTCATTTCCACTTCTCATGTCAGTTCAGAGGACCAGACTGCTGATATATTCACCAAGCCATTGCTCAGAGGACCTTTCCAGAGATGTTCTTCCAAGCTGAGCATGATAGATATCTATGCTCCATCTTGAGGGGGAGTGTAGAGGTTTATATATGTAGCGATGTACTGTTTCGTATTTCCTATTTATATTATGTACGTCTATGTAATTTACCTAAGGGTTTTCTCTCTATATAAGAGACCCGAGGGCTCTATGGAATAACACATCAGAGTATCAATTACTCTAACAGATACCATGTTACAAAACGAAGAATGTGGAAGCGTAATGTCAGAGATGCATAGTAAATAATAAGAACAACATGATTTTCACGTGAAACCCTACTCCTTGAGGAGCGGGATGAAACCATGTGAGAACGCCTCAAACGGCCGATGTGTTCATTGCACTTTCTTATTTGATACAATGGGTCTGGAGCTTCTTATATAGCCCCTACTGACCCTTCAAGTCCCACACATAGTAGATGTGGGGCTAAACATAAGTGGGTATGGTAATTGGACCCTGGAGGGATCCAATTACCCACCTACACATGACATATAAGTTTTTAAAGAATATTATTTATAATAATCACAGTTTTGAATGAAAGAAAATTAATTAAAATATATCAGAGATAAACATTCAAACTGAACTAAAGAAAATCAATGCCAATTGGAGTATGTTATGGATATGTGTTTGTGTATCACTATATTACTAATACTTACTAAGTATCAACAATTACATATTAATATAGGAACATGTACAATATACGTATGCATACTTTCCTTGATCAACTCTGGAGTTAATTCATCTCTATTGTCGCAACTCGTTCAAAAATGGAGTCTCATTGAAATCAAGGTACACGGATGATATCAACAATATGCATAGATATCAACAAAATTGTGACGATACCAGACGATATCTGAGAAAGTTTCTAAATTTTATACGGCTCAATATATCGTTATCTTGTAGATATCTCATGAGAGATCGGTTGATATCCTGGAAAAGGATATGCATGTGGTTATCGATATCTCCATCTTGTCGATACCAATATATCACGATATATCGCCGATATAGGTAATATCTTGAACCATGTGATTGAGTTCCTTGGGGAGGCAAGCAACCCGAGTGGTGAGATAGTGATTCTTGGGCTTGGGGGGATGGTCCTTTCTTTGTAAAAAAAGCTCACAAAGCCCTTAATACTCTCTTCATGCTTCTCCAAGTGGCTTGTACTTGAAACTATAGTTCAATATGGTGTTTCAACATGCCATTGTATGGTAAGGTCTTCCTGTTTCGGTTACTAATAAAGGTATGTTTGATGATGCACACATTTATGTACAACAACGATGTGCCTCTCTAGGATGCTTGGTTGCCTCGAAGGATGTGGACAATCTTTTTATCTCGTGTGCTTTCTCCAGGGAGGTTCGGAACATCTTATGTTATAACTGCTGCATCTACTGAGAGCTTCTGGAACTCTCTTGGAACCCGACACTCTACAACTCGGGATGGTTGCATAAGACCGCTTGCCCATTTATGAGCTATTTGGCTAGTCCTCAACGGGGTTGTCTTTTTTTCTTTTTGAATGAAAACAGGATTGTCTTTAGATAAGAAAGATTCTATTCAGAAAAGTTTAGAGCATGCTAAAGCTCTTTTTAGACTTGGTCTTTGTAACGTCTATCTTTGAGCTTTGATAAAGTTGTTTTGAGGGTGCTCTAAATTGGGCCCACACTTTCTACTTTTAAAAAACTAGTAAGAGAAAGAAAGATTATTCTAGTGATGAAGTTAGTAAATACCGGTTTAATTTGAAAAATAAAAATTAAATAACCAGATTAACAGGTCATATAATATTCATGATAGATCATACAGTAAGTGGTGAAGAAGGCGCAGAAACATCATCAGTCTGAGCCTTGGATTTGGAGGTAAGGCTTCGAAGCAAAATGCTATCCATCATGTTCCCCATTATCCGTCCACCAAATGTTTGACTTTTTCTTAAGCTTTCAGCTTCCGGAGCTTTCACTCCTTTCCCTGGACAATAGATGAATCGTGTAAACAAGCCTTGTGCAATTGTAAAAAAAAATAGTTTTGCCTTAAACCCTTAAAAAGTAGAAAAAAATAGACAGAAAATCAGCAAAAGTACACCTTCAGGCTCATTGTTACTATTATCGTGTTTATACTCATCCACACATTTTCCAATACTTTCAGTGCCATAATTTAATGGAGATTGATCGACAGTTTTCCCAATGCCTATGGTGTCAGCGGGAGGATATGTCAAGACGGACTTGCCACTTTTGTGCATATCTCTATCTTCTGATTGCGCGAACAAATCTTTTGACCCACCGGATTCCAAAGAATTGAGCAACTCAAGTGGCTGAGTGGTGTAGGAAGCATCTCTGAGCAATGAGAAAACCTTTAATTAAAAACCTGACGTTTGAAAAATACTTTCTAAATGAGAATCCGAAAGATGTAGTAATGTAGAAGAATACCTTATGCTTTTTAGAAGAGTATCCCAGTCTCCATCACTAAAGTTATGCCCCCCAACCTTGATTAAATGCACCAATGCACCGAGAGATATAGATACAACGGATTGGTCAGTTTTTTTAGCACAATCCACTAGTAAAGTGAGCAATGGTGGGAGCATGAAAGAAACCTCCTGCTGAAATATTTTGTATTATAAATTTGTATTAAGAGGGAACTGCCATACTAGAAAATGTTTCTTAATTAATACTTGCCTTGTAAAATGTATTAAAAAGATTGCAGAGCAATTGTAATGAATGAATGATTGTATCACGGAGACATTCATCTCCAGAAGAGACATCACCTTCTTTTCCTGCATGTCTAACTTGGTCAAAAATTGGAAATAGAACCCGCTGAAATATGTTTGTCCAGAAGTTTGCTGAAAACTTGCTGCCTCTCTCATTCAGCAAGTCAAATAGCATTTCAAGAGCACAGTTTCTGACTTCCAGTCGAGAATCAAAGGTCAGATCAGAGACCCCCGCTAACATAGGAAACAAATACTGCTCAGTCACATTTTGATTTGCACCAGAGCCAGGGTCAATCGACTTCAAAGCACTACCAGGAATGAAGCCCTAAATAAAATGAAGGCTTGTGAAGATGATGTTGAAATCCACTACCAAGTAAATTTGTTTTTGAAAAAGCAAATGCTGAGAATTTAGTTCTTTACTTGAAAAAATGAAGGGTGTTCACCCTTGGTATATGCTCACCCCAAAACTAAATTTCAGGACGAAAATTCTATGCTCTTTAAACAATGGAAAAATGATTGGACCAAGCATCACATACTAATCCAAAACAATAAAAACTGCTCCATTTCACTACATCTACCCATGCGAACTTAAGAATTATTGAGAATAATAAAGGGTTTGAGTTAATTTGCTAATCGGATCCTATGACAGATCTAACCATCGCAAGGCATGGAATCTCATGTGTTTAAACTTACATCACTTAGTGGTGGGATTTGAGTGCGTTGGTGGGACTATTATATATAAGAGCCCTACATATTTTGTGCTTTTTAAGAAACATATGATGAAGATATAGCCCAATATGATTCTTCTCCCGTGGAATAGGTGGTCCTTCAGGAACATCACAAATCATCCAAATCATATTCTGTATTCTTGTTCTGATGTTGTGTATATTGTGATATATTTCAATAAAATTCATTATATTCTTTTAAATGTTACTGAATATATCATAGGCTAGCCACCAATATGACTTCAAAATAACAAATGATAAAACATATAAAGTAGCATCAATAAAGGCCTACTCAAAGCAAAAGGTTTTGGTAACTTTCTAAAGTCAAATAAATTAGAGGATATTGAACTAAATCGACCTCGGCAAGACGATCTTCACATAGTCTCAATAAGGCAATGGCCTTCAAGCTTATGCCAGTAGAACTTTTGTTTTTGGCAAAACGAATAAGACAATTAACACAATCCATGAAGCAGCCACCAACAACCTGATCAAAATGTTTCAGAATAACTGCCACACAAATAACCGTTATAATAAGAATACAATCCATAAAAGGGGGGAAAATAACCATCTAAGCTGCAGATAAAGGCCTTTCATGTAAGACAAACCAGAATCTCTACCTTGTTCTACATTTTCAAAAGCATTTTCATTTTTGAACTCTAGATCATCAGCTGCAGCCTCTGTAAAAATCATAAACACACTTTTCCAGCCTGATTTTATACTTCCAACCTTTGACTTTATCATCTGAAAAGCCACCAAGCTAAATCAGTTTCTCTAAAGTTGGAGGAACGGATAAAGTTATTCAAGAAACCAAATGGAAGATATGCACCTGTACAATGCAGTCAAGTACCAGTCCCCGTATTAATTGATTTTGACTATTACGCATAAGAAGAACAAATGGTTTCAAAATGTCTCTCTGGAAGGTGAAATTTGAGAGCTCAGCACGTTCTAGGTACTTCATACCAAGTTGCCTAAGGGAATCAATTGCATACAAAGCAATCTTTTCATCATGATGGCTTCCAGCAGCAACAAAATGTTGCCCAAGGACTGCCCATATTCTTGCCCATACCTGGAATATAGAATGGCAAACACATATAACAAAAATTATTAAACAGATTACTTAAAATTGCAACACATAGCAGCATGTAAGCTAAATGTTCCATGTCACATAATGATTTAGGAACTAGCATATGAAGTTAAGACAAACAAAAGCTCTAAAAATTAACATTCACAACTCATTTACAAACAGGACAGTAAGAAGCAGCATGCCTTGCATTCCTGCTACTCTATAGTGGTGTTGCTATAATTGTTGACAGATCCCAAGGCTAAAGGGAAAAAATATGCAAAAGCCAATGGGGATGAGAAAAATGATGGGGAGATGGCGACCATACCAAGCGTATTCTGGGCATATTATAGTAACTGATCTCGACAAGTTTCTGCAAGCTGAACATTCTCGCTGGATTTTGTTTCAGCTCCTCAGCAGAAACACAACAAAGAGCAGCAAAAAATTCCACTATCGAATCACTAGGCAATTTGACAGTGTTCACAAAAACTTGCTCAATGGGTCTTCCAGCTAGCTCCTTCAGAGACTGCAGAACTGAATCTTTAGATATTTGATTTGAACCATGCATCATTGTAACAACAACTGCTGGTGTGGAGGTGATATATTCTAGTCTTGATATGCATTCTAGTACAGCATTCCATGTATTTTGAAGAGTGTCCATCTCAGTCTCACCCAGAGCAACTAGAGTTCTCAAAGCTTCCACGTTTTTACCACGCATCTCCTTGGGTGAGTGCAAGAAAGTAAATCTGTATTTGAAAATATTAACTAGTCATGAATCGACTCACGATATATTATTGAATGACTGTGCATGTATTAATAATTAAATCCTGGACAAAATCCAATTACCGTACTAAGGAAGTCAAAAATGCAAAGCGCATGGTATCCATTCCCAAAATCCAAGTAACATGTATACCAGCTTTGAGTCCCTCCATACAAAGAAGAATCCGACCCTTGTCATCTCCTTCCTCCATTATAACCGAAAAGGCTGCCAGCAATGGCCAACCTACAGCTTCAAGCATAGGTCTGACAAGTTCAATTTGCAGAGCCCCACAGAAAGCACCCCTTTTAGCCCTTTGTTTTCTGAGAAGTGATTGCATTTGCTTAACTATCTGCTCACTCTTTATCTTAGTATCAGAGTCGGACTTCCTTCTAGGTAGAGCCAAATTAAGAATATGGATAAGATGCCCCTTCTCTGTTGCAGGCCTCTGTCCTACTGAATCAGAAACATCGCTTTTAAGCTTAATCTCCTCCTTAACGATGGAATCATAAATCTCTTCTAGGAGTATTTTTGGGGCACATTCCTCTCCGTCACTCATAGAGTTCATTTGTATAAAGTCGGACTCGGACATTTTAGGCCAAACTGAATGATCGTGTGCATCTATATTCAACATGATAACAGAATATGAAAGAACATATGCAGCATCTGCGCTCCTGAAGAGTTCTGGATTTTCAGCATAGTAACTATGAAGTAGAAATTGTGTGTCAGTGGTAAACACTATACAAGAAGTATTATGTTAAAAAAACAATTGGATAAAAATAACTTCAAGAAGGCAGATATTGCTAAAGAACACAATCATTGATGCAATAAATGTGATGCATGGGAATATTACCGAGAGAGAAATAAAGCCAAAATATTAGTAACAGAGCCATAAATGTGGATCGATCCTCTAGATTTGTCTTATGTAGCATGCTCCACGGATAGTTTCTTTTTGTTAACCTTTAAAAGTACGGGAAGAATGATGAAGGGAGATATAGAAAAAAATTTAGTCATCAACAGAAATCATTGGTAATCAGAAACGCCTATAGAAGAGGCTGGATTCTATTCCAGTTTTTTTGAGAGGGAAAAGGGTGACGTCCCAAGCTGGCACCCACCACAAAGGAATATATTCATCAACTATGGTTACATTGTATTACATATTACATGATCATGATGTACATAATACCTTGCAGTACTCGAATACATTTTCAGTGCAAAAGGCACACTCCCCAAAAATGACGTCAAATTGCCCACATAATTGCAAAAGGGTAAGCATTGCCCTCCTCATAACCGTACCCACAAACAGATCTAAAGTCCCTCCAGAAATCGGAACAGTCCTGGCTGCCAAGCCACAGAATGTCGGCCCTACTCCACACCTGAGCCGAAAAATGACACGCGAAGAATAGATGATCCATATCTTCCACCGCCGAACCACATCTGAAGCATGCACCAACGCCCACCCCCAACAGGTGCCTCCGACGCACCTGCGTGAGAATCTGACCCAGTCGAACAAGCCAGAGAAAAAATCTTGATACATATTGGAACCTTGCTTCTCCGAATCAACCTTGTATTAATGGCCACCACTTCGACCACCTCCTCGCCGTCCTCTACCAAAAAATGATAGGCCTTCTTCACAAAGAATTTCCCATCTCCCCACACAAAGTGATCCCAGTCGGATGTCGGCCCCTCGATCTATGCAAAATCGACGTGAAGCCAAGAACTCCACTACTCTCTGGTCTGACAGGTCTGAAATGAAAGCTGGAGACCATGACCCATGCACCCAAACCTGTTGCACAACCTACTCCCTGTTACAGGCCAACCACATTAAGCGAAGATAGCGCTCTCCCAATGCCCCCACACCCATCCAATCATCCCGCCAAAATCAAAAGTCACTGCCATCCCCAACCACCCTCAACTTCAGAGCCAGCTCCGGGAATATCTCAGTAATCCCATTCCACAAAGAAGACAACGACCGACCCGGAGTGGGCTTCCGTGACGTAGAATCCTCATAGATCCTCCACAACAGCTAGCAAACCATGTCCTCAGACTTTTCCCACAAATGCACCACCCATTTTGCCATGAAAGCCTTGTTCATCACGCCCACCCGAGGAACCCCCAAGTCGTCCTTCTTCTTTGACGACGTCACCTTTCTCCAATCCAGCAAGTGGAAACCCCTCCTAGCATGCTTGCCATCCAACCAAAAGAACCTCCTCCATAGAGTCTCGATCCTCGTACGCACGCCCACAGACATCAACCTCGTAGAGTAGAAGAAGATGGGGATGACCAATTGACATGTTTCAATAGCACCAACTTACTGCCTCTTGATAGCATCGTCGCCTTCCACCCAGCCAACCTCCCCTCCAATCTAAACAACAGCACTCTCTAGTCTCAAATATTCCGTCTCCCCGCTACCAATGACAACCCCATGTACGCGATCAACAAATCAGCCATTGGGCATCCCAAAATCTCTGACATTCTTTGTACCTCCCGCTCAGTGATACCAAAAGGAACAACCATCGACTTTTTCCTATTGATCTGAAGCCCTAATATGTCACCAAAAATGCTTATAACGAGCCACATTCTGCGCATCTTAACTTCTTCAGATCCCATTAATAAAACAGTATCATCCGCATATTGCAAGAACGAGATGGATATCTCATCCTTCCTATAGCCAGAGCACCAGCCGCCACTTGTTGCCATCCTCATCAGCACAGCTAAAGTGTCTGCTACGATAACGAACAAAAGCGACGGCAGAGGGCAACCCCGCTAAATGCCACTCTGGGCTGGAAGAACCCCCCCCCTCGCCCCCGGTCTGCCATAAACCATCACGACATGAGACACCGTCATCACGCAATGCTTGATCCAAGCAAACCACAGATTCGAGAAACCCGACTTCTCCAAGGATACCTATAAGAATCTCCAGTCCACGTTGTCATACGCCTTAGAGAAGTCCACCTTCCACATCACCCCTTTCTCCTTATTTCTTTTCCAGTCTGTTACTACCTCCGAGGCCAGCACAAGGCCGTTTGACATAGCTCTCCCATGCACAAATGCCGGACAATTACCCGAACTGATCTAATCAAGCACCCCTTTGGACAATTAGCGAGGATCTTCGCGAAAATCAGATAGACAACATAATCGTCTTGTAATCCTCCAACCTGGTTGGCGCATCCCTCTTCGGGTGCAGAAAGATGAGAGCCCTGTTCATTTTCTCAAAATCACGATTACCATCTTAGAACTCCGCCAAAGCCTCCATGACATCCTACTTGATAGCATCCCAAAATTTCTGATAGAAAGACATCGGGAAACCATCGGGACTTGGCGCCCCATCAGCATTCAACTAGAACAAAGTATGCTTGGTCTTCGTGTTCGAGAAATCCCTCACCAGCAAACTAGTGCATGATTCAGATGGCTGAGACACACACCTCCCCTGCCAACCCCATCCTACCCCAAAAAATGTGATCGCAATGCCACGCCACCTCTGGGAACATCACCCTAGCCAAGAACAACTTCTCCACCAAGGCTCCAAGGTCGACGCCATTACACGGGCCATACACGTTCGTGGCCATAATCTTTGTGCCATCCGCCTTGCGCTGCAATAGGAGTGGGAGCGAGAATGCCCCGCACAGCTCCTCCTCCTGCAACTTCAATTTAGCACCATCCCACCCCGTGATCAAGCCCTAGAGGCACCAACTGAGGCGATCATCCGGAATTCTCCCAACCTGTGTCCCCCAACCTCCTTCCACAACCCATCCACCATTTGTGCAACCTTGGTTTCCTGCAACAAGGCGACATTCGCCCGTTATTCCTCCAGCAACTTCCTCACCGCCAACCTCTTCACGACCTGGCCCAGGCCCCTAATATTCCACATCACGAGATTCACTCACGCAACTCCAAGGCTCCCGATGGCAACACCAAACCGAGACATGCCAGAACCTCTGTTTCCAACAAAACCCCCTCTTTCAGATCCTCCACCCCAAATCCTCCACCGACAACATACAAAACCCCCTCCTCGTTCATCGTTGTCCCTGCATCCAGACAGCTTGTTGCCCCCGGGCAGGGCTGCGATGCCTCCCCCTCACGCTCATGCGCTTGCTGACCAACATTTTGCCCCCCAGCACCCCTTCTCCAGCAACAACCCTACCATCACCACCACTCTCCAAGCGTCGGTAGATCTCCACCTGCCGCAACCTCTTCTGGTCCTTCAGGTGATGCCGAAAATACCGCCGATCGAACCTCCCCTCCAATCGCAATGTGTCGCTGAGAGCCCCATCTCGAGGCAGTACCGCATACATTGCCTCAGGGCAGTCCAATCCAAGCAAGCCCTCCAGCCCTACCTCCATAAGCGGACCTCGGCACACTCCAAGAGAGGGTTCGAAACCCCCCGAGAGCACAAGCTACCGCTGCACGGTTCCCCGAGCCCCTCGATGACGCCACAGAGCCAACGATCGAAGGGGACTAGGTTCACGAGAATTTGCCTGAAACGAGAATCGGGCCCCGGATCTCCAGAGCGGATGTGACGAGCGAGAATCACCCCTACCAGTTGCGGATCAACTGATGCCAATCGAGTCCTCCCACCGACTCGCCTGAGAGCCCGCCAGCGACACTAGCTTGGATCCGACTGAGAAAATCAGGGACTTGGACCACTGTTTCTCGTGATCTGATAACCCGACCAACACCTCCTCGTAAGAGGCATGCCTCTTGAAACGCGCTAGATCCACCTTGGGCTTTCTGCCTTAGCTTGCGCCCGAAGCCAAGCCTACGAACTCCATATCATGCAATCTTGGTTCAAAAACGTGGAAAGCATCACCTTCACCTTCCACAAAAATTCTCCCCGACAACACGTTTCTAGCCACCGATCGGCCCTCCTCTGCCTCATCTGTTGGCCCCTCGTCCTTCACCTCCAGCATGACGTCGCACCCCCGGAACCTCGCTCCAAACGCCATGGGAAGAGCACTGCTGATAGTGGAACCCACCATAATCACCCGCGATGGCTTTCCAAGCCTTAACCCATCGGAGGAAATGTGATTCGCTCGCAGCATCAACGCCAACAACTCCTAGACCACCTTAAGAGACTGTTCGATCAACGGGAGGCCCCGGATTGAGGACCACCTCAACCTTCGTCGCAAGTCGCACCACCCAGCCCACACAAGAAGAGTCCTCTAGTGAACCCTACCTACTCCATGCCGCGAGAAATCTAGGAGTTGTCGAACTTCCATCCCCGATAGGTCACGTATGCACACTGCGGGGCCTTCTAGCTTCGCAACGGTGCCCTCAAAAACTCTTCCAACTGCTCGACCAATATCTTCTATGGCATAAACAAGGCACCACTCCTCACTCCGGCAGATGCCCACCAGAACATACCGGGACACCTCACCAGCCGCCAACGTGTCAACCTTTCTCTGGTCCCTCTCATGCCTTCTCAGGTACGGGAAAGTTCTATGTCCATGCAAGCGACAGAGGAAACACCTCACCGGATACCGGCACCCCACAACTCGATGCCCCTAACTCCTGCATCGCAAACACCTCCCCCTGAAGGCCGGCTTACCACCACCATGGCCTGCACCGCCAGCCCCAAGGCCAGAGCCCACCACAGAGGAAGCCCGCCCGTGCCTCACCCTCCTCTCAACCTTCGCCCAACCGCTAGAGGTATCCCGAGCAATTGGTCCAACGATGTGGATTTTTAGGTGAAGATGGCTACAACACTTTGGTGAAGCAAGTTGTTTAAGGAAAGGCCCAATTCTATTCCAAATTAAACAATAATTTAAGCAAGGATGAGAAACAACTCAAAAAGGATGCAATTAAGAAAGTGTTAGGAAGTTTTTTTCTAAAAAATGAAAATATAGTTTATGATGTAAATTAATAATATTAAACAAAAGGGTTCATTGAGAAGGAAAATAAAATTGTTAATTAAATGAGTTTTGGTGGCCAGAGGTTAGGTGGTTGGAAACACTCAACACCATGTAAGGTGGTTCTTAATATTCATGAGAATTTGATAGTTTATTAGATTACGAAGAGTTACTATCATTTATGCATTTTAGAACAGTAGAGGATCCTCTCCACTTTAGTCAACCTGCATTTATTCTATGAGTAACATCTCCATCAATTTCCTCATCATGTTGCAAAATAGATCACAAGTATCTAAAAGATACTTTTTATAAATGTTATTGTCACCAATCTTCACCTCGATTCCTTCACCATTGCCTCCATCAAAAGTGCACTCCATATATTCAGTCATAGCCTTACTTGCACGAAATCCTTTAGTACCTAAAACATGTCTACAGATCTCAAGCTTCTCATTTACATGGTGACAGTTTAATATAGTGACATAGACACAGTGTATAATTTATATAGGAACGGGAGAGTTATTTAAAGGAGGGAAAACCGGGGGGGCACTGGTCGATTGGAGAACCACGGTAAAGAAGAGATTCAGAGGAATGGCATGTATTAGTAGGAAGCTACCAAAAGCCATAGACATATAAAATTTAAATTGTTGGAGTATTTGATTGTGCGTCACATTGAGTTGTAGGAGGATAAATGGATCTCTCCAGGATCCATTTACCCCATCCATATGTTTAGTACCACATCTACCAGTGGTGGTACTTGGAGGCTCCGTAGAAGCTATATAAGGAGCCCCAAACCTCCTGTTTCCACTGAGAAAAGCAATAGAAGCATCAAACCTTAGTGGCATTCTCCAGTGATTTTATCCTGCTCCTTAGAAAGTAGGGTTCCATGTAAATCCCATGTCCTATTCCAAGTTTTATCTTTATTCTGATTACCGCTTCTTCTGCATTCTTTTATTTTCTAACATGGTATCGGATCATGTTCATCCAAGGATTCCATCTCTGGAACCCTAGTTCAGGTTTCGTCCTGGTCACATTTCCCTCCAACCTTGCGCCATCTTGCTCTAGGAGAAGCCTGTATCCGCGCTGACTAGCCAAGCAATCCAAGTAACCTTCAGTTGGAGGTCCAAGCAGCGGCTGAAATCTCCAAGCGGGAAAGCGATACCGAAGGCTCTAGATGGCAGTAGCGCAACAGATACGCAGCAACGAAGGCATCGGATCGAGCGCCATCTTCTTAATCCAGCAGCAAGGAAACAAAAAAAAGGAAGGGCGAGCGGTAAGAGGCGCATCCTCCTCCCAGTGCAAACGCATCATCGTTGGCATCGAATCAGGCCGAGCTCCTTTAGGCGGGGACTCCGCATCAACTTCTGGTGGCGCTACCATCTCCAGATCGCAAGGAGCCCCCTCTTGGTGGCATGCCCAGTCGCGCGCGCATGAAAACCCTTGCATGTTCTCTACGGCGGCAGCGAGGCCCCCTCCCTTCCCATCGTGCACGATGCTCTTCTCCCCATGAGTGTCTTCCCTCCAGGTGGAAGCGGCAACGACCTCTCCTCTCGATCTCGCACAGGCGAGGCCCACAATGGCCTCCTTCCCAGGAGCCCATCCTCCCTTAACGGCGTCGATCCCCCAGGCGCGATGCCGCATCTCCAGCGAAGCAACCTCCTCGTGCGATGCTCCAGATTCGCCAACGCGAGCTGTTGGACATGCAAGCCCATGACGAGCCATTATGCAATAAATGTTATTGCAAATATCATTCCCTGATCTGAAATGAAGAATAACTAATTTGCATAATAGGTCCCTTAGTACAATTAGGGTTATGTACCATGGCCATCTTAGTGATCATACAACTGTTGATTCAATTATTGAATCATAGAGGCTGGTACTTGGATGAATATCTACTGAGTTAGATTGAGGACTCATCAAGTACCATCAAATGATTGTTAAGAGATGATCTCCAGCCTGAGTAGGAGATGGCAATCCTTTCTCAGTTAGGCTGATATCTGACCGACCTCTTGATGCAGGTCCTCTGCATAGGAATAGAGATTCAGAGGTGTCAGATTAGTTAGGTCAAAGAGTTGACTTAACGAGATCGAGATAACCAAAGTCCTATATCGTATGCTGTCATGATATAGGCACACATCCTCAGACTGGAGACAGATGTGTTACTATATGTCTGATTATGTACATTTGGCAGACCAATAGGTTGATGACCTAACCAAGGTCTATACACCGGCGCGCTGGTGTGCATAAAAGGGCATATGAGTAATACGATCTCTCAAAGGATCATACAGGTTCATTTACTGAACCGGAAGGGATGAGCTCACTCATGAGATATTGGGAAGAATCAAATTTCATGCACAGTCATCTCGCTTTGGAAGCTTGACTGAATTTGTTGGTTTGATATGTACTTTTGGAAAGTATATGATCAAGACCTAGGTATGATATATGCTTTTGGAAAGTATATAATCGATACCAACTCCCAATGATCGAATAAGAAACTTACTGATAAAAACCCAGAAGTAGACAGTGTAAAGTTGATCTAATACTTCGGTTTTATTCTGAGTCTTCCAGTATGCAGGATGTACAGGTATTGAGAATACCTAAGGGTGATGTGATCATAAACGGTTGTATAACCATGACGCTTCCATTCCTAGGGAGTGATGAAACGGGTCTGGATTTTAGTAACTCCTCTCAGTAGAGAAGTAATCTAATCTTGGTCCAAATGTTGGACATTGATCTGATGTGATTCAGATGCAATGAGAAGATTAGATTTGTGGTCTTGATTTAATCAAGCATCTATGGGAGGCTCGTGATTTAGATTTGAGATATGATCTCAATATCCAAGTCACTATACGTGGAACAATACAATCGCCCTGTCCTTATCTCTAAGTATTCGCGGAGAAAGCGCATTATCCTTAAAGAGTTCAGGATAATTTCATAGTTCATATATGTATCCGAGCATTGAGAAAAATGATAATTAAATATGATTAATTATAATGAATAATATGAATTTGATTCATATTATAAGGAGAGTTATCTAAGATAATTAAATGTAATTTCATTATCAAAGATGTGAATAATATGAATGCGATTCATATTATTTGGGCACACGAGAAAAGAGATCCAAGACGATAAAATGTGATTGCCAACAAATCCAATATTATGGAAGGAGGCAATCTTCATTCCATAATCTCCATGCTTGATTGATTTAATTTGGAATTAAATCATATTGATTTATCAATATATATTTAATCTAAATTAAATTAATTGTTGTTGGTTTTTTCCAACAAAATCTTAGCCATTAAAAGAAACACAATCAATAAGAGCCATTTGATTTGTGTTGTCCATGGATTGAGATCCATGGATCCCAAAATATTATAAAAGGAGAAGCACCCCATTGCTCTTCTTTACACACAAGAGAACATAAGGCTCTCTCTCTCTCTTTCTCTCTACACGCCTACTCTCTCTATCACTCTCATGTGGCCGTCCACCATGGATGTCCTAGAGAGGTTCTCCATCGCCGCAGCGTCGTCGTTATGCTACCTGATCATCTTCTCGTGGATCTCCGTCTCCTTCGGTGCGCCTCGCTCGTGAAGAAGACATCGAATCTCATGTGTCGAGATCAGGAGAACCTCCGCTTGGATCATCAACATGGATTACGAGAAGCACGTGTTTCATCAACACGCTCGCAAGCGTCTCCTCCATCGGATCGGACTTGAGACAGGAGGTATCTTCGTTTAGAGACTCGATCGCAACCACGCTTCAAGAGGTAATCCTATTACTTGTTTGTAGTTTAGACGAAACGATCCGAGAAGTGTTCTTGGATCATGTGGTTTCGTTACATGAAAAAATTTAATTTCCGCTGCATAGAACAACTAGTTCGACTAGTCGTTCTTCATCGTATTCGATACGATGCCCACGCTTCCGAGATGCGCTTAAGGATATCACCATATCCTTCAAGTGGTATCAGAGCCTTAGGTTGATGATTTTGGATACGATCCATTAACCGAGGATGACTTGGGTTCATTAGGGTTTGCGAAAGTTTTCCCGCATTTCATTTTCGCATCTCTGTTTGATGATTATTTTCAGCACTGTTTAGATTGTTTATGTTAGGAAATGTGAATGAGTTGTTCTATTCCGTAGCCCTAGGCTCTCTTATATAGGAGAGTAGCCTATGGGTAAATTACATAAAGAGAATAACAAGAAAATAAAATAACAAAGAGATACAGAAATAGCCTATGCGTCAACACTCCCCCTCAAGATGGAGCATAGATATCAATCATGCTCAGCTTGGACGCACACTTCTGGAATGGGCCTCTACATAGTGCCTTGGTGAAAATATCAGCAGTCTGATTCTCTGATGTGACGTGAGATGTAGCAATGAACCCCTTCTGAATCATGTCACGTATGTAGTGACAGTCGACCTCAATATGCTTGGTCCTCTCATGAAAAGCTGGGTTATTTGCAATGAACAAGGCAGCCTGATTGTCACATTCCAACATCATAGGAAGAGGTATATCAATACATAGGTCTGCAAGTAAGGATTTTACCCACATCATTTCTGTGCTCGCCTGGGCCATAGCCCGATATTCTGATTCAGCACTAGATCGAGCTACTACTGTCTGCTTCTTGCTCTTCCACGAAACTAGAGCATCTCCAACATAGACTGCAAACCCTGATGTTGACTTCCTGTCCTTGGGGCATCCTGCATAGTCTGCATCCGCACATCCTGTAACAGAAATCTCCTTTCCTTTCTTAAATAGCAAGCCTGCACCTGGAGATGATTTTAGGTATCTCAGAATCATGTGTATGGCATCCATATGGACCTGGCGTGGTTGCTCCATGAACTGGCTCACACGACTCACTGCAAATTGTATATCAGGTCTAGTGATCGTGACATACAGTAATTTGCCTACCAGTTCTCTGTACCTTCTCTGATCCACCTCTTCTGTGTCATCATCATACATCTTCATGCTAGGGTCCATTGGTGTCGTAGCAGGTCGACACCCTAGCATACCTGTCTCACTCAGTAGATCTGTGACATACTTCCTCTGTGTCATGACTAATCCATATGGATTTCTAGCAAATTCCAGCCCCAGAAAATATCTAAGGACTCCCAAGTCCTTGGTGACAAACTCGGTCCCCAGCCTTTCCTTTGCTTGCTTAATGCCTTGGTCATCATCACCTGTAATCAAGATATCATCAACATAAACCATGATTACAATGATACCTCTCGCCGTCTTCTGTACGAACAAGGAATGATCAGCATTGGAGCGTTTATATCCTTGTTTCTCAAAGAGGTCTGAAAGCTTCTGAAACCATGCTCTGGGGCTCTGCTTAAGACCATAGATGGCCTTGTGCAATCTGCACACCTTGGAACACTCCCCCTCAACAGCAAAACCAGGTGGCTGTTGCATATAGACTTCCTCCTGCAAGTCTCCATACAAAAATGCATTCTTCACGTCCAGTTGATAGAGTGGCCAGTCCTTAGCAACCGCAACGGCTAGCAGGATCCGTAAAGTGGAATGACGCGCCACAGGGGAGAAGGTGTCTAGGTAATCTACCCCATATGTCTGCGTGAAGCCCCGAGCAACAAGGCGTGCCTTGTACCTGTCAATGGAACCATCTGCATTGTGCTTAACTGTAAACACCCATTTGCAACTCACCGGGCTAACATCTGGAGGTATAGGAACCAAACTCCAGGTTCCTCTAGACTGAAGCGCCTCCATCTCTTCTTCCATTGCTAGTCGCCATCTAGCATCCTGCATAGCATCCTGATGGTTCCGTGGGATGGCTGTAGCTGAAAGTGCCAATGCAAACGTCCTGAATGGTCCAGATAGCCTCTCAAACGACACCACCGCTGATACAGGATACTTGACACAGCTTCTCTTCTGCTTGCGTAGAGCGATTGGAACATCTAGGTCCTCTGTGGTATCACCATGCTCCTGTACTGCATCCTGCTGAGAAATGTCGTCAGATCCATCAACATGAATATTCTCATTACATACCGTAGGCGAGCTAGTTGACTGGTCAGGACCATGAGCTTGATTCGGCCTCCGGGTGTAATGGAATGGTAACGGAGATACTATGGATGGCGGTGGTGGTGGCTGTGGAGGTGGTGGTGGTTGAGATGTTGGTGGCGGTTGTGATGTTGGTGGTGCCATGAATACAATGTCAGGGGATATAGGTGGCGGCTGCATCTTCCCAGAATCTGAGAAATACATGATGGATTCAAAGAATGTAACATCTGCACTGATCATATACCGCCGACGCACAGGGTCAAAACACTTGTACCCCTTTTGAGTTCTGGAGTACCCCACAAAGACACACTTGACAGCCCTAGGAGAGAGCTTGTCAGAACCGGGCGACAACTGATGGACAAATGCGATTGACCCAAACACACGAGGGGTAAGAGTGAACAGATCCTTATCAGGATAAATAAGTGAGAAAGGAACCTGTTCATTCAAGACAGACGAGGGCATACGATTTATAAGATAACATGCAGTAAGGACTGCATCACCCCAATATGAATACGGAACATGACTCTGAATGAGAAGTGACCTTGTGACATCAAGTAGGTGACGATGTTTTCTTTCTGCAACCCCATTTTGTTGAGACGTATGGGCACATGATGTTTGGTGAACAATTCCTTTAGAGGAGTAGTAGTTGGCAAGATTATTGGTGCACAACTCTAGGGCATTGTCACTTCTCATAATTTTGACAGTTGTGGAAAAAACATTCTGAATCTCATTTAGAAATTGAATGATAATATTTCCAGCTTCAGACTTATTTTTCATTAAAAATACCCATGATGCTCTAGAGAAATCATCCACAAATACAATATAAAACCTGTGCCCCTGATGATCGGGAACATGACTTGGACCCCAGACATCAACATGAAACAACTCAAATTTGGATTTACTACTCCGACCTTGACTACTGGGAAACGATGACCTGTGATGTTTTCCCAACTGACACGCCTCACACTGGATAGGTGTGTGAGAAAAACTATAAGGTAAGACAAGACGTAACTTCTGAAGCGGTAGATGACCAAAACGCAGATGCCACAGGAGAGAAGATACTTGTTCAGCGGGAGAAGATGTGATTCCGGTAAATGGGGTCTGGTTCAGACGATAGAGGCCTCCTTACTCATAGCCATGACCAATCACGTTGCCCGTACGGATGTCCTGAAAAATCAAAGAAGATGGATAAAAAATAGCTCGACATTGGAGATCCTTCGTAATCCGACTGATTGACAAAAGATTCATAGAAAAATGCGGTGCATGTAAAACATTCTTGAGCTGCATAGAGGATGTCAATCTAATCTCCCCCTGACCCGTGATGGGAGAATGTGTGCCATCGGCAATCACTACTGTCCGTCCTGGAGGGATCTGAGTATATCCTGAAAGTAGACTCTGGTCGCCACATAAATGATGTGTAGCGCCTGAGTCCATGATCCATGGCAATGTATCCGATCTACTACTATGAAGTGCAAGTGTACTACCTGAAGTACTCGCAGAGGCAGAAGCAGAAGCAGCAACATCAGTATGACTCTCTGTCGTCGGTGCTGGGCCAGATGGTGGGATAATGCCCCTGAGGCGGGCAACCAGATCATCAAAACGCTGATCCAGTGAAGCAGCAGAAGGAGGCTCTATCTGCTCAGCGACTCGTGCAGATGCAGGAAATCCATGCTTTGAGTAGCATGTGTCCTCAGTATGTCCGATGCGGTGACAATATGAGCATGTAGGCCTAGTGCGACCACCCCTTCCACGGGGAGTGCGTCCACGGCCCTGATAATGAGAACCACGACCCCTGTTGGCCGCCATGGCTGAGGGATTCTGACTGGCAGCTGCTGAAGGTACAGTGATCCTACTCAATCTGTGAAAAGCCTCCTCCATGGGAGGAATAGTCGAGTCCGCCAAAATCTGTGAACGTGCAGCCTCATACTCTGGATCGAGTGCAGCGAGAAACACTCCCACCATCGTTGCATTCCTGTATGTCTTCTGCTGCTCTGGTGTGGCGGTAAGAGGCATGAAGCTGTGAAGCTTCTCAAACATTCCTCTCAAAGATGTATAGAGAGAATGTAACGGGCGGCCATTCTGCTTTATCGTGAATATATCATGTTGTAGTTGCAGGATCTTCGTCTCATTCTTCGCTTGAGAATAGGTCGCTGCCAGGATATCCCACATGTCTTTGGTTGTGGGTTGATGTAGAATGTCATTGGCGATTTCAATAGCCAATGTGCCAGATAGCCACACCTTGGCGTATGCGTCGTCTGCCTCCCATGAGGCATGAACTCCAGTCTTCTCTGCAGGCTCGGGCTCTGTGAGAATATGCTTCTTGCCCGTGGACTTCATCATACTCATGAACTGCATTGCCCACAATTCATAGTTCGTACCATCCATCTTGACGATGGGCGCTGGACCACAAAACGCGCCCATAGATGGGGTATCTGCCTTGCTTTCTGACATACTGGAGACTGAAGACTGGAGCGAAAGACAATAGATAATATTTGTCTACAATGACATAGACGGGATTAGTTGCATGTGTAGACCTCAGGCAACTATCCCCATGGATCTGCGCGCGCTACGATCCGCACACGCACAGGAGTTGCACTCAATATGTATCCCTCACACGCTGGAGATGCGTGCTACTGCTTCCTGTTGCGTGCTATCTCGTGCCCTAGCGCACGCTTGAGATGGTGCCGCACAGGTTTCTATTGTAGAAACCCTAGCGCACACTTGAGATGGTGCCCTAGCGCACGCTATGCGCACAGCACAGGAGGCGCTATGCGCTGGAGATGGTGTCGCACAGGAGGAGGCGCAAGGTGCACTGGAAGGTGCACGTGATGCGCGTTATGCCGCGCAGCGGGAGGCGCAAGAGACGCTACTGCTTCCTGTGCGCCAGATGCGCGAGAAGCGAGAAGCGCAAGGTGCGCAGGAGGCGCCTTAGACCACCGATCGGAGAAGAAGAGCCTCCGATAGGCTAGAGATGAACTTGGCGGCGCCGAGGGAGAGAGAGGAGAGAGCCGGCGGGTGGGGATGGGGTAGGGTTTCGAGAACTCCGGCCTAGGACCGTCGCTCTGATACCATGTTAGGAAATGTGAATGAGTTGTTCTATTCCGTAGCCCTAGGCTCTCTTATATAGGAGAGTAGCCTATGGGTAAATTACATAAAGAGAATAACAAGAAAATAAAATAACAAAGAGATACAGAAATAGCCTATGCGTCAACAGTTTAAACACAAAAATAATAGTTGTGTTTTTAACCCTTTAAATATGGAAACAGTAGGATCTGAGTTTACGTAATTTGGATTCTGTATGCTCGAGATATGATCATTTTAGTGAACACGTATCCACAGTTTCGGGGACTGCGAATCTTTACATAATTAAGATGTTAATTGCGGATTTGAAACGCCTTGAAATGCATGAAAATCACTTAGGTTATGTTGTAAATCAAATTAGCAAACTTTAGGAACTTACTTTGCTTAATTTGGATTTAATTTGATTGAGATATGGTAATTTTAGTAAGTGAGGGTCACTGCTGAAAATTACTTTCCCAATCAAGAATCTTGTGATTGTCATTTAATCAATTAATGAAATTAAATTGTTTAATTTCCTGGAATAATTGTGCATAAATATTTGTGAAATATTTGATGATAATTACTTCCATAAATGACATTGCCTTGACCAATAATTGATTAGATTTGATCTAGATCACAAAATTGGTTACGTGATCTACATGATCTACATTCCAACAAACACGTTGCTTGAATAGGATTTGGGATTTGTTTAGCAAATCTCATTATAATGTTAATCAAAATTATTTTGATTATTATTATATGGTATAATTTCGGTTGAAGAACCGATGATCATGTCAAGTACAAAGTGATCTATTTTGCATTATCCTTTCCCGAGGTGGATATGGTGTCTAGTCGGGGAGCGTTGGGGTAGCAGGTTGCACCGTGTGCGGTCTGCCCCATTCCCGTCGGTATTGGCCATAACAGCGGGTAGGGTTAGTATAATGCTTAAGAAATCATGATGTATTTCTAATTATTAAAATTCGAAATAATACGTATTTGAGATAATACCATAATTCAAGTAACAATTAAGAATGTTTGTTGGATATTAATTGGATCATTAATTTAATATGATTAGATTAATTGGAATCCAATTCAAATTAAGACACTCTATTATAAATAGATGTGTTAATTCCCTTGGAAGAATTAATCATAATGAATATGATTCATAATGATTAATTAGAATTTGAATATGATATGGAGGATCATATAAGTGACATCCATGGAGGATCATATAAGTGACATCCATGGTCTCCCGTCAAGGCGGAGGGTGACAGCTCCTGTATGCAAGCGTATCTGGATCAGGCTCTTTGCTTCTCGAAAGAGTAAAGCCGTATACGTAATGACCCCAATATCGGATCCTCATATTATTGGGGCAATATTGGATTGTGTATAGTGAGTACCAGTGTTGCAGAAGACGGTATTCGGTATTCAGTCGAAGGGGTCACTGAATAGAGAATAATCGGTATTCGGACGACTATTCGGAATTATTCGGTTTTGTATTTTTTAATATAAAAATTATTTATAATACATATATTCTTATATTTTTATACATATATGGTCATTATTTAACATGAATCCAAGAAAAAAGTACCAATCAATATAATAGACATATATAATTTGACATTTGTGGTGATACCATGGTAAAATGTAACCCATAAATATTGAAAATTGAAAATAAAAAAACTAAAATATGAAGAGTCAAACTCTAGTCGGCCTCATAGTCGGGCCAGTCGGCCGAATAGTCGGCCGACTATTCGGTCGGGCCGACTATTACCCGACTGGAGGTTTGTTCAGTCGGGTACCCCACCGCACCTCATAGTCGGACCGACTATTCGGGATAGTCGGCCGACTATTGCAACACTGGTGAGTACTATTCATGTTGATGGTTGGTTCAATTAATGACGGGTCAACATCGCCTTAGGGGTGGTGGGCCCGAGTGTTAAAGACCGAATTGGGAAATGCAAGTTGGACTTGGAAGGAGGAATGTGTTATCGCTTCTTTTTATCGGAGTTACAGATTCTCATATTATTGGGATGTGACAAAGATAAGGAAGGAGATCCCAGATCTTGCTGAGATATAATGGTAAGTATATCTCTTACATTGAAAGTGATTAAGGGAATGAACTTTCATTGTTGACAAGGCAAGATAACTTTTATATAGAAATTCCTAAATCAAAGTAAAATATGTATATATATATATAAATATATACACGAGTAAATTTCTTATTTCAGATAATCCTTCATTAAACCCACTCAATACTATACTCAATAATAACCAGTATGATGTCGTGGATTGGACCCATGACCCTGATATTGTACTTGCAATTGGACACATAATGTATGTGGTTGCAATGTGCAAGTCTCCTCATAATAATGAGGAATGACAATTAAATAGATAATAGGACTACAACCATAGGGTTTGTATGTCTCTATAGTCTTGATCTCTCATCGAATGTTCGTTGGAAGTGACATGTCGATGATGATCGCAATTGTCAAACAATCCTTATAAAGACTTTTTTTTTAAAGTATGCAAGGTAGGGGGAAACACTCGATGGTGCCCGCCCCATCAAAATATATTCAAGTAACTAAAGGAAAAACCTCCAACAGACAAAAGGTTACAACACCCCAAAACACATAGCCCAAAAGAGCATTACAACAACAAGTCCTCTACCAGCCTCCTTGCAAAGATCCCCACGTTTTCTTTATAAAATCTTTGCCCCGAGAAAAGCAAGTCATTTCTTCCACGCCAGACCGCCCATAGAATAGCCATGGGTAATAGTTGCTCCCTTCTTGGACTCGGCCTATTCGCATAAATCGAATTCCAAAAAGCCTGAAACTCATCGACGCTGCACCATTCAATATCAGCCTCCTGCCAGATTTGCGATACCACGGGGCATGTAAAAAAAATGTGTTCCACAGATTCAATTGTATTGTCACAAATTAAGCATTTGTCCATAATGACGCCCAGGAGCTTGACGCACCGATCACGTGTCATCAACCTCTTCCGCCTGAGAAGCCACAAGAAGATCCCAACAAGCTCCGGAAGGCTAAGGGCCCAAATAGAAGCACAGTCCCTGTTCAGCACCTTCGAGCTCGCCGGCGGCGGTCTGGAGATGGCCCCGTAAGCCCCTTTAACCGAGAACTTCCCTTCCTTCCAGCACCAATGATCTCTTCCCCCAATAGGGGCCCCTACCTTCCCCACGGCGTCAAGTAGCTCCAAGAATTCCTCAAATCTCCGATCGGAGAAGTTAGCGGAGAACGAAGGCCACCAAGACCCCTCCATCCAGCAATCCGCCACCGAACAAAGCTTATCTTCCGCCAAGGCAAATAACCGCGGAAATCGAGAGCAAAGCGCTCCCGCCCCCGACCAATCATCCACCCACAAAGCAAAGGACTCCCCCCATCCAACGACCGGCCTGAAGAGAGTGAAATTATTCACTAAGGTCTTCACCACGCCCCTCCAAAAAGGCATCATGGCCGCAAGGTTAAGTAATTGCAAATGGGGCGCGCCCTTCACCCCATAGATGTTTCGAATCACCATGCAGACAAGATCATCACCCGGACCCCACACCCTACTAGCCCATTTAAGTAACAACGCCTCATTCATCTGCTCAAGAGATCTCACTCCCAGTCCCCCCTAATCCTTTCTTCGTAAGACATCCTCCCAACCCACCAGATGGACCCCTCCGCGCCCACTTGGAGAGTTGCCCCACAAAAAAGCGTGCATCTTCCTTTCCAGCCTCGCGCGAATCCCCTTCGGTAACTTTCGACTTGAAAGAAAATAAATTGGAATGGACGACAATACCGCCTTGAGCAAGACCAACCTACCTCCCCTCGATAGAATAGAGGCTTTCCACCCCGCCAACCTCAACTCCACCTTCTCCACCACCCTCAACCAATCACGAAGCCTCGCTCTCCCCAGACCCAGAGGTATGCCAAGATAGTCCATCGGGAGCGTAACGCGAGTAGAAGCCAGACATGCCGCCAACCCATCAGCAACCTGTTCCGCCAGCCCGAAAGGGACAAAACTAGATTTGTTGTCATTTTTGCATAATCTAGATAGCTCTGAGAAGAGTTCCAACGTCGTAGCCATGGAGATGGCTTCCTCGACGCCCCCCTCAATTAGGAAAAGAGTGTCGTCCGCATATTGAATGATCGGCACCTGCACCTCACCCCTCGAATAGCCTCCAGAAAGACCATGGCTGATCACACCCGCCGCCATGTCAGCCAACACATCTGCAGCAATGATGAATAGCATTGGTGCAAGGGGGCACCCCTGTCGCACCTCCTTACGGGGTTGAATCCAACCCCCCTCCGGCCTATCGTTGATCAAAACCGAAAAGGACGTCGTGGTGATGCAGCGCCTTACCCAAGAGATCCACAAATCGGGGAAGTGCAATCTCCTCAAAACCAACCACAGAAATCTCCAATCAAGGCTATCGTATGCCTTGGCAAAATCCACCTTCCACAGGATACCACTCGTGCCCCTCCTCCGCCAATCAGCAATGATCTCGGAAGCAATCGTTGTGCAATCAGAGATCTGCCGGCCCGGAACGAACGCTGATTGCACCGGAGAAACCAAGCTCCCGAGGACACCAACCAATCTCGCGGCTAAAACCTTGGCCGTGATTAAATAAAGAGCGTTAGAAACAGCAATGGGCCGACAGTCCTCGATGGAAGCCAGCGTCGCACACTTGGGGAGCAGAACAATGAGCGCCCGGTTGATACAATCAAAGCCCCTATTCTCTTGGCCGAACTCCAACACCACCTCGAGCACCTCCTGACCAACGAGGTCCCAAAAATCTCTGTAGAAGGAGATCGCTAAGCCATCGGGGCCAGGCGCAGCGTCAACGTTTAGGGCCCATACAGCATCCTTCACCTCCTCCAAAGTGACGTCACGAACAAGAGCATCGAAAGCAGACGCCTCCACCGTCCTAGTACTCCGTCCCAACCACTTCCACCTCCGTGGGATCGTAGCAGCAGAAGCGTCCCTGAAGTGATTCGCAATAGCCGAGCCCATGTTTTTATTCCCTTCCAACCTGACACCATCAACCATGATAGAATGTAAGGCATTGAACCTGCGCCTTCTACTAGAAATACGGTGGAAAAAAGAAGTATTCGTGTCCCCTTCCTTCAGCCAAGAGCTCCTCGACCGCTGCCTCCACTCGGTGACACGCTTCTTGTCCTTCATGGCAACCTTCTTCTGTGCTCCCACCCGCGATTCCAATTCAGAGGGCGTGAGAGGCCTCCTGTCCTCCAGCGCGTCCAGCACCCGAATCACCTCCTTAGTGTCCTTTCTAGCCGCGTACCTAGCAGCCCTCGTTTCCCTCTTGAACGACGCAAGCCTGACCCGCAAAGAATCAAGCTTTTGGACAAACTTAAGAAGATGTTCTGGCACGATGCAATCCTTATAAAGACTTAAGAAGATGTTCTGGCATACATATGTGCTCTCAACATTTAATCATGAATGATATGGTTCTCAGCATCATGCAGAATGGTGGCTCCATAAGAGATGAAGTATTCAAAATGTTTGAATACCTACCTGAACCAATGTTTTAAGAGTCTAGATGGATGTAGACATGATGAGTGTCATCGTTCTACTGTCTATACTCTAGTCATTCAAGAACCTTCATAATATTCATATTGTATGAATTTAATGAAGCATGTATAAATGTTGAAATACTCTTACATCGAATTCTTTTGAATTTAACATAAGAGTCCTTAGTCTTAAGCGATGGTTGTTTATAGATAAAGGGAGCGCAGTGGAAGCATGGGTTGGACCCAAGTAAGAAGGACAATCAAGGAGTTGACTGTACTTCTGTGACTTCCATATGACATCCAAAGAGTTGGATGAATGCCAATACTGCAATAAGTTGATATATTGATAGTATGACTATCAAATCTATCTAGAATCATTAGAGAAGGAATTAGATAGTACATCATAATAATCTACATATAATCGTTGAAATTGACCTACTTATTTGATAAGATAAAGTCTAATAATTGTATCTCAATCTTCTAATGACACTTGCTGGTTGCATATGTATTAGAAAATTAGAAATTTGATCTTAAATGTTTAATAGTCATCCACATGGATATTGATGCAAATGTTGCAACAATCTCTATTGGATTGAAAGGCTTCATAATTTCAGTGGGAGAGTCCTTAGTCTTAGAGAATGTCTCTATGACCTAGATATTAGAATACACTTATTGTTTATTTCTAAATGTTGGAAATAAACATGAATTCTGTAATAAATCTATCATAAAGAGTTATGATGGAGATATTTCAGATAGTAATCTAAAATCTAGTGGACTCCACTAAATTAGAAAATTAATGAATGGTTCATTAACATTTTTAAACATTGAAATTAAACCTTAAGATCAATAGGAGGATGAACATCATTTGACAATGATCTAGCATCAAGCCTTGGACATTTGTCTATTGATTTGATCAATAGACCAGTAAGAGATGAAACTTTAGAATATCTAAAATTTCAAAACTTACATACTCATGAATATTGTATTCAAAGTAAAATGTCCAATACACACTTCTTTCGGAATGGTGTAAGATGTCAAGGTATTCAGGATCTCATACATATTGATGTATGCGGATCTATATCATAATAAAAATTATGGACATGTGATATCTATTGATGATTATGTATGATATGAAAATTCTTCTCTTCACCTAAAGAAACCTTTGAAATGTTCAAAGATTTCATTATTTTGGTTTACAACCAAAGTTTGAAGGAAGATAAAATGAATTTGATCTAATCTAGGTAGCATGTACATGTTAGATGAATTCAAAGGATACCTTATGGAGATAAGAATATCATTTCTATCTCAATCCTCCTAACACACCTTAACTCAATAGAGTTATAGGGAGATACAATTGGATCATGTGTGACATGATCTTATCAATGATGTATTTTAGCATAATTATCCCTTAGTTTCTAGGTATATATGTGTAGTAGAGACTACAATGTATATCCTTAATAAGGTTCCATGCATGCTGGAATCTAGCACTTGAGAGTGCTGCTTCATTAGGAAAATAAAGGATGGTATTGGATACCTACTTTATATTGAGACTCTTGAGAATCAAGATGAAAAATGAAGTGCAGGAACTCATTTAATCTTGAGAAGATAATGAGGCTCCTGAAATTGGAAACTGTTGGGAAACGTGAATGAGATGGTTTATTCCATAGCCCTAGGCTCTCTTATATAGGAGAGTAGCCTATGGGTAAATTACATAAAGAGAATAACAAGAAAAATAAAAAACAAAGAGATACAAATAGCTTATATGCGTCAACACTCCCCCTCAAGATGGAGCATAGATATCAATCATGCTCAGCTTGGACGCACACTTCTGGAATGGGCCTCTAAGTAATGCCTTGGTGAAAATATCAGCAGTCTGATTCTCTGATGTGACGTGAGATGTAGCAATGAACCCCTTCTGAATCATGTCACGTATGTAGTGACAGTCGACCTCAATATGCTTGGTCCTCTCATGAAAAGCTGGGTTATTTGCAATGAACAAGGCGGCCTGATTGTCACATTCCAACATCATAGGAAGAGGTATATCAAGACATAGATCTGCAAGTAAGGATTTCACCCACATCATTTCTGTGCTGGCCTGGGCCATAGCCCTATATTCTGATTCAGCACTGGATCTAGCTACTACTGTCTGCTTCTTGCTCTTCCACGAAACTATAGCATCTCCAACATAGACTGCAAACCCTGATGTTGACTTCCTGTCCTTGGGGCATCCTGCATAGTCTGCATCCGCGCATGCTGTGACAGAAATCTCCTTTCCTTTCTTAAATAGCAAGCCTGCACCTGGAGATGATTTTAAATATCTCAGAATCATATGTATTGCATCCATATGGGCTTGTCGTGGTTGCTCCATGAACTGGCTCACACGACTCACTGCAAACTGTATATCAGGTCTAGTGATCGTGACATACAGTAATTTGCCTACCAGTTCTCTGTACCTTCTCTTATCCACCTCTTCTGTGTCATCATCATACAGCTTCATGCTAGGATCCATTGGTGTCGTAGCAGGTCGACACCCTAGCATACCTGTCTCACTCAGTAGATCTGTGACATACTTCCTCTGTGTCATGACTAATCCATATGGATTTCTAGCAAATTCCAGCCCCAGAAAATATCTAAGGACTCCCAAGTCCTTGGTGACAAACTCGGTCCCCAGCCTTTCCTTTGCCTGCTTAATGCCTTGGTCATCATCACCTGTAATCAAGATATCATCAACATAAACCATGATTACAATGATACCTCTCGCCGTCTTCTGCACGAACAAGGAATGATCAGCATTGGAGCGTTTATATCCTTGTTTCTCAAAGAGGTCTGAAAGCTTCTGAAACCATGCTCTGGGGCTCTGCTTAAGGCCATAGATGGCCTTATGTAATCTGCAAACCTTGGAACATTCCCCCTCAACAGCAAAACCAGGTGGCTGTTGCATATAGACTTCCTCCTGCAAGTCTCCATACAGAAATGCATTCTTCACGTCCAGTTGATAGAGTGGCCAGTCTTTAGCAACCGCAACAGATAGCAGGATCCGTAAAGTGGAATGACGCGCCACAGGGGAGAACGTGTCTAGGTAATCTACCCCATATGTCTGCGTGAAGCCCCGAGCAACAAGGCGTGCCTTGTACCTGTCAATAGAACCATCTGCATTGTGCTTAAATGTAAACACCCATTTGCAACTCACCGGGCTAACATCTGGAGGTATAGGAACCAAACTCCAGGTTCCTCTAGACTGAAGTGCCTCCATCTCTTCTTCCATTGCTAGTCGCCATCTAGCATCCTGCATAGCATCCTGATGGTTCCGTGGAATGGCTGTAGCTGAAAGTGCCATAGCAAACGTCCTGAACTCTCCAGATAGCCTCTCAAAAGATACCGCTGCTGACAATGGATATTTGGCACAGCTTCGTTTCGGCTTGCGTAGAGCGATTGGAACAACCAGATCATCTGTGTCATCACCATGCTCCTGTAATGCATCCTGCTGAGAAATGTCGTCAGATCCATCAACATTAATATTTTCATTACATACCATAGGCGGGCTAGTTGACGGTTCATGACCATGAGCTGGAGGAAGCATGCGGGTGTAATGAAATGGTAGCGGGGATACTAGTGATGGTGGTGGTGGTGGTGGTGGATTTTGCGGTGGTGGTGACGGTGGCAATGGTGATGGTGGTTCCATGAATACGGCATCTGGAGGTATGGGTGATGGCTGCATGTTTCCGGAGTCTGAAAAATACATAACAGATTCAAAAAATGTAACATCTGCACTAATCATATACCGCCGACGCACAGGATCAAAACACTTGTACCCCTTTTGAGTTCTGGGGTACCCCACAAAGATACACTTGATAGCCCTAGGAGAGAGCTTGTCAGTACCAGCCGACAATTGGTGGACAAATGCGACTGACCCAAACACACGAGGGGTAAGACTAAACAGATCCTTGTCAGGATAAAAGAGTGAAAAAGGAATTTGTTCATTCAAAACAGACGAAGGCATCCGATTGATAAGGTAACATGCAGTAAGGACTGCATCACCCCAGTAGGAGTACGGAACATGACTCTGAATAAGAAGAGACCTTGTGACATCAAGTAGGTGACGATGCTTTCTTTCAGCAACCCCATTTTGTTGAGAGGTATGGGCACAAGATGTTTGGTGAATAATTCCTTTTGAAGAAAAGTAATTGGCTAGAATGTTGGTGCACAACTCTAAGGCATTATCACTTCTCACAATTTTGACAGATGTGGAAAAAACATTTTGAATTTCATTTAGAAAGTGGATAACAATATTTCCTGCTTCAGACTTATTTTTCATTAGAAATACCCATGATGCTCTAGAAAAATCATCCACAAATACAATATGAAACCTGTGTCCCTGATGATCAGGAACACGACTCGGACCCCAGACATCGACATGAAACAGCTCAAAAATGGAGTTACTACTCCGACCTTGACTACTGGGAAAAGACGACCTGTGATGCTTTCCCAACTGACACGCCTCACACTGGATAGGTGTGTGTGAGAGACCATAAGGTAAAACTAGACGCAACTTCTGAAGCGGTAAATGACCAAAGCGCAGATGCCACAGTAGAGGAGATACTTGTTCAGCAGAGGAAGATGTGATGCCGGCAAATGGGGTCTGGTTCAGACGATAGAGGCCTCCTTGCTCATAGCCATGACCAATCACGTTGCCCGTACGGATGTCCTGAAAAATCAACGAAGATGAATAAAAAAATAGCTCGACAATGGAGATCCTTCGTAATCTGACTAATTGACAACAGATTCATAGAAAAATGCGGTGCATGTAGGACATTCTTGAGCTGCATAGAAGACGTCAGTCTAATCTCCCCCTGACCCGTGATAGGAGAATGCGTGCCATTGGCAATAACTACTGTCCGTCCTGGAGGAATCTGAGTGTATCCTGTAAGTAGACTCTGGTCGCCACAAAGATGATGTGTAGCGCCCGAGTCCATGATCCATGGCAATGTATCAGATCTACTACTGTGGAGTGCAAGTGTACTACCTGAAGTACTGGTGGAGGCAGAGGCAGAAGCAGCAGCATCAGTATGACTCTCTGTAGTCGGTGCTGGACCAGATGATGGGATAATACCCCTGAGGCGGGCAACCAGGTCATCAAATCGTTGATCAGTGTAGCAGCAGACGGGGGCTCTATCTGCTCAGCGGCTCGTGCAGATGCAGGGAATCCATGCTTCGAGTAGCATGAGTCTTCAGTATGCCCGACGCGGTGACAATATGAGCATGTTGGCCTAGTGCGGCCACCCCTTCCACGAGGGGTACGTCCACGGCCCTGATGATGAAAACCGCGACCTCTGTTGGCCGCATAGCTGAGGGATTCTGATTCGCTGCTGCTGAAGGTACTGTGATCCTGCTCAATCTGTGAAAAGCTTCCTCATGGGAGGAATAGTCGAGTCCGCCAGAATCTGTGAACGTGCTGCCTCATACTCTGGGTCAAGGGCAGCGAGAAACACACCCACCATCGTCGCATTCCTGTATGTCTTCTGTTGTTCTGGTGTGGCAGTAAGAGGCATGAAGCTATAGAGCTTCTCGAACATCCCTCTCAATGATGTATAGAGAGAATGTAAAGGACGACCGTTCTGCTTTATCGTGAATATATCATGTTGTAATTGCAGGATTTTCGTCTCGTTCTTTGCTTGAGAATACGTTGCTGCCAGGATATCCCACATGTCTTTGGCTGTAGGTTGATGTAGAATGTCATTGGCGATTTCAATAGCCAATGTGCCAGATAGCCACACCTTGGCATACGCATCATCGGCCTCCCATGAGGCATGAACTCAGTCTTCTCTGCAGGCTCGGGCTCGGTAAGAATATGCTTCTTACCCGTAGACTTCATCATACTCATGAACTGCATTGCCCACAGTTCATAGTTCGTACCATCCATCTTGACAATGGGCGCTGGACCACGAAATGCGCCCATAGATGGGATATCTGCCTTGCTTTCTGACATACTGGAGATGGAAGACTGGAGTGACCGAGAGACACAATCTTTGTCTACAATGACATAGACGGGATTAGTTGTGTGTGTAGACGTCAAGCAACTAACCCATGTATATCAAGATCTGTGCCCTAGAGTTTTGGGACTTAGGGTGCGCAGGCACGTGCAGGAAGCACGTGCGTACGCAACTGGATGCAGGTGCAGGCGCTACTGGATGATCACTGGCGCACGTTTGCACAGCGCACAGGAGGGCGCGTAGTCGCTGGATGCGCGCTAGGCGCTGGATGCGCGCTTAGGCGCACAGTCGCTGGATGCGCGCTAGGCGTTGGAGGTGCGCTAGACGTACAGTCGCGCAGCACGTTACGTGCTAGATGCGCTGGGCGCGAGATATGCTACGCGCGAGAAGCGCTCTGCGCAGAGGCGCCGCAGAGGCACAGAATGGCGCCGCAGGCGATCGGAGAAGGTCGGCGATCGGATCGGAGAAGGGGCGGCGCCGAGAAGGGAGAGAGAGAGAGAAGAGAGGCCGGCGGGTGGGGGCGGGTTAGGGTTAGGGTTTCGAGAACTCCGGTCTAGGACCGTGGCTCTGATACCATGTTGGGAAACGTGAATGAGATGGTTTATTCCATAGCCCTAGGCTCTCTTATATAGGAGAGTAGCCTATGGGTAAATTACATAAAGAGAATAACAAGAAAAATAAAATAACAAAGAGATACAAATAGCTTATATGCGTCAACAGAAACTAAAAGGACAATTAAAGATGAAACACTAATACCCCTTCAAATGAGTTTGAGGATGGGTTCCATGTGTGATGTGTTAGAGAAATCTGACAATGATCGAACTTCATGTGATGAAGCTTCTGAAGATCATAGCATGGATAGATGGATGTTAGCAATAAAGTCTAATATAGACTTCATATACAAGTGTTGTATATGGACCCTCGAGGATCCACGTATATGGGTAAGACCTGTAAAGGTGTAAATAGATCTTCAAGAGAAAGGGAACCTGATGATAAGGTAGATACCTTCAAAGTACGATTCGTAGCCATGAGCTACACATGAAGAAAGAAGACATCGCTTGCAATGAGACTTGCTTTCCAGTAACCATACTTAAAATCATTAGAATATTGCTAACCTTAGCTACACAACTTGACTATTGCCTCTTCAAGATGTAAGTCAAGACTGCATTCCTCTATACCTCTCTGAGGATATTCACATGAAGTAGCTCCAGGGCTTCATGGTTGAGGAAAGCAAGGTGTGCAAGCTAAGGAATCCATCTATGGACTCAAATAAGCTTCTTGAAGTTGGACCATAATATTTGATAAAATTATAAATGTTATGATTTCAGATATAATCTTGATGAGCCATGTGAAGCTTAGTTGGAGACCCTTTATGGTTCATCGTGCTAAATGTAGATGATAATCCTAATCATTTAAAATGATATAAGGATAATAATAAGTGTATTATAATCTGGTTGTTCCATAACTTGAGATATGATCTCAATGATACCTCTTGGATCTTAGTTCTGAAGGTGTTTAGAAGCAAAGAGAAGAGGGTATGGGACTGTCACAATAGTAGTACACTTTTAACATATTCCATTTTCTGGAAAATTTCAAGAAAGGCTTCCATCCCTTAAGATATGGTACTGACCTATCTAAAGGGATAGCACCTCAAATAGTTGAGGAAGTGAATGCTAGAACTGCTTGCACTTGTGCATCAGTTACGAGAACCTGAGTGTATGCTAGATGTGTACAAAAGACAGATATCTGCCATGCAGTGGGAGTAGTAAAGTGTTGCTAATCCTATTATGCAGAGAAAATACTTGATTGCAGTAATAACAAAATCTTCAAAGATGACAAGACTTTCGAGATAGTGATATCTAAGTCTTATCTTCAAGAAATTAGGACTATATAGATAGTGATCTAAAAGATCTTAACTTAAGATACCTATGGAGATAGAGATCTCCCAGGAATAAGGGTATTCTGATAAGGATTACGGAATACTGCTTATGATAATTATTAAGATGTAGTGTTAAGGACACTGTAACTAACAAGATTGAGTATTGGTTACATAAGATGCAACATTCGCATTAGATGCGAGTACTGTTACTAGGGATATGCAAGTGTCGTAAAAGGACTTGGCTTAGTCACGCAGGAACAGAGTGATTGATCAGCTTACCTAGCTATTTTCTAAAAAGCCTATGATTGTCACATGAGTGCGGGTTTAAATGATTAGCCCATTAATGGCTCTTTGGGCTAGTGGGAGATTCTTGGACATGTGAACCCACAACGAGCATTATGCAATAAATATTATTGCAAATATCATTCCCTGATCTGAAATGAAGAATAACTATTTGCATAATAGGTCCCTTAGTACAATTAGGGTTATGTACCAAGGCCATCTTAGTGATCATACAGTTGTTGATTCAATTATTGAATCATAGAGGCTGGTACTTGGATGAATATCTAATGAGTTAGATTGAGGACTCATCAAGCACCGTCAAGTGATGTTTAAGAGATGATCTCCAGCCTGAGTAGGAGATGGCAATCCTTTCTCAGTTAGGTTGATATCTGACCGACCTCTTGATGCAGGTCCTCTGCATAGGAATAGAGATTCAGAGGTGTCAGATTAGTTAGGTCAAAGAGTTGACTTAACGAGATCGAGATAACCAAAGTCCTATATCGTATGCTGTCATGATATAGGCATGCATCCTCTGACCGGAGACAGATGTGTTACTATATGTCTGATTATGTACATTTGGCAGATCAATAGGTTGATGACCAAACCAAGGTCTATACACCAGCGCGCTGGTGTGCATATAAGGGCATATGAGTAATACGATCTCTCAAAGGGATCATACAGGTTCATTTACTGAACCGGGAAGGATTAGCTCACTCATGAGATATTGGGAAGAATCAAATTCCGTGCACAGTCGTCTCACTTTGGAAGCTTGCCTGAATTTGTAGGTTTGATATATGCTTTTGGAAAGTATATGATCGATACCAACTCCAATGATCGAATGAGAAACATACTGATAAAAACCCAGAAGTAGACAGTGTAAAGTTGATCTAATACTTCGGTTTTATTCTGAGTCTTCCAGTATGCAGGATGTACAGGTATTGAGAATACCTGAGGGTGATGTGATCATAAACGGTTGTATAACCATGACGCTTCCATTCCTAGGAGTGATGAAACGGGTCTGGATTTTAGTGACTCCTCTCAGTAGAGAAGTAATCTGATATTGGTCCAAATGTTGGACATTGATCTGAATGTGATTCAGATGCAATGAGAATATTAGATTTGCGGTCTTGATTTAATCAAGCATCTATGGGAAGCTCGCGATCTGGATTTGAGATATGATCTCAATATCCAAGTCAATATACGTGGAACAATACAATCGTCATGTCCTTATCTCCAAGTATTCGCGGAGAAAGCGCATTATCCTTGAAAGAGTTCAGGATAATTTCATAGTTGATATATGTATCCGAGTATTGAGAAAATTGATAATTAAATGTGATTTAATTATAATGAATAATATGAATTTGATTCATATTATAAGGAAAGTTATCTAAGATAATTAAATGTGATTTAATTATCAAAGATGTGAATATTGTGAATGCGATTCATATTATTTGGGCACACGAGAATAGAGATCCAAGATTATTAAATGTGATTTAATCATCATGGATATGAATAATGTGGATAGCAATATTCATATTAGTCATATATATTATAAATGTGATTTATAATATATATGAGAGAGCTATTTGTAATTTACATTTGTTTAATTAAATGTTGATGTGAATTGGATTCACATTGGACAATTAATTGAAAATGTGATTCACATTTTATTTTGGGTTGTGAATGTGATTCACAATTTTTCCAATGGTAAGATTGCAATATTCACAAAATAATTATGAATTATTTTTGTAGAATAATTTACAACAAGTGTTGTTGTAAATCTTGGAGATTTCCATGGAATAATGTAATCTCATGAGATTGCATGAGATTGCCACCAAATCCAATATTATGGAAGGAGGAAATCTTCATTCGATAATCTCCATTCTTGATTGATTTAATTTGGGATTAAATCATATTGATTTATCCATATATATTTAATCTAAATTAAATTAATTGTTGTTGGTTTTTTCCAACAAAATCTTAGTCATTAAAAGAAACACAATCAATGAGAGCCATTGGATTTGTGTTGTCCATGCATTGAGATCCATGGATCCCAAAATATTATAAAAGGAGAAGCACCCCATTGCTCTTCTTTACACACAAGAGAACATAAGGCTCTCTCTCTCTCTTTCTCTCTACACGCCTACTCTCTCATCTCTCTCACGTGGCCGTCTACCATGGATGTCCTAGAGAGGTTCTCCATCGCCGCAGCGTCGTCGTTATGCTACCTGTTGGGAAAAATGAACGAGATGTTTATTCCATAAGCCCTAGGCTCTCTTATATAGGAGAGTAGCCAAAGGGTAAATTACATAGAGCATACAGCTGAAAATAAGAACAACAGAGAGATACACAAACAACTAACATATACGTTAACACTCCCCCTCAAGATGGAGCATAGATATCAATCATGCTCAGCTTGGACGCACACTTCTGGAATGGGCCTCGTAGTAATGCCTTGGTGAATATATCGGCAGTTTGATTTTCTGAGGTAACATGAGATGTCGCAATGAACCCCTTCTGAATCATGTCACGTATGAAGTGACAGTCAACCTCAATATGCTTGGTCCGCTCATGGAATGCTGGATTGTTTGCAATAAACAAGGCTGCTTGATTATCACACTCTAAGTTCATAGGAAGTGGTACATCTAGACATAGATCTGTAAGTACAGCCTTTACCCACATCATCTCTGTGCTAGCCTGGGCCATAGCCCTTTTTTCAGATTCAGCACTAGATTTGTCTACCACCGTCTGTTTCTTGCTCCTCCATGAGATTAGAGAATCTCCAACATAGACTGCAAACCCCAAGGTGGACTTCCTGTCCTTGGGACAACCTGCATAGTATGCATCTGCACATGCTGAGATAGAAATCCCCTTTCCTTTCTTGAATAGCAAACCTGCACCTGGAGATGATTTGAGGTATCTAAGTATCATATGTATGGCATCCATATGAACCTGACGTGGTTGCTCCATGAACTGGCTCACACGATTCACTACAAAGGCTATATCGAGCCTAGTGATTGTGACATACAACAGTTTGCCTACCAGTTCTCTGTATCTCCTCCTGTCCACCTCCTCTGTATCATCATCATATAGCTTCATGCTGGGGTCCATTGGTGTCGTAGCAGGCCGACACCCAAGCATACATGTTTCACTCAACAAGTCCGTAACATATTTCCTCTGCGTCATTACTAACCCATACGGATTCTAGCGAATTCCAACCCCAGAAAATATCTAAGGACTCCAAATCCATAGTGACAAATTCGCTCCCCAGCTTCTCTTTTGCCTGCTTTATGCCTTGCTCATCATCTCCTGTAATCAAGATATCATCTACGTAAACCATAATCGCAATAATACCTCTTGGAGTCTTCTGTACAAATAAGGAATGATCAGCATTGGAGCGTTTGTATCCCTGTTTTTCAAAGAGGTCCGAGAGCTTCTGAAACCATGCTCTGGGGCTCTGCTTAAGGCCATAGATAGCCTTATGAAGTTTGCACACCTTGGAACACTCCCCCTCAACAGCAAAACCGGGTGGTTGTTGCATATAGACTTCCTCCTGTAGGTCTCCATATAAGAACGCGTTCTTCACATCCAACTGATATAACGGCCACTCTCGAATGACCGCGACGGACAGCAGGATCCGTAGGGTGGAATGACAGGCTACAGGCTAGAATGTATCAAGATAATCCACCTCGTATGTTTGTGCAAAGCACGTGCAACAAGGCGGGCCTTGTATCTGTCAATACTGCCATCTGCATTTTGCTTCACGGTAAATACCCACTTGCAGCTCACCGGGTTCACATCTGGAGGTATAGGAACTAGACTCCAAGTTCCCCTATATTGAAGTGTTGCCATTTCTTCCTCCATTGCTAGACGCCATCTACTATCCTGCAAAGCATCTTGATAATTCCGTGGAATATCTACAGATGACAAGGCCACCATAAAGTTCCTGAAATCCCCAAATAGTCGTTCAAAAGAAACAGAAGCTGCAAATGGATATGTAACGCAGCTCCTCTTTGATTTGCGTATAGCAATAAGAACATCTAAATCAGTTGTGTCCTCATCTGGCCCTGCAACATATCCTTCTCAGAAATATCATTAGATCCATCAAGAGAAGTATCTTCAGTACATACCATAGGCGAGCTAGGAGATGAGTCATGACCATGAGCTGGAGGAGGCCTGCAGGTATAATGGAATGGTAGTGGTGAAATGGGGATAGTACGTGGAGCTGGTGGTGGTGGTGGTGGTGATGGAGCTGGAGGTGGTGGTGTCATATATATGGCGTCGGTAGTCAGTGGAGGTAGTTGTTGATCACCTGAGGATGAAAAATACATTACGGATTCAAAAAATGTAACATCTGCACTGACCATATACCGCCTACACAAAGGATCAAAACACTTGTACCCCTTTTGAGTTCTGGAGTACCCAACAAACACACACTTGACAGCCCTAGGAGAGAGCTTGTCAGTACCAGGAGACAACTGGTGGACAAAGGCGGCTGAACCAAACACACGGGGAGTAAGAGAAAAACAAATCCTTCCCAGGATAGATAAGGGAAAAGGGAATCTGTTCATCCAAGACATAGGACAGCATACGGTTAATTAGGTAATATGCTGTGAGGACCGCGTCACCCCAGTAAGAATAAGGAACATGACTCTGTATAAGAAGTGATCTTGTGACATCTAGTAGGTGGCGATGTTTCCTTTCAGCAATCCCATTCTGTTGAGAGGTATAAGCACAGGATGTTTGATGGATAATCCCTTTTGAGGAGTAGTAGTTGGATAGGACATGAGTACACATTTCTAGGGCATTATCACTTCTTACAAACTTCACATATGTGGAGAAAACATTTTGAATTTCATTCAGAAAATGGATAATAATATTGCCTGGTTCAGATTTATTTCTCATCAAAAATACCCATGACACACAAGAGAAGTCATCCACAATAACTATATAAAATCTGTGTCCATGATGATCAGGTACATGACTCGGACCCCAGATATCAATATGAAATAACTCAAACTTGGAGGTACTACTCCGACCTGGACGACTGGGAAAGTTAGACCTGTGGTGCTTTCCCAACTGACAAGCCTCACATTAGATAGATGTGTGAGGAAGATCCTGGGGTAACACATGACGCAACTTCTGAAGCAGTAGATGCCCAAAGCGCAGATGCCACAACAAAGGAGATACTGGTCCAGTGGGAAGGGATGAGGTTCCAGTGAATGGAGTCAGATTTAGGCGATAGAGGCCTCCTTGCTCATAGCCACGACCAATCACGTTGCCCGTACGGATGTCCTGAAAAATAAGAGAAGATGGATCAAAAATTGCCCGACATTGTAAATCCTTCGTAATCTGACTGATTGATAGCAAATTTATTGAAAAATCAGGAGCATGTAGCACATTCTTGAGCTGCATAGAAGATGTCAGTCTAATCTCCCCCTGACCAGTGATGGGAGAATGTGTACCACTGGCAATGACCACTGTTCGGCATGGAGGAATCTGAGAATATCCTGTAAGTAAACTCTGATCGCCACATAGATGATGTGTAGCGCCCGAGTCCATAATCCACGGTAATGTATCTGATCTACTACTGGTAAATGCAAGTATGCTATCTGAAGCACTGGTAGACGCATAGGCAGAAGCAGCAGCATCAGATTGACTCTCAGTAGTAGGTGTTGGGCCAGATGGGGGAATAATGCCCCTTAGACGGGCAACTAGATCATCGAACCGCTGATCCAAAGTGGCAGCAGATGGAGGCTCTATCTGCTCAGCGGCCCGTGCAGATGCAGGAAATCCATGCTTCGAGTAGCATGTGTCTTCATTGTGTCCAACGCGATGACAGTAGGTACATGTTGGCCGAGTACGGCCTCCTCTGCCACGAAGTCCACGTCCACGGGTCTGATGATGAAACCCACGATCCCTGTTGGCGGTCATTGCTGAAGTATTCGGATTCCTGGCCGTGGAAGGAACGGTGATGCGGCTCAGTCTATGGAAAGCTTCCTCCATGGGAGGAATAGTAGAATCGGCCAAGATTTGAGATCGTACAGCCTCATACTCTGGATCAAGTGCAGCAAGAAACACGCCCACCATAGTCGCATTTTGATATGTCTTCTGTTGTTCTAGCGTGGCCGTCAAAGGCATGAAGCTGTAGAGCTTCTCGAACATCCCTCTCAGGGATGTGTAGAGTGAATGTAGAGGGCGGCCATTCTGCTTTATAGTGAATATATCAAGCTGGAGTTGCAGGATCTTTGTCTCGTTCTTTGTCTGAGAATATGTGGCCGCCAGGATGTCCCACATGTCTTTGGCCGTGGGCTGATGTAGAATGTCATTGGAAATCTCAATCGCCAATGTACCAAACAGCCAAACTTTGACGTATGCGTCATCGGCCTCCCAAGAGGCATTGGCTCCAGTCTACTCAGCAGGCTCTGGTTCGGTAAGAATATGCTTCTTACCCATTGACTTCATCATGCTCATGAACTGCATCGCCCACAGTTCATATTTTGTAACGCCCATCTTTACAATAGGCGCTGGACCACGAAAGGCGCCAATGGATGGGATATCCGCCTTACTTTCTGACATACTGGAGACTGAAGACTGGAGCGATATACTGAAGATGAGATTCGTCTACAATGACATAGACGGGTTTAGTTGCACGTGTAGACCTCAAGCAACTAAACCCATGTAGATGACGGTGTGCGCTTTAGGGCTTAGCACGCGCGCATGCGCACAGGGAGCACGCGCACATGCAGTCGCGAGCAACTGGAGGCGCACGCGCAGTCGCTCGTGTGGAGGCGCACTGGCGCAGTTGTGCGTGGAGGATCACGCGCACGCACAGTCGCGCGTGGAGGAGTACGTGCACTGGCGCAGTCGCGCGTGGAGGAGCACGCGCACAGGCGCAGTCGCGCGTGGAGGAGCACGCGAGGGCACTGGTGGAGGCGCGGCGAGGCGGAGGCGCTGGCGGAGGCGCCGACGATGGGAGAGAGGCACGCGGGTGGGGTAGGGTAGAGTTAGGGTTTCGAGAACTCCGGTCTAGGACTGTCGCTCTGATACCATGTTGGGAAAAATGAACGAGATGTTTATTCCATAAGCCCTAGGCTCTCTTATATAGGAGAGTAGCCAAAGGGTAAATTACATAGAGCATACAGCTGAAAATAAGAATAACAGAGAGATACACAAACAACTAACATATACGTTAACACTACCTGATCATTTTCCCGTGGATCTCCATCTCTTTCGGTGCGCCTCGCTCGTGAAGAAGACATCGGATCTCGTGTGTCGATATCAGGAGATCCTCCGCTTGGATCATCAACATGGATTGCAAGAAGCACGTGTTTCATCAACACGCTCGCAAGCGTCTCCTCCGTCGGATCGGACTTGAGACAGGAGGTCTCTTCGTTTAGAGACTCGATCGCAACCACGCTTCGAGAGGTAATCCTATTACTTGTTTGTGGTTTAGACGAAACGATCAGAGAAGTGTTCGTGGATCATGTGGTTTTGTCACATGAAAAATTTTAATTTCCGCTGCATAGAACAACTAGTTCGACTAGTCGTTCTTCATCGTATTCGATACGATGCCCACACTTCCGTGATGCGCTTGAGGATATCACCATATCCTTCATGAGCCACCAGCAGCCCAGGCACCCCCACCCCCTCCTCTTCCCGCCGCCAAGAACTTGAAAGCCTCTACGTATGGCAGCGCCCTACCCTCACTCCTTCGACGCGGCTCTAGAGTGCAACATGAAACCCCCATTGGGACGAGTATACGTGAGAAGGGTTCTCCATGTGGGAACCCTAAATAATGTTAACCCAAAGGGTAGTGAGCATCATTGTTAAAAAAAAGGAGCAGAGGGCATGTACGTTAAAAAAAATAGTATCTTTTATGAAGAATCCCAAGTGGGTCCGATCTGTTTAAAAAGAGAGAGAGAGGATGAGAGCCCAATAGTGGGCTGAAAAAAAGAGGCATGTATTAAAAAAATTGTATTTTGAAGAAGAAAAAAAGAAGGAAAGATCTATTTGAAAAGGCACGCACAAAAAAAACCCATACGTAAGTTTGCGAAAAAAAAAAGAAAACGTGAGAAGACAAATGCGTAAAAAAAGAAAGAAAAAAAAAGTGTGACGACTATTAAAAAATTGAAAATAGCCGAGAAATAAATAATGATTAAAGCCGAAATTTGTTTTTTTTAAGTCGGCTCATTTGATTTTATTTACCCCCATTTTATTGTCTTCTCCCAACTTGGTCGACGATTGTCATTCCGACTAGTATGGGAGAAAGGGGGAGTATTATGTAGAGTCACAGAACCTGTTGTAGATTCAAATGTCAGATTCCAGACCAGCCAGATTTTCTCAGGCTCTACAGTTATTTAGTTAATGACACTCGACGATTGATTCCGAGTCCATAGTTTCATACACGCATATGGATGCAGTCTTCTTTCAGATGAGTACATGTATGCCATCTTTGCAGGGGACCCCATCATTCTTGTTTTGTTTCGGCCAAGTTTTCATGCGAGCAATAGGAACTCCAAAGTAGAGGATCATTCCTATGCCATGTTGGAAAGGGTTTTCACGTGGTATCATAGGACCTCCAGAGTAGAGTACCATTCTCTGTGCCAAATGGGAGGGACCCAGTTCTCCGGCGAGGAGACTTTTTCAAACTCCAATCTCCAGCGACCGTGGACTCCAACGAGGATTGCACTTCCACGGGGTTTGGATCCTCTAGGTAACTTCACTTTTACCTAGAGTAGGTAACATAGAATGGATGAATACCACATCATCCCTTATACATGCGGCAACCATCTAATAAAAAGAAAGGATTGGAGTTAGTTGGAACATTAATGATGAACATCTCCCTTCTTAATGGTGGTACTTTTCATAAAGTTTGTACTTACATTATATATTTCTAGTATTTAAATATTTCCTATGCACAAAAAATATATTCTTATCACATCAACAAATTACTTTCATCTAGATAATCACTTTCCTATGCACACAAAAAACTTATATCCAATGGAGGTCCTTGCAATATAAGTAAAAGTGAAGTTACCTACTTTTTTGTTGTCAAATGTATAACACCAAATTTTATTCCTTGAAGATTTATTTCATACTTAAAATTTTATTTCTTGAGGAAGTATTTTCATACTTAAAATGTAAAGATAATTAGTTAAAATTTTGACAAATGGGAATGGATGAACACTGCTATATAGAACGTCGCCACCGATACAACATCGGATAGAAAGAATCCAGTTATTTTCAACTTCAAGTGCAAAAAATCATTTAGCAACGGATAAAAAACGATTAAAATATAGCGAAAGTAGATTGATGTACTTCTTTGTGTTTTTCTTTATGTGTTTTACCAGAAATATTTTAAAAATACAACGAAAATGATGCTATATGAAATTGTTATAATGATTTAGAAATGGAGATAACATTCATTACTAGTTTTAAGTATGAAAATAATTTTGCAATAAATAAAATTTGTTATTATACATTTAATAATAAAAAGAGTAGGTAACTTCACTTTTACTTATATTGCAAGGACCTCCATTGGATGTAATTTTTTGTGTGCATAGGAAAATGATTATCTGGATGAAAGTAATTTGATGTTGTGATAAGAATATATTTTTTGAGCATAGGAAATATTTAAATACTAGAAATATATAATGTAACATACAAACTTTATGAAAAGTACCAACATGAAGAGGGGAGAGGTTTATCATTAATGTTCCAACTAACTTCAATCTTTTCTTTTTATTAGATGGTTGCCACATGTATAAGGGATGAGGTAACATTCATCCATGCTATGCTACCTACTCTAGGTAAAAGTGAAATTACCTAGAGGATCCAAACCCCACTTCCACGACCTTTTTCAGTTTGGCCATTTTTAGAGATGGAGCAGCTGTCCACATGTTGTTGTGGGCCAGAGTACTCCAACGAGGAGACTCATTTCAATTGCAGTGACTCTGGCAGGCGCAGTTCAGAGCACATGCTCTCCGACGAGGAGATTCAGTTGACTGACACTCCACTCCGTCCATCCTCCTCACCTGCACGGCATGAGAAGCAACGTCCTCGACAGCAACCGACAGTTGTGCGCGTTGAGTTGATATTGTACGTAGTGTCCTGTAGCATGAGTTGAGTTTCTTTCCATTTGTCCAAGCTAAGGATTGCATGCTCCAGCTTGAGGGGAGTATTGGAGTATTTGGTTGTGCGCCATATGAGTTGTAGGAGGGTAAATGGATCTCTCAAGGATCCATTTACGCCACCCATATGTTTAGTCCCACATCTACCAGTGGTGGGACTTGGAAGCTCTGTGGAGGCTATATAAGGAGTCCCAAACCTCATGTATCCATTGAGAAAAGCAATAGAAGCATTAGCCATTTGTGGCGTTCACCCGTGGCTTCATCCCGCTCCTTAGGGAGTAGGGTTCCACGTAAATCCCGTGTGTTAATTCCAAGTTTTATCTTTATTCTGATTACCGCTTCTGCATTCTCTATTTTCTAGCACAAATTTAAGGTTTGAATAGATAAGGTGGAGCCTACTGACAGAAAAATACAGTTTTGCCAGTCTTAATCCAAACAACTTTACCGTTCAGCAAACTTCTCCATGATGCGATCAATTTTCTGTGCTTCTTCAGGAAGCTGAAATCCTTGGAGAAATTCACGAACAGCAACATCAAATTTCAATCCGGAAAACTTCATGGAATCAACATAAGCATGCATAACAGCAACAGGGAATTCTTCTGGCTGGCCCAAGTACTCGCCTACTACAGCCTGCAATACTTTAAAATTTAAGTGCATTTCTTTCTTTCAATGAGAATAGGAAGTTTTGATGCCAAGAAAACTACCTTGTCCAAGCCCGGTGTGTTTCTCAAGAATTGTACTACAGAAGCAGCTGTCTTCTCAACTAATTTATTCGATACTAAAAATTCTACCCCTTTTCCTGGATTGCGGTTAAACTAAACAAGAAGAGAATCATAATATGTGAGAAAAGCATCAAATAGTAAACATGAATCCTTTTTAAATTGTAATTCTGGACCCAAATCAGAGTTCAAATGTCATGTAATACCTCTAAAATAGCAGCTTCCACTGCGGAGCTATGGGTTTTGGCCTTCTCAAACTGGTTAAGGCCATCATTCACGCTTCCCTTCACATCTACAGTCATGGATTGCTTAACCTTCTCCTCGTAGGATTGGCCAATCCTACCAGATTGTCTTTCGGACTTCTCCCAATCCACTAATGATTTGATCACATTTACAAGGCACTGACAGATGAACAATATTACGTTGACAGCAGTTATGGGAATATATACATAAAGCTTAAGGAATGCTTAGTAAAATACATGAAATTTAATCCTCAATTTTATTACAACCACATCCGAGATTTCTTAGTTCAGAGGATGCATGATCTAATATGCAGAACTTATAGTTGGTAAGTAATACTTTACTGCAAAGAGGAAGAAAGATAACATGAGAAGAGCATCTTCATTTTGCAAAAATCTCAAGACTTGCGGTCAATTAGCCTTCCAATTTTAGTTGTGTTTGAGGGACAGGATGCTTTGAAACTGACTAAATCAATAGACATAGGAGAGCAACTTTAGGGAGAAATTTCCTAATCAAACAGAAGCCGCTACTGGATATGCAAGGTGCCTACTTTTTGCAGCGAGTCTGTGCAATATGAACCATACTCAAGCCACTTGTCCGAGGACAATTTTCTTGGCTTGAACTGTGTATAAATTTAATGTGATTATATAATAGGTCAAGCAAAAATATATCTAAGGAATAGAAAATATTCTATATTGGGCTTCTAGATTACCATCCAATTATTAGGTCCAAGCTCAATTGCTGTGTTTTGACTCGTTACTTTTAGAAAAGCATCATCACTTAAATTACTTATTTTTACAAAGTTTTCAAAGCCACGGAATACGGAAAGCTAATATGTAGAAACCTAGAATGTACGAAGTGTTGAAGTATGTAAATAGATGAGAATCGGATTTTTCCAAGATCCAATTACCCCCACTCATGTTTAGTCCCACATGGATGAGTGATGGGACTCCGGTCCATTGGTGTGGCTATATAAGGAGTCCCACACCTCCTGTACTCATTGAGAGATTGCAATAAACGATCCGGCCCTTAGAGGTTGTCTCATGTGGTTTCATCCCGCTCCCTCACGGAGTAGGGTTCTACGTAAAATCTTTGTGTTCTTCATGTTTAATGCTCTTAATCTGTTTATCGCTTTTGCGTTCTTTATATTTCAACATGGTATCAGAGCCAGGTCATTCTTGGGGTTATTTATTGAGTTCAATTTTAGGGATTGATTCTAGATTACGTTCTTTATTTGTTCAAGTTTGTGATGCCACTTATCTATGTTCGAAGAAGAAGAAAGTCGAAGAGGACTCCCCGGTGATCTCCAAACTCCACCGCTAAACCCTATGGCGATGGGTTTCCAATCGGAACCCAATAAAAGAAGAAAAGACGATGTGTTGGACAACTCCTCCCTTCAGATCTCCGTCCGACCAAAGAAAAAACATGGGGTTCCGCTTTGGGAACCCCATCTCGACGCTACCACAAAGAGAACATACTGGAGAAGATACCCGGCCATCTCACATACTTCCACGAAGGTGCTACGACAATGCCATGACGACGCAACCGCCTCAGAAGGCCATCTCCAAGCGGTTGCAAGCCCCCTCCTCTAAGTTCATTTCGCACGCCCAAGGTGACTTATCCAAGAGGAGGTGACCCACCAAGCTCCAGCTCCTTTTCTCTGGGGCCGCACCCAAGAGGACCAAGTGCAACAATGATCTCAAAAAAAAGGTGAAGGCAATCTGCAACTCCTCCAGGTGGCACTACCTGCTTCCCCCCTCATCAACCCTAAGCCACTTCATCATCCAGGCAGTGGTGCCATCCCCCCCCCTCTCCTAGGCAATGCAGGACACATGGTCTTGCGAATAAAGGGGAGAGCCCGATACCCCTTTCAAAACAGGGGAGGGCTGATTGCCAAATATCCATGCACAATGGACGACTCTTATGTATTACTGAAAAAATGGTGCCAAACACTACCAAGGAGAGAAAAAACAAAAAGAAGAGAACTTCTTGAAAAAAAAATAAACATAGATTTTCGAGAAAAGAAAGAAATAGGTTTTGAAAAAAAGGATGTACAAAAAAACCCTATGAAAAAAAGTGTAGCCAAAAAAAGAGGGGGAAACTGCTACAAAAAATGTTTTGTACAAAAAAGAGCACAAAAAAAGATGCGTGTTTTGGATTCTCCTAACTTGATGATCCGCAAGCTTATTCTATCAAGTATAGGAGAAAGGGGGAGTGAGAGGACGCATTCTTCTTTGAGATGTATCTACAAGACTTCTACCCGTCCATGACTAACAGACCGACACTTCAAACTTCTACTGCTATCAGTCGTCTTCACCGAGCATCAGCTACTTTGTCGGCGTATCTGTATCCCTGACTACTAATCTACGCTGGACTTTCTTCTTCTACAATGACTCTTCTCCAGGCACAACACGGTATGGTAGCGACTACTACATGCACAACTGAGGATCTTTCTCGGTGACCTGAAAGTCGCAGACCTGTCATCGAGCGAGGTCTTCTACCAGCAGTGGTTCTTCAAACGGGATGTCTCTATCCCCGTCTCTCCTAGATGTATCGAGTGAGGATGAGTTGTGTATTTTTTTTGTTGCATGTTGCAGCTTTCTCAGCTCTAGCTTGAGGGAGAGTGTTGAAGTATGCAAATAGATGGGTAATTGGATCTCTCCAAAATCTAATTACCCCTACTCATGCTTAGTCCCACAAGGATAAGCGATGGGACTCCACTCTGTCTTTGGGGCTATATAAGGAGCCCCACACCTTATGTACTCATTGAGAGATTACAATTAGACGATCCGACCCTTTGAGGCCTTCTCCCGTGGTTTCATTTCGCTCCCTCACGAAGTAGCGTTACAGGAAAAATTTCCGTGTTCGTCATGTTTATTGCCCTTAGTCTGTTTATCGCTTCCGCATTCTTTACATTTCAACACTTCCGCATTCTTTACATTTAAGGTTGTTCCAATATATCAATATGAAAACCTCATCAATGATCAATGGTCATCTAGGTTTATGTCGGTTTTATGTATGTTTTCCATTCCATAAGGACGGTTTACGACCTTTCTTTATCAATTGGCAGATGGAAACATGTATGACCAAGATGTAATCTAATCGGAATTCTTTTATTTGTTAGATTGGTTATATATGTACAATGGGCACGTTCATGTCCTTCAATTTTAGATGCAAATGCTTCCAAAATATCATGGGAATCCTTTTAAGTATTTTCGAAAAAAATACTAAGACATGCTCATAGTGCTCAGCAGAACCACAATAATATATCGTTTGGTTGGAGGAAATTAAAGCTTGATTTAAAAATGGCAATCACTTGCAAAAGTCTGATCAAGTGGATAATATGTGTAATACCTGAAGAGATGAAGTCCTGAGTGATGAGATTTGAGCAGCAGCAACAGAGTTGGGTTCAACATTATGTGATCCTTGAGCTATTCTTGACAAATAATTAACCTTCTCAGACCAGTAGGGCAGAGAGGCCAAACTTTAGATTTAGTAAAGAAAAACAAAGCAATAAATTGTAGTAAGCACCATTACCGTTCGTTCGAACAGGTTCGGTGCTTCACGATCACAATCATAATTAGCATATACATCCACAAGCATTTGTGGATCTTTGCATAACTTTTCAAGCATCCTGCAGAACTTTAGAAACATGTAATGACTGAAGATAAACTACTTTAAGATGTCAAAAAAAAATTCTAAGCCTTTTGAAAACAAATCCACAATAAGAGAAAGGGAAATTGTGAAACAGCAAGTTAACAATACATCTCAATTAATTTCCGACAATACAATAGTTGTAATTATCTACTACCCGTAAAGATAAAGGCCGAAGAACTGAATCCCCTTGCCACCTTTTTTGCCATAGAAAACTGGGTATATTGAAGCATTTTCCCAATTTAAGCATGACAAAACTGACCTCTTACCCATAAAAAACCAAATTATTTTATTTTTTTTAGAAGAAAAGGATGCAAGCCCACAAATATATTAATCATGAAATTAAATATACATCAAACCACGACTAAAACCTTTTTTCGGCATAACACTACCACAATTTTGTCTAAACCGCAAAAAACAAACAAAATCCAATAGCTTGGCACGATCCCTACATCGCAGCTCCCACAGAACACCAAATTTAACATCCTACGAGTTTTTCGAGGAAAAGGGCAAGATGCCCACAATATGCACACCCTCACTTGTATATTAAAATAATATAAGAATTATAAAGATCAAAGCTCGACATAGCATTGACACTCTCAATTACATTTTCCACAGAAAAGTTCTTAGAAAAGGTCACCTCATTCCTTGCCCACTAAATTGTCAAGATTAATGCCAGCCCACATTCTATTACTACCCTAGCCATTATAGTTGGCAGCGATAGAGTCCCATAATTTCGTAACACTGTCATATGATGGACTGCATCCCTGGTATCTCTAGAGTTACCATGGGTAAAGAACATGTGATCTACTTCCTCCAAGTAATCTGAACACCATGGAGAAGACCCTAAAAGATCATGGCTCTTCGAACATCAGAAAACACTCGCCTGTGATTGAGAAGCCAAAGAAAGATCTTGACTCGAAGAGGAATCTTCCAGACCCATATCTTCTTGCAATCCAGACCAACGATCGATGACTGTCGAAATACAAAGATCCTTGTAGGCCTTCTTGATAGAGAATCTCCCATTGTACCAAGTTCAAGAGTCCATCCCCTTCTCAAAGGCCCCTAAACAAATCTAGAAACTCCGATATCCAGCGGAATTCCTCCACGTGTTGATCCAAGAACCTTTTTTAGGGAAAAAGAGGGCAGCCTCCCAAGCTGGGACCCACCTCAAAAAATTAAATTGAAATTTAAGAAAAGGTGTTGCAATGCATTACAAGCTCCAAGATGCACGCAATGCTCTATAGTGATCAATTAAATTTTCGTTATAACAAATTTGCCATCACCCCCCCCCCCACAAATGGCATCATTTCTCGCATACCAAATCACCCAAAGAAGCACAAGCAGCATCGCGTAATCCTTGTGTCCAAAACCGCATACGAATCTGAAGTCACGCCAAAAAATGTCGCACACCACACCATTAATCCAGGGGATGTTCATTCTGCACCAAATACGGGAAGAACAAGGGCAACGAAAGAACATGTGGTTTGCATCTTCCTCCACCGCCCCACATCTGATGCAATAATCACCATCTACCCCCAGTACCTACTTCTGATGAGCATGCGTGGAGAGTCTACCAAGCCAAAGAAGCCAAAGAAAGGTCTTGATGCGGTTGGGCACCTTGCTTCTCCATATCAACCTGCTATTTGTAGCAACCTCTTCATTCACCTCACCGCCATCCTCCACCAAATATCGATATGCCCTTTTTACGGAGAATCTCCCATCACCCCAAACAAAATGATCCATGCCTCTCATCGGCCCCTTCGTCCTTGCCAACTCCGCTTGTAACACCAAGAATTCCTCAATCCTCTGATCCGACAAAACCGAAGAGAAAGTTGGAGACCAAGACCCATGCGTCCAAATATGTTGCACCTTCGCCTCTCTGTTGTCCGCCAATTGCATGAGACGTGGGAACCATTCTCCCAAAGGCCCACTCCCCGTCCAATCATCCTGCTAAAAGCGAAACTAATATTGTCACCAAGAGACGGGCACAGCTTCTCACTCAGATCTGGGATCACCTCTGTTACCCTCTTCCATAAGGACGACGGCAACCGGCCCAAGGCGACCACCAACAACTGGGAAACACCATAAATCTTCCACAGCAACCTGTAGACCATATCCTCAGACTTTCCCCAGACGCAGACCATCCACTTCGCCATGAAAGCTTGTTCATCTCCCCCACCCGGAGAACTCCCAACCCACCTTTCTTCTTTGCCAATGTCACCTTGACTCACTCTACCAAGTACATCCCCTTCCTTGCTTGCCTCCCATCCGACCAAAAGAATCTCCTCATCAGAACCTCAATCCTCATACGCACCCCCAAAGGAAGCAACCGCGTGGAGCAAAAGAAGATCGGTACAGTCGAAAGCACATGCTTTAGCCTTCAATAGAACTAATTTCCCCATTGTCGCCTTCCACCCTGCCATCCTTCCAACCAGCCTCTCCAACAAGGTCCTCTAATCCATAACCCTCGGCCTACCAGCCACCAATGGCAAACCCAAGTAGGTGATCAGTAAGGTAGTTGTTGGAGATCTCCATACAAAAAGGCATTTTTAACATCTAGCTGAAATAAGGGCCAGTCACGTACCACTACAACAGAGGGCAGAACACGTAAAGTAGAGTGACGAGCAACATGAGAGAATGTATTCAAATAATCGACACCATAGGTTTGAGTAAACCTCTGTGCTACCAATCTTGCCTTGTACCAATCAAGACGCCCATCGGCATCATATATGGTAAACACCCATTTGCAACAGAAAATAGAGGCACCTAGAGGAGCAGACACCAAGCTCCAAGTACCACGTGATTGTAGGGCTGTCATCTCTTCCTCCATTGCTAAACAACAGTGGCTATCTTTCAAGGCATCCCGGTAAAGTCCGTGATACGTCTGCAGCAGATAGAGCAACTGCAAAGTGGTGAAAATCCCCTGTTAGGCAATAAAATGGCACGTGTGAAGCAAGTGGATATGAAGCACAAGTACGTTTTTGCTTCCTAATAGCAATAGGTATGTCCATGTCCTCAGGAACCTCCTCCCGCATTGATCCCTGTACAGAATTATCGCCAGTCTCATCGTTAGAAACCATGTTATCAGGACAAACCTGGGGCGTGCTGGATGATTGGCCATGACCATGAGCAGTAGTTGAGCGACGGGTATAGTACTTGGGTAATGGTGGAACAAACTGCACAGGCGGCTGTGTAGAGGGGACTGGTGGTGGTGGTTGTGACGGTGGTTTTGGTGTAACAGTGGGAGACGACAACTGACTAGGAGGTGGAGGTGGCATGTAGATTTCTACGGGGAAAGAAAGGGGTGAGCGAGCCGTATGCTACTAACTAAGAAGAGGGCTAAAGCATATGGTAAATGAGAGAATGAAAAGCAATCGACCGGTATCAGACTCTGAAGAAGCCAACCTGTCACCTGTAGGAGAGAAATACATTACGGACTCAGAAAAGGTGACATCAGACTGATATAGTATTTCCTTCATAATGGACATAGCATCTATACCCCTTCTGTGTCCTAGAGTAACCAACAAACACACATTGACAGCTCAGGAGAGAGCTTGTCAAGACTTGGAGCCAATTGGTGAACAAATGCAACTGAACCAAAGACACGAGGAGTAAGAGAGAACAATTCTTTCTTAGGGAAAGCCATAGAGAAAGGAATTTTCTCACCCAAGACAGACGAAGGCATGCGATTAACAAGATAACATGCGGTAAGAACCGCATGACCTCAAAACGAGTGTGGTACACGACTCTGAATAAGAAGGGTCCGAGTGACATCAAGTAATTGCCGATGCTTCATCTCAGCAACACCATTTTGCTGAGATGTATAAGCACAAGATGTTGATGAATTATACCACGCGAAGAAAAAAATAGGAAAGAAAACGAGTACAAAATTCCAAAGCATTATTGGTCCTAACAAACTTCACAGATGTAGAGAAAACATTGTGCACTTCATTAATAAAGGTTTTGATCACATCCCTACTTCAGATTTTATTTTTCAATAGAAACAACCATGACAAACGAGAAAAATCATCTACTGCAAATAGATAAAAACAATGTCCCTAATGATCAGAAACACGACTTGGACCCCAGATATCAACATGAAACAACTCAAATAGGGAGCTACTACTCCGACTCAAACGACTGGGAAAATTTGACTGGTGATGCTTTCCTAACTGACACGCTTCACATTGAAATGAGAAACTAAAAGAAATCTGCGGCAAAATGCGACACATCTTCGGGAGAGGGAGATGACCAAAAAGTAGATGCTATGTATAGGGAAAGACTGATCTAGTTGACTGAGAGGATGCTCCTGCAAAAGGTATGCGAATCATCCTATAAAGTCCTCCCTGCTCACGACCACACCCAATCACTCGACCTGTAAGGATGTCCTGAAAAACAAGAGACGATGGGTCAAATATAGCTCGACAGTGTAAATCCTTTGTAAGCTGGTTAATAAACAACAAGTTCATAGAGAAATATGGAGCATGTAACACATTTTGTAGACGCATCGAAGGCGTCAAGGAAATCTCCCCTGTCATGTGATCGGGGAGTGAGTTACATCGGCTATCCCTACGGTCCGTCCTGAAGGGACCTGTCTGTATGTTGTTAGCTGCTCTCTGTTGCCACATAAATAATTTATCGCTCTGGAGTCCATAATCCATTCTGTAATCTCAAATCCATGACAATATGTAAAAGCATAGGGGCTACCTGATGTACTAGAAGAAGCGGATGTACTAGCAGAGGCAAAAGCTGTCACATCTGAATGGCATCCTGGAGATGAGGCAGGAGGCATGACATCTCAAAGTCTGGCGATGAGATCATCAAATATCTAATCTGAAGTCGTAGGTGCAAGGGACTCAACTTGCTCTGCTACTCGTCTTAATGTTGGGAAATCATACTTAGAAAAGCATGTATCCTCTGAATGACCAGAACGATGACAATATGTACAGCGTTGACGGGTCTGACCCACTCTACCACGGGGACCACGTCCACGAAAGGAAGAAAAACCACCTCTGCCTCTGGATGTTGTCATTGTCGAAGAAATCTGACCGGTAGTAGCAGCCGGAACAGTAATCCTGCTATGTCGACGGAAAGCTTCCTCCATTGGAGTAATAGTGGCATCTGTAAGGATCTGAGAGCGGGCATCATCATATTCAGGATCAAGTGCAGCAAGGAATACACCAACCATGGTAGCATTCCTGTAAGTCTTATGTTGCTCAGGAGTAGCCGTCAGAGGCATGAAGCTGTGAAACTTCTCAAACATAACACGTAAGGATGTGTACAGTGAGTGGAGGGGTCTTCCATTCTGCTTGATCGTGAATATCATGTTGCAACTGAAGAATCTTGGTCTCATTCCGTGCCTGAGAGTAGGTTGCAGCCAGAATATCCCACATGGCCTTGGTAGTGGGTTGATGCAACACGTGCAATGTACATGACCGCCAAACTTTGGCATATGCATCGTTCGCCTCCCAAGAGGCGTGAATCCCTGTTTTCTCCATCAGTTCATCATCGGTAAGAATAGGCTTCTTGTCGTTCGACTTCATAAGACTCGTGAACTGCATGGCCTAGAGTTCATAGTTTGTCCCGTCCATTTTGACAATTGATGTCGGACCTCTGAAGGCATCTGTGGTGGGTACATCTACTTTGTTGTCTGACATATTGCCGGACGGAGATCACAGGGATTTTGTAGACCAAAAATAGACATCTACACAAACATGTGAGGATTCGATTTCATATGTAGACTTATGCAATCAAATCCATCATCCGAAGAAGACTCGAGACGCAACGACGAGCGCTAGCGACGCCGAGAAGAGGTTGCGCACGCGCGCGACTGGCGGCGCTGACGCGCACTGCTGGCGACGGCGGGAGGGGTTGGCGATGCTGGGAGGAGCAAGCGACACCGAGAGGGGGTGGCGATGGCGCCAGGAGGGGCCGGCGACGCTGTTGGCAGCGCACACGTGAGGAGGTGAAGAAGGGCAGCTGGTGGGGTTTAGGGTTAGGATATGAGCTCCAGTATAGGACCGCCACTCTGATACCATGTAGGAAGAAAATATAAGCATATTATTTCTGAGAACCCTAGGCTCTTTAATATAGAGGAGAGTCCTGTGGGTAAATTACATAAAGCGAGTACAGAGAAATAAAATGACAATAAAATGACGTAACTAGTACATATAGAATATAAAAAAATGTAAATATTTCTATAAACCCCATTTCCCCTCTAGCCCCACCCTATCCTGGAGATGCACCGTCCAAATTCCGGAGAATGTGATCTTAGCGCCAACCATACCGCATGATCACCCTCGGCCTCCTCCCCGCCAACAGACATCGAGTAAATGAAATTCATGCGCCTTCTTCCGCTGGCCATGACATGGAAGAATCTCACATTCGCATATCCTTCCTTTAGACACCTCTGTCGAGACCTCTGCCTCTAAGCGACCTCCTTGTTCTCCCCAAGGATGGCGCCCACATTGTTACCTCTTAATGTCACCTCCTCCACAGACAAAGCCCTCTCATCCTCCAATTTGTCCAATTTTTGCACCTCATTCAACACCTTATACCTCCGTGATCTACGTAACGACCAGTTCTCCCGGTTGAAATTCAACAAAAACCTCCTACGCGTCATGAGCTTGCTGGCAAATTTACAATCGTCGACCCCTCCACCTTGCATTGTGTCCAGAACCCTACCACAACCTCCCAAAAACCATCCTCCATCAACGAAACGCATCCCTCGAGTACCATAACAACGACGTGTGGTCCGATCGCGCCTTAGGGAGGGCCTGAGCCCCAGCCAGAGGGAACATCTCCAAAGCCTCAGAAGAAAGCATGAATCTATCAATATAACAACGAGATCGTGAGCTCCGTCAAGTGTAGAGACATGCCCAGCATTGACCACCTAGAGCCCCAAGCCATCCACCATCTCAGCAAGCTCAACCAACCCATTGCCATACCCTCCACGACCCCCTTGACGATCCTCCTACCTCAACATCACATAAAAATCGTCGGCATTGATCCAGGCCACCGTCGGGAATCTCGCCCTAGCCAACCAAAGCTCTTCTACCAAATGGAAGACACAAACCCCATTGTAATGGCCATAAATATTTGTTGCCAAAAACTGTACACCATCAGCCTTGCGTCGCAACAAGATTGATAGTGAGAACTCGCCTCATAGCTCCTCCCCCTCCGATTCCAGATTATTGGCATCTGAACAGGTAAGCCCCTTTCGTTGCAATAGCCTTGTATTCCCCCATTTTGGTACCCCCCAAACACCCTTCACTTCTTTTCCAGCTCCCAGAAAATCTTAGTTTCTTGCAACATAGCCATAATTGTCCTCTGCTCCATCAATAGGTTCCTCGCCGCCACACGCTTCTCAACCTGCCCCAGCCCCCTAACATTCCAGGTAATCAAATTCATCTGGTCACCATGGATGCCCCCACAGGTGGCAGCAGTCCGAGACACACCAGCATCTCCCTCTCCAGCCCTTCAACAATCTCCCGACCCACCTCCCAAACCTCCAGGTCTGCCCAAACCCACTCCTCCACCTACTTCCCCTCCTCGCTCGTCGCCACCTGTCGTTGTGAGGACAGGATCTGGTGCTCCAGACCTTGCACCATTGTCCCTTCCCCTGCTGGCATTGCGGCCACCCAACCCAGCTCTTCCAGCTCCGTCGATCGTGACAGGCCATCGGAAAACCCTGCGCGTGGGTCGCCAGACAATTCATCCCTGCCCTCAAGTTCCGAATGCGGATGGCGATAAATCTCCAGTCGCTTGAGGCTCCTTTTCTCCCTCGAGTTTCACCGCAGGTACCATCTCAGAAATCGTCCCCCAGATCTGAGCTCCCACATCGTTTGGTAGACTGCGGATCACCGGATGAGGCCACCCCAGCAGATAAGACCCCTCTGCTGCTCGACCGTTGTTTCGACAAAACACCACCTTCGTCTGACAAAAGAAATCGAAGCGATGTCCCCACAACAGAGGGTGAAGTCACCACAACACAGTTTGAGAGCGAGGTATAGGGTGAGACTCCATCAGTAGAGGCCGAAGACCCTGCGATAGAGGGCGAGACCACCCCGTGTGATCCAAGAACCTAAAACGGAAGAAAGGGATCCAAGCACCATTTACTAACCCTGATTAAAAACCATCATGTATAGCCGTAGAAAACGATCACAAATCCCCTTCTTTGATACAGTCATCCTTCCAGATTTTAAAGCCACCATATTGTTGAGGGAAAGAAAGAACTTGTTATTCCATAGTGTCTCGGGGCTCTCTTATATAGACGAGAGAAACCCTAATGGGTAAATTGCATAGTAAGGACTGAAAAAATAAATAAACAGATAATAGAGTAACATAAAACTCACAACACTCTCCATGACATACCGAGGACATATTGAGGATACATGTTATTCCAAGCATGGTTTCCTGGCATCAGCTTGTGTACCGGAGCAGGTTGAGTCTCCAGCTCCTACTTCAGAACAGAGGTTTGATGACCTTGTAGCCAGACTATGGGATATCATGGCTCATGCTTCTTCACCATCTCCAAGAGACCATTCGGATGCAGCAGTCTCTGCATCTGCCAGTACGTCTGCTACGGCTAGTACCTCAGGTAGTACTTTTGCTTTTACATCATGTCACGGATCTAAGATTATTGAGTGGATTATGGGTTCTGAGGCAATGCATCATTTATGCAGGGACAGAGATCAGCTTTCATCATATAGAAAGGTTCCACAAGGGAGAACTGTTGTGATAGTCGATGGGACTCATTCTCCAATCACTAGACAGGGGGAGATTTGTATGATGCCTTCGATTCGTCTGCAGAATGTGTTACATGTTCACGATTTCTCTATGAATTTGATATCTATTAGTCAAATCGTGAAGGATTTGCAATGTAGAGCTATCTTTAACCCATCGTCTCTTGTTTTTCAGAACATTCTTATGGGCAGAGTGATTGGGTGTGGCCGTGAGTAGGATGGTCTTTATCGCCTGGTCCGAACTCCCATGTTGGTGTATCTTCTCATGCAACAAGACCAGATTCTCCATATACCCGGCACATATGCTTTGGTCACCACCCTCTCCAGAAGATATCTCATATTTTGCCGTAGATTTCATCGGGTTCTTCCTTCTAGTGTGAGGTGTGTCAGCTAGGAAAGCATCATCGGTCCACTTTTCCTAGTCATCAGAGTCGGAGCAGTAATTCCCTTTTTGATTTTTTTTCATGATGACATTAGGGGTCCAAGTCGTATTCCTGATCACCAAGGAAACCGGTTTTATCATGTTGTTGATGATGATTTTTCTCGTTTGTCATGAGTCTTTTTATTGAAAAATAAATCTGAAGCAAGGGATGTGATCAAAACTTTTATTAATGAAGTGCATATTTTTTTCTCTGCCTCTCTGTGAAATTTTTTTTTTTGAACACAGAAAGGTTCGGGGGAGACACGTGGTGGTGTTCGCCCCAATTTTATCTCTCTGTGAAATTTGTGCGAACTGATAATGCTTTAGATTTTTGTACTCGTGCTCTACCACATTTCCTTTCATCCCCTGGAATTATTCATCAAACATGTGCTTACACTTCTCAACAAAATGGTGTTGCAGAGAGAAAGCATCGCCATCTACTTGATGTCACTCGGACTCTTCTCATTCAGAGTCGTGCCCCACATTCATTTTGGGGTGATGCAGTTCTTACAGCATACTATCTAGTGAATCGCATGACATCATGTATCTTGGGTAAATTTCTTCTATAGCTTTCCCTGAGAAGGAGTTGTTCTCACTTACTCCTCGTGTGTTTAGCTCTATTGCTTTTGTTCAACAGTTGAATCTAGGTGTTGACAAGCTCTCTCCTAGAGTTGTCAAGTGTGTGTTTGTTAGGTACTCTAGGATCCAGAAGGGATACCTATCTTATGATCCATTGCGCGGGAAATACTATAGCAGTGCCGATGTCACATTTTTTGAGTTTGTGATGTATTTCTCTCCTACAGATGACAGGATGGCTTCATTAGACTCCAATGATGAGATTTACATGTGACCCCCTCCTACGAGTTTGTCATCTCCTCTTATGCATGATCTTCCACCACCGCCACAATTACCACCTCCTCCACCCCCTCCTACCCAGTCGCATGATGCAGCGTGAACTGGAGAAATAGGGCCGCATTTTTATCTACTTTTTATCCGTTAATTTTATTTACGTTTATTTTGAGTCGTCGTAATTTTATTTTAAAATAAGAGATCGTGTGTGATCTCTAAAGTAGTTAGTTTCAATTTGAATTTCAAATTAGTCGGTTAGAGTCAAATTAGGATAATTAGTTTGAATTTGAATTTGAGTTTCTATTTTTGTAATCTCATCCCTCCTATATAAAGGGATGATAGACTAGTTGTTTAGTAAGTTGAGTGATATGAAAAATTGAGATTTTATTCTCTATCTCTCTCTCTCCCCTCTCTCTCTCCCCTCACGTGGTCTTCACGTTTCTTTTCTCCATCCCCTCGTGTTCCTGATGAGCTTCTCCTCTCAACCCCTCCAATTTATTCCTCTCTCGTCTCTCTCCTCCTCAACGCGATCTCCGCGATTCTCTTCTCCAAAATCCCTCGTTTTTCCGACGAGATTCTCTCCTCAAGCCCTCTATTTTTTCTCCACCAAAAATTCCACCATCAAAATATTTAATTTTTCGCCGTCGCCGAAAACGAATCTGCATCACAGGAGATTAGCCCACGGATGGAGGAGGTTTTCAATGACCTGGATATACCCACTGCAGTTCGGAAGCAGAAGCGTTCTTGTGCTTCATATCCTCTTGCCTCTAAGTCTCCTTTCATTGTCTGACAAGGGAATTACAAAGATTTGCAATGGCACTATCTATCGTGGGCATTCCACGAAATTATCATGAGGCTTTGAAGGATAGTCGTTGGCGCTTGGCTATAGAGGAAGAGATGGACGCTTTGCAATCACATGGTACCAGAAGTTTGGTGTCTGCACATCCTGGGGCATCTGTTGTCGGCTGCAAATGGGTGTTTACTGTTAAACATCATGCAGATGGGAGCTTTGATCGTTACAAAGCAAGATTAGAGGCACAAGGATTTACTCAAACCTACGACGTGGATTATATGGACACGTTCTCTCCAGTTGCTCTTCATTCAACTCTACATGTCCTACTTTCAGTTGCAGTGGTACGTGATTAGCCTTTGTTTCATCTAGTAGACGTTAAAAATGTGTTTTTGTATGGAGATCTACAGGAGGAAGTTTACATGCAGCAACCTCCAAGATTCGCTGTTGTGGGGGAGTGTCAGCATGTGTGTAGAGTCCATAACGCAATGTATGATCTTAAACAAAGTCCAAGGGTGTGGTTTCTGAAGTTCTCGGATATGATTGAAAGGCAGGGGCTCAAGAGGTCAAATGCAGACCATTCACTCTTTGTGCAGAGAACACCTAGAGGTACCGTTGTCATCATGGTCTATATTGATGATATACTTGTTACAAGAGATGATGTGCAGGGGATCAAGATGGTAGAAGAACTTCTGGGTCGTCAGCTTGTTACCAATGATCGTGGCACCCTAAGGTATTTATTAGGGTGACAATTTGCTAGGAATGTGCATGGTCTTGTGATGACCCAAAGGAAGTATGTTACAGACATGCTTGTTGAGACAAGCATGATTGGGTATCGACCCTCTACTACTCCTATGGATCCTAGCATGAAGTTCTATGATGATGATACAGACGAGGTCGACAAAAGGAGATATAGAGAGATGGTGGGAAAGCTCATCTCTATTACTAAACCCGATATCTCTTTTGTAGTGAGTTGGTTCATGGAGCAGCCCCGACAGGTATAAATGGATGTTATATACATGATTTTGAGATATCTAAAATCTTCTCCAGGTGCATGATTATTATTCAGAAAAGGAGCAACTCTTTCTGTTTCTACATGTGCTGATGCATTGCAGGGTGTCCTAAGGATAGGAAGTCTACTTCATGCTTCATTGTGTTTGTTGGTAGTTTTCTTGTTTCTTGAAAAAGCAAGAAACAAATGGTTGTGGCTAGATCAAGTGTCGAATCTGAATATAGGGATATGACACAAGCAAGCACAGAAATGGTGTTGGTTATGTTAGCAGATTTGCATATAAATGTACCTCTACCCATGCAGTTACAATGTGATAATCAGGCAGCTTATTCATTGCTAGTAATCATGCATTCCATGAAAGAATGAAGCATATTAAGGTAGACTGCCATTATACTAGAGATATGATTCAGAAGGATTTGATTTATATCTCCCATGTCAGTTCAGGAGAGCAAACGACAAATATCTTTACCAAGGCATTACTGAAGAGGTCATTTCAGAGTTGTTCTTCCAAGGTGAGCATAATTGATATCTATGCTCCATCTTGAGGGGGAGTATAGAGATATTTCGATGTTCCTATGTATCTTTCTATTATTTTATTTCTTTATGTTCATCTTATGTAATTTGTCCATAGGTCTCTTCTTTATATAAGAGAGCCTAGGGTTTCCAGGAGTAAACATCTCTTCGATTTTTCCCAACAGATGTGGCTGTGAACAGCGAGGGCTCTACAGGTTGGTTCAACCTCCTAATATTGTTGTTTCTACTATACATACTGGACCAGTCTCACCATATCTGTGGCACTTACGCTTTGGTCACCTTCCTCTCAAAAGTTGTCATGTTCTTCCAAGATTTCCACGAGATCTTCCTTTCAGTGTGAAGCATGCCAGCTTGGGAAGCATCATCGTTCCTCCTTTCCATCTCGTCAGAGTCAGAGCAGTTTCCAGTTATTTGAGCTCCTTCATTTAGATATTTGGGGTCCAAGTCATATTCCTGATCACCTGGGACAGTGTCTTTATGCGGTCGTTGTCGATGATTTTTCTAGACTTTCCTGTATCTTTTTATTAAAGAATAAGTCTGAGGTTGAATCTGTTATGAAATCTTTTATTAATGAGATAAAGTATATTTTATCATTGAATGTCAAATATCATTGTTCTGAAAATGCCTTAAAGTTCTGCACCTTACAGGTTTCTGAGTTCCGTCGATCTATTAGCATTATCCATCAGAACTCATGTGCTTATACGTCTCAGCATAACGATATTGCAGAGCACAATCACTTACTTGATGTGACCAGAACCTTGTTGATCCGGATTCACTCTCCTCACGCTTACTAGGGTGATGCAGTTCTAATTGCATGCTACCTAGTGAACTGCATGCCCTAATCTGTGTTGGGAGAGAAGATTCCTTTCTCGATTGCGTTTCCTGAGAAGGATCTTTTCTCCCTTATAGCTCATATGTTAGGGTCGGTTGCTTTTATCCGTGATTTCTCTCCAGGTCGTGACAAGCTCTCACCTAAAGTGGTCAATTGCATTTTTGTCGAATACTCTCGTACCCGAAAGGGGTATCGTTGCTTTGATCCATTCAAGGGGGATACTTTGTTAGTGATGGCATCACTTTCTTTGAGTATGTCATGTATTTTTCTCGTACAGGTGACAGACTAGCACCATCTAACTCAGACGATCTGCCACCTCCTACTGTCATACCACCACCTCCGTCTACTCATGTCTACCACCACCTCCACAGCCACCACCATCATCACCACCTACACCTACTCCACCTCTTTCTGTGACTCGGTTTTTTCCTTGTCTGTTTACTCGCAGGTCTCGCTCTGTTCCCCCTGCTCACAGGCTTGTCCATCATCCAGCATGCCTCAGGTATGTAATGAGCACATTGTTCCTACTGATGGCACTACTGAGTTGTCTGTATAACAGGATCCATACAGGATGAGCACAGAAACATATGTATGCTACTTATCCTCTTGCAGCCTAGGTTACCTTGAGCAGATTGTCAGAGAATTTCAGGAGGTAGACCTTGGTACTGTCTGTTGTGGAGATACCACGGACATATCAAGAGTCTCTTTAGGACAATCAGTGGCAATTAGCCATGGAGGAGGAGATGGTCGTGCTACAGTCGTGTGGTACTTGGAGTCTTGTTTTAGCTCCAGTTGGTGCATCCATTGTAGGATGTAAGTGGATATTCACTGTGAAACACAGTGCATATGGGAGTATGGGTCGCTATAAGGCGAGACTTGTGGTATGTGGGTTCACTAAGATGTATGGGGTGGACTATCAGAATAGATACTTTTTCTCCAATTGCCAGACATTCTACTTTGTGTATTCTCCTTTCAGTTGATGTGTCACAAGATTGGCATTTTTACCAGCTTAATGTGAAGAATGCCTTCCACTATAGTGATCTACAAGAGGTCTACAAGCAGTAGCCACCTGGGTTTACTGTTGAGGGATAGTGTCAGAAAGAGTGCATGCTACACAATGTTATCTATGGCCTTAAGAAAAGTCCAAGAGCATGGTTCCAGAAGCTCTCGAACTTGATAGAGCAACAAGGGTTTGTGCGATCGATTGTCGATCATTCTCTCTTTGTACGCAGGATCCAGAGAGGTACCATTGTTATTCTTGTTTACGCTATGACATTATTATTACAGGGGATGATGAGCAGGGTATTCAAGTTGCCAAGGACTTCCTATATCAGTAGTTTGCGACCAAGGACACTCTACGCTACTTCCTTGGACTGGAGTTTGTCGGGAACCAGCAAGGTCTAGTAATGACCTAGAGGAAATACGCTACAGATCTTCTTTCATAGACTGACATGGCAAATTGGAAACCTGCTAATACTCCTATGGACCCGGGCATGAAGCATCATACTGATACTGAGGAGGTCGACAAAAGGAGGTACAGGGAGTTGGTTGGCAAGCTCATATATGTTACTATTACCACGCCCGACATATCCTTTGTTGTGAGCAAAGTGAGTAGATTTATGGAGTAGCCCAGACAGGCACATATGGATGTAGTCCATATGATTCTAAGGTATCTTAAGACATCACCAGGTACGGGACTTCTTTTCAGCAGAGGTACATCACTTTCAGTTACGGCACGTGCAGATGCAGATTATGTTGGGTGTCCAAATGATAAGAAGTCTACTTCAATCTTTGTAGTGTTCATAAGGAATTCCCTAGTTTCATGGAAGAGCAAGAAGCAACCGTGGTTGCCAAATCGAGTGCTGAGTCAGAATACAGGATCATGGCATAGGGTAGCACAGAGATGATGTGGGTCAAATATGTTCTTATTGACCTAACTATAGAGGTGTCTCTTCCTACATACCTCCAGTGTGACAACCAGTCCACTATTTCAATTGCAAATGACCCTACCTTCCATGAGAGGACCAAGCACATAGAGGTGGATTGTCACTACACTCGTGACATGATACAAAAGGGTCTTATTGCCACTACACATGTCAGGTTTAGAGATCAAACATCGGATATTCTTACTAAGGCCCTATCCAAAGGGCCATATTAGAGATGTTGCTCCAAGCTGAGCATGATCAATATCTACGCTACAGCTTAAGGGGGAGTGTTGAGATATTAGCTATCTTTCGTATTTCTTATGTAATATTTATTTTCATTGTCTCCTTTACGTAATTTGTCCAACAGGTTCTCTCCTATATAAGAGAACCCTAGGGCCTCTCAATAACCAATCAATGCTTTCCCTTCACATCATTCGATATGCAGTCGCTTGATCAGGTACACACGTTTGAATACTTATTAATAATATATGAATTTTTCGCGCAAGTGTTGTGGATGCCATATGACGATGTTGTGGTCGCCTCCCTTCCCGAGTATTGTGTCGATGGGCAGAACATTTGGAGGTCACGGATACCATTTCATTACTTCCACATTGTGGAGTATTATTTTTCGGATCACGTTTTACGCCAGTTTGGCGGATGCCAAGGTGTCCCTGCACCATGTAATACATATATGGAGCTTCATGCCATTGACTTGGGGGAGAAAGTGGACATTGATTGGAGGTACAGACATGATTTGAAAATTCGTGAGTGGGATGCACATCACGAACGAGTTGTTAACGTAGACCAATCCAACATGATATTTGTAACTCCAGACTACATGGATCGGTATCTAAGAATTACAAGGAGGTTTGTGGGTAGACTTGGTACTGCATTGGCAACCAATATAAGAATAACCCTTATTTAATATATTAAACTTTTACATGAACATATTTATTCATTAAACTTTTTTATCACGCAGATGTCTAGGTAGAAACTCATCTACGAGACGGGACACTTGGAGTGTCAAGAGATAGCTATTCATGCATAGGAGAAAATGGAGCAATGGTTGGCATTCTAATTTGCTGACATGGTGACCATAAGCGAGGAGCATGCCGACGAGTCTTAGGCAGAAACTAGAGAGGGTGCGCGGAGTAGAGGAAGAGGTCGCGCACGAGCACATGGATGGGGACGTGGACATGGACGCGGACGAGGTTATCAGGCTACCGAACCAGAGGTTGAAGAAGAAGTAGATGTTCTAGTCATGGAACGTGTCCCATCTAGAGTTGGATCATCAAGAGTTGCCTGAAATTTGTGTTAAAGACCCAACTCGTCTTCCATGCTATCGAGCCACCTATTGAAGAAATGCAAACACATCATGCACCTATGAGGAACTTCAGGGGAGGAAACGTAAGGGGTACTCAACCCACTTACTGCACACTTATGCCACCACCGGTGTCGATTTTCAAGGATGATGGTGCAGGGACTTTACAAATATCGATTATTGATGAAGGCAGCCGATTAAGATCTTTTGACCAACCATAGATTTTGAGGACAATCCAACGAAGGAGGAGATAGAGAGAGGGGACATTTGTAATGTAAACTTTTAAGTGTTGCAAGGTGTATTTAGTGTCGAACACATGTAATTATATTGTAGTTTAAAACTATACAATGTTTTTTTTCTTGTTGGATTTTTATTTCAATTAGGACAGGTGTTTATGTATTTGCGAACTAATAACATTTAAACTTTTCACATAAAATTTTCAATAGGAAAATTGGTTTCAAGTGCTTTAAATTCAACCAAGGGAAGGATTGGAATGGAAATGGAGCTTTCTAAGGTTTCTAATGCATGTCATATGCTAGAAATGTAATATAAGAATATCCCAGGCGATTGCTTTTTTCAAGGACTTTTGCTCATGACGCATTTGTGGCATGCGACAATGTCTCATATGTCGCATTCTAAGCATGTGATATATGCATGATGCATATATGACATGCGGCATTGGTGTCACATTAACAACATGTGATATGCATACAGTAGTAAAGTAAAAAAAACATTGAGCAGTAGCCAGGAATTTTTGTAATCCCGAGGCACAACTAAGGAATTTTCCTCTGTGTGGCAGGGAAAAACGATACTTTGCTTCGGTGGCAAGGGATTTAGTTACAAGACCCAAGCTAAATGGGGGTCTTGGAATTAAAACACGTAAGTGGTTAAACCATGCCCTGCTAACAAAATGGGTTTCAAGGCTTTGAGGAACTCGCGATGATCTGGTTTCTGATTTGCTAAGAACTTATGGTGTGGATTTAAGTTTGGAGATAGACCCTAATTTAACTCAGCGGTGATCTGATTATGGAAGGGTATTTGTGAGATTCTTCATCAAGTTCAAGGCATGTTCAGATTGGTCCTGGGTAAGGGCTCCCAGTTTCGTTTCTAGAAGGATGATTGGACAGGAGATGGTGACTTGGCTACTCGATACCCATAGTTGTTTGCTCTTGTTGTTGACCAGGATGCTAGCGTGAGTGAGATCTATAACAATGGAGCATGGTGCCCGTCTTTTCGCTGATTTCTCACAACAATGATTAGATGATTTTCTGAGAATTTTAGAGGACCTTGAATAGTTTGAGGGCCATGCTTTTGGTAGAGATGGCTGGACATGTGCAGATGGGTGATTCCTAGTGTGTAAAGCTTATCGAGCACTCTCCTTGAGTCGTACTTCAGGAACGAGTGACGATGCAAATATTTTCATGATCATTTGGAAATCTCCAATTCCACCTCAGGTGAGGATTTTCTATGGCAAGCAAAGAAGGGAAAACTAGCCATTCAAGTGACCAGAGCGCATTGGCAACATGCGGATGACTAATCATGTCTAAGATGTGAATGCCTAATTGAGGACTTGGAACATTTATTCTTATTTTGCATGCTCTCATCTAAGCTATGGGATCGTTTTAGACTTCAGTTTCTTGCATCGTGATTCTATGGAGGCTCATGGACATCCCTTATCACGAACTACGCAAGTACATGGGATGGTTGTATGCGACTTGTAGTGGTGCTTTAAGTTATTTGGCTCTCGCATAACGGGGTGATTTTTTGTTGGGAATGTTGTTATGTCGAGAACATGATGTTCCATGTTAGCACCCTTTGTGAAGCATGGTCCATGTAAACCCCTTTTAATTTTTAATGGAATGATCTAGAGTGTGACTCACCTCGAGTTCACACCCATCTTACTTTTTAAAAAAATATGTACAGAAATCACAAGTTGTGGGCAAGGGGCTCAGGATTGTTAGCTCATCCAATTCTCTCCTCTTCCCTCTCATTCAATAATCGGGAAGAAACTGTTTATAAATGACCCCACAAAGATGTCCCAAGTCAGGGGAAGAAATGAGTGTCAGCATAATACAGTCTACTATCGTTTAGCATATTCAATGACTACTCAGATAATGGCACCCAATAGTCTTCCGGAGCTTGAATGATGTTGAGAACCTTCTCAATCTTTTCTAACCAAGCATCAGCATCCTCGTGAATGGTATCCCCAACAAGCTCAAGTATTTATGACTTGCAGTAACTGGAGAACATCTTTTGATTCTTCTGAAAAACATCCTTTCTAGATGAGAAGAGGTGGAACTTTACCACTACGCTTGCCCTGGAGGGCATGAAAGAATTCCTCGAATCCATCAAGTCTCTACTCCACATTATGTAGTGAGTTGTAGTCGAGGGGCTTTTGGGGGGGGAGTGGAGGATGAGAAAACAAGGAGATGAATTATTGGAAATTAATCATAGGAGCATAAGTGTTATTCGGTAGTTTTCTTAAGAGCACAAGTGTTACTGCAAAAAAAGAAGTAGAAGTGTAACTGCGAAATCTCGGAAGGGCGCAAGAGTAAAAATCCATTAATTAATAAAATTTGTATTTATTACTGTATTTTCCCTTGAAAAGAAAACATTTAAATACTTGAAATTTTAAAGTGAAGTAAACAGAGATACCATATAGCAACTCAGCAACAAAAAGTACTTTTACCTCAAAACACTTGCTCTTTGACTGCTAGCAGTATCAGAGACATCTATAGATCTTAAAATTATTAAAGGGAAGAATATGCCAATTTCTCCCTGCAAAAGGTTCTATGCGCTTATTCCCAGAAAAAAGGATGCAGAAAAATGAACAGTGATAGGATCTTATATGTTTATGTCACATGAAATGCACCTTTAGGCTTTCCCTAAACCTTAGCAAAAGCGCTGCAAATATCCCCGCGGCATACTGATTGGAAGCAGAGAAAAAAGAATTAGCATGCTCACATTGAAGAATGAAAGGCAATATAGATGCCAAATTCAATGCAAAGTAATACAAACAATTACTAAATTTATCCAACATTGAGTTTTTTTAATGTAAACCCGGTGGCATCCCAATTTGGGACCCACCTCCAAAAAAGTGTGCGTGTGTGTGTATAGAGGAGTTATCCAAAGGGCCATGGGTCCATTAGCATCTTGGTGAGCATCGATTCTAGGTCATACATGTGTATTAGCAATAACTATATTTGTAATTATAGGCTAACATGTATTTAACAATTACTATATTTCCCATTATGCAGTGTCCTTAAAAAGGGAAGACGGTTTCAGAAAGAAAAGCTTCAAATCAATGATTTCGTGCGATAATTACGATCCAAACGCTAGGATAATAATATATATCGGTCAAGTAAATGGTTGTTATGAGATTAATACCAAAACAATGTAATTTGCATCCAAATTACTACTTTGTACAGAATTTAGTAATATATATACAATGGTCAAGTAAATGTGTGTGGCGAGATCAGAAATAACAAAACAAATGCTTAGTAATACAATTGTGTATTTAATGAGCATTGCATTCAATCCTATAATATTTTTCCTTCTTCGTCATCGAAGCATTTCATTTATGTCATTAATTCATTTTTCCTTGTGTGCATGTATTTGATAACTTCTTTTTCAAAGTGCCATTTCGAAATTAACCATGTAGAAGGAGAATGTATTAATGATTATATGTTAAATTTTTACTTGAGCAATGTTCGCATTTTACTGACCATTACTTTGTTATTACTGATCTCATAATATTCATTACTTGAGAATTGTATATATATTACCGAACCTGTGATATAGGACATAGATATATAAATTAGTGAACACACAACAACAATTTACTTAAGAATTGTATGGATATTACTTGAGTATTGTCCCTAAATTACTAAATTCAGTTCAAAGTAATAATACATATGGAAATTACTGACCATTTGTCATGGTTTTACTAACTTCACAACAAGCACTTACTTGACCAGTGTATGTATGTATGTATATATTGCTGAATTTGTACCATATAATAAAATGAATGTAAATTAATGATCGTTGTTTGTGTACTACTGATCTCGCTACAACAATTTACTTAAGTATTGTATATAAATTACTGACATGAGTATTTGGATCTCAATTTTCTGCAAGAAATCATTGATTCGAACATTTTCTTTCCAAAACATTCTTCCTTTTTTTTAAGACACGATATAATTGGAATAATAATTATTGTTAAATCGCCTTGCATTTTAATATCCTTCCAAAAACGACATCCTTCGAAACAGATAACCACTCAATTGATAATATACGTGTGTGGCCTAGAATTGGTGCTCACCAAAACGCTAATGGGCATAGGGCCCATTGGATAAAAATCCTATATATATACTACCGTGTAGTATACATGAGCTACAGCAGGTCACATGTTCCAGAATACAGATATATCCAACATAGAGTTACCTGAAAGACAACCAAGGATGGTGAAACAGAAGCTCGTAGTAAAGCATGACAAAGGTATCTCTTAAGAGAGTCGATGAAATTGGAAGTCTTTGTCAAGGAGTAGTTTATGCCTTCCAGCAGACTCTGATAGATTAAAATGTCAGTTAACACAGTGACATAACATGTGGCTTTCCCACTACTTGAAAATAAGAGAGGGAGATGATAAAGTTGCAGAATGCAAATGGAATACCAGGAAGTCCCGGTTTAGGCATGTTCAACATGCTACAGACCAACTATTCCAACCATTATCTTTGCATAGTAAGGTGCCCACTTCTGCTAAGAAGTGTTGAGAAAATATGCATTCTGTGAATTCACGAACACTACCACAAACTAACCTGCAGTAGTTCGAGCGATAGGAGTCGAGTCTTCATAGTGGCATCATCATTCTCATCTTTTGCTGACATCTGCAATTTGGAATGCACGGAACGATGAAAGTCCAGCGCAAAGCAAACAAAGAAACTGAAAATTTTATAGCTGGGAGAAAAGTGCCTTGCAAAGGGTCTGAAACACTAGCAATGCATCACGTTGGCCCATGCTGACCCTCTCAAGATCAACTCCCCTGAAGATGTAGTTTGCCACTGTTCTCTCCACATGAATACAACATGAAAAAGTTTCTAAATATAGCACAAAGGTACAACCTCCCATACCTTGAAACAGTTTCTCCATCCTCAATGCTAATAACCATGTTGAGAATAGCTTCAAGACCCTGATAAATGGCATCACAAGGTATTATCATGAAAGGTCTATTTTTAAGTTTTTAACCCCTTAATTATGATATTAATAATCTGATGGTGATGAGCGAAATAGAGAGAGATCCTTGAGCTCTTTGCCAGATCCTATCATTAAAGATGAGATTACTTGAAGTTCTTAGTATTCCAACTTTACATGGTTTTTGTTGTTCAACTTATTTTTCTAAACTCAAATTATTCGATCCATCTCCCACCGAACAAATAGTAATCTTGTCGATCAAGTCCTCAACAGGGAGTTTGATAGAGTTACCTTAATGTCAGCACTACCAGCAAGATTTTGCAGAACCTCAACAGATGTGGGAGACCCTTCTTTGCTCTGGTTCATGTTGTCATCTGAAGCTGATCTTTTCTCAGATTGGCCATCCATAATGATCTTTTCATTGATAACATCCGTACGACTGGATGCATGATTCATGTGCTCATCGGTACTAACTGATGATGGAGCAATCTAAGAATCCAACTGGAAATCTCAGAATCCCAATATAAGGAAATAATAATGCAGTGTAATAACTTTATATTATAAAAAATAGGGAAAGATCTTCACCTGATCTGACTCCATTCGTCGAAATATGATGCTAATCATCTGAGTCAACATTGCTTTAGAAGTTGCTTGATTTACCGGACTCTTACTATCAAAGAAAAAAATCAAAAACTCTCACTTCCAAGCTTACTCGTGAAATTCAAAGCTGCAGAAGGCATAATGCGAACACCTGTTGAGAGAAATATTGTAACAAACATTGATGACCCCCAATAAAGGTTCCCCATGCACTGCACACACAAAAAGTAAGCACATGTCTAACACCTCGCATAATAAAGTGAGATGAAGATTCTGAGGCTTTTCAAAGGAAAATTACCTCTGAACTTTGTAGATGCCACAACTGTGAGTAGAACTTTCAAAACTTGTAAAATAGTACTGCAAATTCAACAATGCAATAAAATTGCATTTAGTCATTTTCAAAGACAAGCAAGACAATCAAAGGAAAAACAAAACCTGTCTGATGAGGAAGAATCGACACAAGTGCAGACCATAGTAAGCATATCAGCAAACAGAGCCGCATTTTTACCACCATCAAGGCCAGGATCACCTTCTAAATGGTCATAAGCAATGAGCTTCTGTGATGACAATAGTTGTGCAGATACCATCAGATAAGGTGAATATATGGAATATTAAATGAACACACACAGATCGACTGACATGCAGGTAAGACGGATAAAGAGAAAATGAAATGCACATGCACACAGAGCCTGACTGACAGGCAGACAAGATGGATAAAGAGCAATTGAAATGCACTCACACGCACAGCATGACTGACATACGGATAAGATGAATATATGGAATATAAAATGAGCACACACAGACTGACAAGCAGGCAGGCAATAAACGGACGGAGTATATAAAAAACCTAAGTTTTGACTATTCCATCTACATTAGTATGGAAAGGCATGAAATGAAAAGTTGCATTCATCGTAGCCCTAGAGATCTCTTATATAGGAGAAAACCTCCACGAGAAAATTACATAAAGCGGACAGAAGAAATAAAGAAATACGAAATAAAGATGGAGAGATACAAATATCTCAATACTTCCCCTCAAGCATATATGTTTATCATGCTTAGCTTGAAATAACAACGATGAAAGGACTTCTAGGAAGAGTTTCGGTAAAGATATATGCAATTTGGCCGCGCGAAGCAACATGAGAGGTGGAAATAAGTCCCTTCTGAATTAGATCACGAGTGTAATGGCAATCCACTTCAATGCAAGGTTCGAAGTCTCGATTTCGATTCCGTTTCGGTCACCTCCAATGCCGAAATTTCGCTGAAATTTCGGGAAATTTTGACAATTTCAGTGGAAATGTCGGAAATGGCTCAAAAGGCCAACTTTTTTTAAAATTTTATTGTAAATTATGATCTTCCAAGTTATTAGAACAATAAATAATTTATAAATATATATTGTACATATCTGCCATATCGATCATATCGGTCATATTATAGAATACATTAGATATTGCAAATGGAGTTAATCTGAGTATTTCAAACAATGAAACAATAGATATACACTTGTCACTTATAGGCTTATAGCATACATATCAATCATTTAATCATCTATGACTATGACGGTATGTCACACACCATATCGAACATATCGTTGTTAATACTTAATACTTAATAACAGAGTAATAGTCTTACAAGTTACAACAAGTAAAAGTACATATATTTCATGTACAGTAATAAGAACATGCACATTAATGATCAATGTAATAAAAGATTAAAATATATTACCTAGTAATATGTTTGGTTCAGAACCAAGAGTTCCGTGGTGGATCTGAATCGCCCCTCCTTCCTTATTGTCTCTAATAACGCATCATAGATTCAATGAACTCGCAATAGTTCTCCCATGTCATGTACGAGTACATGGCCTTGTAATCCATCACATACTGAATGTATTGGTGGTCATTGATGGCTAAGAGTATCCCGAGACGAGGATAAGCAGCACTAGATCCGGTATCACAAGTGGCACGACGAGGCTGCGAACTACCGGCTTGAGATCCTCGGGACAACGGCGATGGAGTAGGAGAAGATCTCTGCGAAGGAGGAGGAGGAATCGGTATGTACTTAGGGAAGAAACCATAACTGTCACCCCCAAAGAAGCTTCCCTGGCTCTGCTCAGGTTGGCTACCTTGGTAGTTCTCACCGTTGTAGCTACTGTATCCCCCATACCCACTGTAACCATATGAATATGATGGAGGTGCATACGGTTGAGGAGGTTCTGGAGGAGGAGCATGAAAGTATTTCGGGAAGATGTCAAATGATCTCTCATCGTGCGACGATCCATATCCGCCTAAAGGACTTGGTATTCCTCCACGATATGGGCTATCAATGTCCATGCAGCTCAAGGAACCTACAGATGATATCAAAACGTCCATGTAGTTGTCGGTTGGATGATGACCACGACCGTACTCGTAATTCGTAGGTCTTGGACTCGGACTTGGAACAAACTGTCCATGTGTGTTCCTATGTCGCTCCATATACAAGTCATGCATGTAGTCCTTCCTCAAATCTTGTATATTGTGGTCCACGACCACTCCCTCCTGACCCACCTGAGTATGTCTCCCCACCATTACCAGGTCCACCACGACCAACATCATCATCTTCATTGTCATCCTTTGACTTTGATTTGGATTTGGAGCTAGTGGAGATAATTTCATCAACAATCGCATCAATCGCGGCCTCCAACTCTCCAAGAGGTTCTGTAATCCGCCCGGATCTTACCAAATAGTCACCTACATCTGCTCCCAATTGCTGGCTTATATTCTCATTTGTTCTTCCACCTGGTTGATCGAGAACGGGAGCACCATTGGAATCCATCCACTTCTGGAGAACATCTTCATCAGCATCGTCATCGTGCATCTTGAAAATGTATGCAAGATCAATAGGATCTGTGTAGTCCTCTTTGCCTTGTCCTTCCCTTGCATGTTTCAACTTCAGCCTCAAGTTGTAATGCACGTAGACAAGATCATTGAGCTTCTGTTCTCCCAAACTGTTCCGTCTCTTCAAATGGATCAAGTTGAATGTGCTCCAGTTCCTCTCACAACCACCAACAGATGCGGTTTAAGACAACACTTTCACTGCCACATTTTGTAGGTTGGGAGCTTCCATCCCATATAATAACCACCATTCGTTGCAAAAAATCAAAATGAGATAAATTAATAGTAGGAATAAATGAACACACAATCAATGGATTTATTTGTCTTCATCCCTACAAGGAAGAGTATTGCCCTGTCCATTTACCGCATCAATTCGACCAAAGGAACTCAATGCATCCCGGAAATACTTAACCTGCACGAATAGGTTTAAGTCATAAATTATCACATAATACTCTTAAAGAATATTTTTGTGAGTCATAATCTAGCTTCAAATTCAAGATTACATCGTTCATGCACAAGGTCTGTAACTTCTCGTCCTTGACGAGCTTCTCCACCACAATTTCTACAGCTACTAGAAGGTCAGCGTTTGTACCAAGTCCATTCTTATACTGGTACTTAGGATTGAAGTAATAAGCTGGACACAAAGTCGCGAATAAGAACAATTCTCATATTCTAAAGATCTATAAAAATTTAGAAAAATGGAAAACAAATTAGATTATTATATAATACATACCGACCTTGTGAAGAGGATGTGAGAGCATCTTGGACCAACGCTCGTCTATGATGTCTAACCATGCTTTGGATCCTTTTCCAACCGCTTCTCCGGCCTTCTCTCTCATGCAGCGCATTGCCTCGTAGATCACTCCCATGGTGGGTTTCTTATCGTCATCCACGATCCGCAATGCAGAAAAAACTGGATCCATGATCCCCGTGACCCGACTCACGTCATCCCAAAAGTGGAGATCATTGATCAATGTCTCTACTTTCCGTCCTTCAATCCGAGCTTCAGGTATCTCGAACCATTCACCTTGGCAACACATGGTTTTCAACCTTGTCTTTTGTTGTTTGAGGTTTGCAACGCAATAAAAATGGTTGCAAAGCGTGTGATGCCAGGCCTCACCAGCTCACCATTGCACATCCGCCATATCATTGCCAGCACTTTGCTGTGGTTGTAAATGAATGTGGTGATCATTCGTGCTTGCTCCACCACCCTTAAGACGAGCTTCCTCTTGCTGAAATCCTTTAGAATTAAATCAATGCAACGTGCAGAACACGGTGTCCAAAAAATACCATAGATGTTAGACTTCATTATTGTTTCACCCGCTTTCTTGAAGTTGTTGCCACTATCCGTCACAATCCGGACAATGTGATTTTTCCCAACCTCTTTAATGGTGTTCTTCATCAACTTCAGCAGGTACTTGTGGTCCTTCACATGATCAGATGCATCAACAGATTTCAAAAAGATTGTCTTCCCATCGCAGTAAACGAGGAAGTTGATGATCTGCTTCCTCGTGTAGCTTGTCCATCCATCGTACATCAACGTCACCCCGTACTCTGGCCATCTCCTCCTCAGCTCGGCGATGTACTCATTCATCTCCTCCTCCATCCTCAGATATTTGTCCATTATCTCGTAGGATGTAGGAGCCTTCACTCTCATTCCCGCTGCAGCGATCTCATCAATGGCATACTGCAGAAATAGCCCGCTAGCAATGTTGGCAGGAATGCTCTCCCCAAAGAAGAACTTGTTGATGGCCTTTCCTACCCTTTCTCGTGCATTGGTGAACATACCCTTCACCGTTTTCTGCCTCGGATCCTTGCTTGTCTTGTATTGCATAGGTCCGCTCCTCATCAAGGAGGGCTCAATTCTCTTCCCCTTGTGTTTTTTGGGGGGTGGTGGTACTGGTGCGCCTCCAGAACCACTCCCACTGCCACCTGCACCATAGAAGTCGTCCCATGCACCACTGAGTTCTCTCCTCTCGAACTCGCTCCTCATTAATCCTTTTGTTGCCCTTCTGTATGCCCTCCTCTTCGTTGTAGTCTGAATGTTAGCGGGGTAGACAAAGTCATCGTCGTCTGAATCTGAGAGGACGTTGAATTCTTTCTCAAATATGAACTCTTTTAATTTTTCATCCCTACTTACCCTCTCTGTATCCCTTTCCTTCTTCCCGTCCAAGCTAGCCTTCACCTTATCCCTCACATCTTTAGGACAATGCGTGCACTTGGCAACATTCTTATTATTGCCAATAAGATGTTGCTTCATCCTCATGATCTCGCCACCTCCCAACTTCTTCCCACAGAAATTGCATTGTGGTTTCGCTTTATTTCCATCAGGAGCAGAGGCATACCTCCAACCAATGTCCCCACTGAAATCGCCCCTCTAATCCTCAGAACAGTCAGATCCTGATCCGGAACTGGAATGTGCCATGATGATGATCACCGAAACCTGCAAGGAAATTGAAGAACAATCATTCAAAAGGCAGACAATGCAACCGATTAAGAATTTTCTAATTAATTTATGTTTTAATTTTCGGATTTATTATATTTTTTACTTTTCTAACACCTAATACACACAAAATCGTAAATACTTGGTGTTTGAAATTGAAAGTATACTCTTAATATTCTGATTTTCAGAAAAACACTTAGATCTATACATTAGAGTCTTAGATCTAGCCATTAGGGGATCATTTTCGAGAAAGATTGCATAAGAAACACAAAATATGTAAAAAACAATAGATCTAACATATGATTTTCGAATTTACTCAACTTTTAAATTTCATTTACAAAAAAACTTGAAACATGTTTTCTACTTACATAACTTAAGATCTGAGTTTATCATTGAAGAACTCATCATCATTCCACATTAAAACACAAAAGCCCCAATTTCCTATTCCAAAGATCTTATAAAATGTTCTCAAAGTACGTTATACTACATGTTATACACAAGATCCGAGATAATGCATTCGTAACTATCATTATTGTGTAATTAAAACACAAAACCCCTAATTTTCGTCTCAAAAATAAAGCTAGATATTCAAAATCTCTCAAAAAAATACCACACCAAGCTAGATAAACATCTTAAGAGTAAAACCCCTAAAAAATTGAAGAATTTGATGAAGATTTGGCCAAATTTGGCTTACCTTGAAGCAAGCGGCGAAAAAAGGCCTTGGAGGAAGTTGGGAGAGGTTGCTGCTGGAACTCGGTCGAAATGTGTGTGTTTCGATCGAAATTTCGGTCGATATCGCCAAAATGGTGTATTTTTTTATTACATATTCTCTTTGTCGGGCGAGATGACGAGATGAACCGAAATCTCGTCGGTATCTCATGAGATTTCAGTCGAAATCCGAGAAATCAACATCATATGGGTTTCGATATTCTCCACCCATCGAAACCGAAATTTCGGCGAAATTTCGTCGAAATTTCACGAAACTTAGTTCCATGCTTCAATGTGCTTTGTTCTTTCATGGAAGCTGGATTATTAGCTATGAATAGAGCAGCTTGGTTATCACATTGAGGTGCATAGGAAGAAGCACCTCAACACTTAGATCAGTCAAGACAGACTTGACCCACATCATTTTCGTGCTCCCATGGGCCATGGCTCTATACTCTGATTCAGCACTAGATCTAGCTACAACTGTTTGTTTCCTACTCTATAATGAAACCAATGAGCTACCTACAAACACGGTGAAGACAGATATGGACTTCCTATCCTTGGGGCACCCAACATAGTTTGCATCAGTGCATCCAGTAACTGTGAGAGACGTGTCTCTTCTGAACAGAAGTCCTGCACCTGGAGAAGACTTCAGATACCTCATGATCATGTTAATTGAATCCATATGAACCTGCCTGGATTATTCCATAAACTGGTTGACTCTACTAACAGCAAATGATATATCCGACCTAGTGATAATGACATACAACATGTTCTCTACTAGCTCTTTATATCGTATTTTGTCAACCTCCTCACAGTCATAATCAGAGAGCTTAACATTAGGATCCATTGGAGTAGTGTCATACATGTCTCTGATAAAAGGTCGGTGGCATACTTCCTTTGTGTCATCATCATAACACGTTGATTTCTTGCAAAATCTAAACCAAGAAAGTAACTGCGATTGCCAAGATCCTTTGAAACATCCGACCCTGTTGGGATTCCGAGTGGCTAATTTTGTTCAATTAATGTTGAATAAATCCAAAATCGATCAATTGATCGTATATCAAAAGTTGTTCGGTCGCAATCGACCAAAAGTCGATCGCATCGTAATGTGTGTCACGAAAAAGCCGCATCACGAAATCGGAAACCGCGAATCAAATTGAGACCACTTAAAAATCTGATTTGACGAAATAAGATCAACGGAATCGATCGTTCGTCAAAACTGTATCTCGAAAAGTTTGAGGGTTCAAACTCAATCCAAAGTATATGAATATTATACTCTTATTGATCGTTGTTAAGAGACGATCAAATAGAGATATTACGCATTGAAATCCGAAACTCGAGGTGCGATTACGGTCAACTTTATGTATGACAAATAGAGATTTTGGTTTTAAAAAAATTCAATTTTTTTACTAAGTAGCCCTCTGTAGAAATTCCAGCAACAACAACAACAACAAAGCCTTTTCCCACAATTAAGTAGGGTCGGCTACATGGATTCTTCGCCTCCATTCAGATCTATCTTGGGTCAATCTCGTACTTATTTCCAAAAAACTAAGATCCCTTCGTATAGTCTCTTTCCAACACTTCTTGGGCCGTCCTCACCCTCTCTTAGCCGGCTCAACATCCCAACACTCGCATCTCCTAACCGGTGCATCAGTTGACCTTCTTTGCAAATGACCAAACCATCTTAAGCAGTTTTCTCGCATCTTATCCTCGATCGGAGCTACACCAACTTTCTTTCTGATTGCATCATTCCGAATCCGATCTTTATGTGTATGTCCACACATCCATCTTAGCATTTTCATTTCTGCTACAGCTATTCTCTGCACATGTCTATGTTTCACAGGCCAACATTCAGAACCATAAAGCATAGCAAGTCTCACGGCTGCTTTGTAAAACTTTCCTTTAATTTTTAAAGGAATTTTCTTATCAAAGAGAACAGCGGAGGCTCCTCTCCACTTTAGCCAGCATGCATCCATGAGCTAGTTAATGTCACTGCTGATGCTAGTTAATGTCAGCCAGTTAAAAATTATAAAAATGATATGACATCAGCCAGCTGACATGAGCTAGTTAATGTCACTGCTGATGCCATCAATGATGTCACTGACTAGGTCATGGATGATGTCATCTAAAATGGCATTTAGCTGCATTAGCCCAACGTGAAAAGCCCTCTCTTCCTTTTCCCTTTTCATTCCCTCATATTCCCCTCTTCTATTTATCTACAATCGAGAGATCACAGCCCCCTTTCTGCTGGAAACTCCCCAGGAGAGTCCCAATTCCAGCCCCTTGTTGCTGCTTCTTCAACCTAATGGAAGCCACTGCAAATCCAGGCAGTTGAAGACAACGGAGCTGCTCCAAATAACCAGCTATAGCATGCAAATAGATCTCCATTTGAAGATCTAATTAGGTACATTCCCCAACCATTCATCTTGTTGCCATGCATGTATTGCTTACAATTGATTCCACTATGATTGGGAATTTAGGGCTTCAATGAAATAAACTCCATGAAGTTACCATCTCTCTGGTTAGTGTTTCTTTGTTTCCACAAGATAGTTGTCCTTATAAATATTTGACAAATTCGCAGTCTCTTTTGCAACTCTGACGATAATTTGTTTACATTAATTTAATACAGTACAAAATGTTTGCCCACTTTAGTAATACCAATTGTGATGGCATGGATTTAATGAAACAGATGGTCCCCATTGGTTTCAATAGGGATGCAAACTGTTATACCAAAGGATATCCATGTATTCAATAACATTTCGGTCTAAATTAGACATGTAAGATCTATCTTTTGACATAAAAGTAGTAGAACTAAGTTATATACGTAATCTACTGAAATTTTCATATAATCTAAGCACAATATATATGCCCTAAATTATCATATAAATATAACTTTTCTATGATATAAGATAATAGGTTGTTTTTCAATAGAAGAAATAATGAGGGGCTATTTTGAGATTTACTGTTTTTTATTCATAAATAAAAACATTAAAACCATTTAATCATGGTAGGAAGAGATTCCATCGTCATTTGATTTAGTATTTTCAAAGTGACTATTTTGGTATATTGCTCATTGCATTAAAAGTTTACGAATTATTGCCATGTTCCCATGACGACACTGCCATTATTTCGTAGCCTTTGTTTTCATAACAAGAATGTTTTAAACAAACTACATTGTTTTCTTTTTAGCTTTGTGATTAGACACAGAAATCACATATCCAGAAATCTAGAATGGGTTCACACTTCACATGATTTACAATATTTAGATTCAACCATTTTCATATTAGCATCTGACACTTTACAAGATTACATGATCCGTATTTGTTTCAGTTATTATGGAAAAATCAATCTCCATATTTGGGTTGGGTTGACTAAAAAATGATTAAGTTCAACTGTTAAAAAAATGGTTATCAAATGTGGGGTCACATTCATAACTGTTTAAATCCCTACCGCAAGATGTAGATTTTTATGTAGTTCTATAAGAAACTGTTGTGACATAGTTCTAGTTGGTTGGGCAAGATTTTTCTGTGGTTCGCGGAGGGTGGCAAGGTGGGCGTGACCTATTTACAGTGAATAATACATTTCTAGTTAAGTTGATATTGATGTTGATGGGTGAGAGGGACGATCTTTGTTATAATGCAGATTTATACTTAGTTGCTTATGGAAGAAAGGTTAATTGCGTGGATAAAATCCATCCACCGTATAAGTTGTTGGCCTAAAGGAGTGAACTTAGTCCTTTCCTCAGTGAAGATTTTGCACTGGCTAGGGTGGCCATCAAATTGATTATTTAGATCATTATGCCAAATAATCCTTATCAAGTAAGTATATATCAAAAGACATAGACTGGTTCAGTCTATTATAAAGTGATATCAATAAAATCGTTAACCAAAAGATCTAGATCTGCACGAATAATTACAAAAAGTATTGGGAAAGAGATGAATAGACAAGCAAGTGAAGAAGATCGTGAATCAATGTTGACCTATAATTTAATGGTGTCGGTCATGGTGCCACCTGACCGTACGAGGGCACAGTGACCCTCAACTGGGCAGAGGAAAGGAAACTTGAATAGGGCAATGGCCGCCACGTACGCGGGTCTAGGATCCCAGTCATTTATATTCAGCCGCCAGCCTCAGAAACCGAGTAGCCAGCACTCCATCCCCAGTCCAATCGTCCAGCCAGAACCGGAAGAAGAAGCCATTCCCCAGCCTCGAACGGAGAAAGGGTACGATCGCAGGAAGCACAGCACGGACACCCAACCATAGTGGAGACTCATAACGGATCCGCTTGGCCACCAAATCCCCAGCGACGCCATAGATCGACCTCAGCAGACGCAACACCAAAGAGTTAGAAGAGCCCCAGATCCGCACCGCCCATTTCGCCAGCAAAGCTTTGTTCATCATCTCCACATCCCGAACGCCAAGTCCCCCCTCCGAGACCGGCACCACAACATCCTTCCAGGCAACCAGGTGTAACCCCTTTCCCGACTGCTTCCCATAGTTAACAAAAGATAAACATAAGCTGCGAATGTTAAATGGTAATTAGTGAAAGTTAATCACGATTAGCGTTAATTAAGCTTCATTAGCGAATCTAGAATCCTATGTAATGTTCTAACTTAAGCCCTAAGTTTCGAATAAGTTTTGGCCAAAACCATGAGCCGTTAACCGCGGTTAAGGGCTAAACCATGTTTTACTAATCATGGTTAGCGGTTTTCAGGAGCCTATAAATACCCCCCCACACCCATTCATTTTCTACAATTTCCACTACCACCACCCCAAGGGTTAGGGTTGAGAGGTCGGGAGGAGGAGTGGGAGGCGGGGAAAGAGCGCTAGTGAAGCGCTGCCGGGAAAACGAGGAGGAGAAAGGTATGATCCTCTCTTAGTTTGCTTCATAAGCTAGGCTTTCAATTCATTCTCTTTTCTTCCAAGCTTTGTTCTTGACTTATCTTTCTTTCCAATTCATTTTTTGTTGTGGTTTGAGGAGAAATCTGTGTACCACCCTACTTAGGTGCGGGCGGCTATGCACGTCAGTGAATCATGTGATTCGTCACACATTCACTCACCTAAGACACGTGGTGTCTGCCGATTCTCTATCGCTTATGTTTCTATTCTTTCAATTCTGCTTTTATAGTTATTTTGATGGAGAAATCTGTGTAATACCCTACTTAGATGCGGGCAGTTATGCACGTCAGTGAACCTTGTGATTCGTCACACATTGACTCGCCTAAGACGCGTGGTGTCTACCGATTTTTCATCTCTTGTTGCTTGAGTATATTCTTTCATTTTGTTATTATTTTCCTCTCGATGATTTTATAGAGGAAACTCTTTCCATTTTTCTTTTAAAATATGTCCCGATATAAGGGGAAAGTCTGTCGAAATTTTTATAGAAATATGTCCCGAGATAAGGGGAAACTCTGCCGAAATTTTCCTAAAAATATCACCCTATATAAGGGGAAGTTCTGCCGAAGTTTTAAGAAAAAATATGTTCTTCGCATTCTTCGCGCTCTTCGTGTGTTCTTCGCGTTTTTCGTGTTCTTCGTTCGTTCTTCGTGTTCATGGCATGTTCTTAGTGTTTTTGATAAGAAAATGAAATCCGATCATTTCAGGAGCTATAAATCTTTCTTTTTGAAAAGGAATCACGATAAAGCATTGTATACGTACGAGAGAACTCGATTAGGTAACGAAATCTGTCCTTTTGCTGTTGGGTTTTCATATGAGATCGTTGAAATTTCTGATTTTATGTTCTCTGCTATGAAGAACCCTAATTTTGGATATTTTTGAGAAAATATGAAAAGTTGTTATGTGATTCCCACTAAAATAAGGTTTAAGCATCGAATTGATGCAGTGACTTGGAAAGTTAGGATTTGGGAGTTAAAATAAGCATAAATACGAGTATAATATATATGCATGGTTTCAGATTTCGCGAAATTTCGGCGAAATTTAAACGAAATTTCGATTTCAACAAGGAAACGAAATCTCGTCGAAATTTCGACGAAATTTTGTATCGACAGGGTATCGATACGATATCCAAAATCGATATTTAAACCGTTGTATATATCTGAGTCTATACTAAGTGTTGATGATTATGTAAATCGAAGACTTAACGAAAGAATTACATCATGGGAATTGATGTGTTTTGAGTTGGATCCTGAAAAGGATCGTGTGTCACATTAAGGATGATTGGGAGTAGAACTACAGGTCGGGCATGCAACCTGTAGGTTTGTCGGAAGGAACCCGTATTGGCGTTTCCCTACCTAGGTGGTACACGGTTGCCCTATTATGATAAGTGCGCACAAAATGAATGATTTGAAACGCGTGGTACCGAGAGCCAATATATTCGGGTTGAACGACGGAAGATGTGGTCGTGTCATGTGGAGGCACGGGTGGTTCAATAACGGCTGGGTCACGATAAAATGTATTTAAAGCCGTTGGGTTATGTGATTAACGGTAAGCCTGAGGTTTTAAGTAACCGAGTCCTCGAGGACGGTGTGCTCATTTGTTTTCTAGGCTGAGGGTTTGAGACCCTGATTAATAAAAGAAAAGGAAATTATCAGGGCAGTATTGGAGGATTGGTTGAGGCGATGTGCGGCAGCATAAGCTTACCAGATCAACGCAATCTCCAATCCCAAAGTGTCCACAGTTTCAGAGTCCAAGAATGGTGGGGTTCCCCTAGACTAATCCCTGATGTGGAATAGAAAGGAATAGGACTTAAATTAATGAGAAGGAATGTAACTTTTCATGACAACAAGTTTTGCAAAATTACACCATTTTTGTTGCTTTTCCTTCTTCGTTACTTAGCATTCGCTAATTGTTATCCTATGATTTATAGAAAACCCAACAGGTGTCAGTGAGCCATCGCAAGGACTTTAATAATCCAACCAGTTAACATGGTCATCCAACCAGCCACAGTAGCTTTTTTCTGTAAGGTAGTTAGTAATCTTTTGTGTATTTTCCTTTCAAGCTGATGTACATGTAAATGGTTATAGTGGGACAATGTATTATGTGAACTTTATTTTGTGAATGGAAAAGTGTTAAACTACTTTCTTCTGAGTATTTTTATTTGCAGTCTGTTTCTGAATGTTAGTTGTGATTGTTGAATAAATTATTGCGGGGTAACCAGATCCGGACATGGGAGGATCCGACGGAATAGGAGTCGTGACAAGGTCGGACTGCAGAGACCATCGGAGGAGTCTACAGATGGGGCTCCGGCAGCTGTGGAGTTAGGAGGAGTTAGATTGCGGCGTAGAAAGCATCATGACAGCTGAGAGCACTCGTTTTGGGTTCCGCTACGCCAGACGGGCTATCCCAAGAACTGAGAGAAAAAAGAAGAGGAGGGTGGCCATGTATTCTTTGACAACATTCAGCGTTCGACCGCATGATGACCTATCTGGAGACAACGTACCAACGGTGCTGATGAATCGATTGAGCCTATTGAACAAAGCAGTGGCGGAACGGTTGAGGATGGTGCCTCCAAAGATGGTGGCCAACAATGTTTTTAAATTAAAATCCTTTTGATGAAATGTGAGGGGTGCGGGTCGTCCCGAAAAATGGTTGGCAATCAAGAACCTTGTGGATGAAGACAAAGCTGATATTTTTCTCATTCAGGAGACGAAGGCTTCGAGAGGGGCAGAAGTTGTTAGGTGGGATCTTGGTGGGAACGGTCGTTTCAGCATGATGGACCTGGAAGCTGTTGGCACCTCTGGTAGTTTACTCACAGGCTGGAAGGGGGCAGATTATGAATTGCTAGCGGTTTCTAGATCTCATTCGTGATTGTCTGTGTCACTAAGGAAACGTGTGGACTGCACCACCCTTCTGATCACTAATGTGTATGGTCCTACGGGCCTGGAGAGGGGCTCACTAGCTGCTGAATTGGAGGCATTAGGGTTGGCTCAAGAGCATGGAATTTGGATAATAGGGGGTGATATGAACGTTACGCTTCTAGCTGGGGATTGCCTGCAGCAAGGAGGGGGAAGAGACTCGGGGTCTGAGAACTTCAGGAGGGTAACTAACTCATTGGGTCTATCGATCGTTGATGCGGCTGGTTGCTCTTATACGTGGCGAGATCACGGTTGCGGATGGACAGATTTCTTTTGTCAGTTGAAGGAATAGAGGTTTTTCCATTATCACAGGCTTGGGCGATGCCGCGAGCACACTCTAACCACACACCGATTATATGGTCCTCCGGTGAGATTTACGTTCCGTTTCGAACGATGCTAGTTACTTGAGGAAGGTTTTCGGGATGAGATCATATCCCGCTGGAGAGTCTGGTCCTTGGAGGGATTGGCGGTCGCTCGCTTTTCGTCAAAACTTGTACTTCTAAGGACGCATCTCACAAAGTTCGGCAAGGAGGTTAAGCATAGGAGGAAAATCAGGAGAATCGAGGCACGGGGGGTGACTCGCCTTGACAAGCTAGACGACGAGAGAGGCCTTGATCTGAAGGAGCTGTCAGAAAGGATGAACCTACTTGAAGAATTGTTGTTGGAGTACTGAAAGGAGGACGTCGAAAGGAGGCAAAAGCCTAGACAAAAGAGGCTGAGAGAAGGTAACGCCAACACGTGGTTCTTCCATTCTATGGCTTCTGGAAGGAGACAAAGAAACTTTATACACGATCTTGATGTTGCTGGTGAGCGGATGTCGGGTGAGGTCCGACTAGGCAGCGCGATCCGTGAGCACTTTGTGGAGGCCTCACACAGGCGGAGGAGTGAAGATTGGGGTGGCTGGGAAGAGGGGTTAAGCACCTGTCTGGGGCGCAGGTGGAGGGGTTACAAGCGGCCTTCTCAGAGGGGGAGGTGAAGAACGCGGTATGGGGGCTGAATGTGGATGGAGCGCCAGTTCAAGGAAGGGAACATAGGGTTCGAAAAGATCAATAGAGCGTTGATGTTATTGCTTCCCAAGAAAGACCCATCGGCAAGGATCGAGGACTTTAGGTCGATCGCTCTTTCGAACACGATCTACCTTATTGTGGTAAGATTATAGCAAATAGACTCAAGGTTGTGTTGGATTCGGTGGTCATGTCGGGGCAATCGGCTTTCATCCCAGGACGTCAGATGGCGGATGGTTTGGTTATGGCAACGAAAATCTATCTTGAATGGAAGCGGGCGAAGAAGAAGGGGATCCAGTGAAAGGTATATGACTACGTGGACTGAAACTTCTTGTGGACGTCGTTGAGAAGGAGAGGCTTTCCAAAGCTGTGGATTGGCTGGATGAAGAGATGTGTTACGACATCCTCATACTCAGTCCTGGTAAATGGCAGACCTGAAGGAGGGTTCTTCCAACCACATCGCGGTGTCAGATAAGGCTACCCACTAGCCCCTATACTATTCGTCCTGGTTGCCGATGCTCTGACGTTTCTATTTGAGCAAGTGGTGGAATCTGGGTGGTATGAAGGTTTTCGGTTGGAAGAAATCTCTATACCCATATTGCAGTATGCAGATGATACACTATTGTTGCTAGGTGGCTCAGAGGAGCAATCACAGAATGCGACACAGTTGGTGGAGATTTTTACAAGTTTTCTGGGATGAAGATCAGCAGATGCAAGTCTGTGACTATCACCTTTGGGATGGAAGATGTTGAGCGGGCTAATGTCGTTGCAACCATTGGCTACCCATTGCGGAATCTCGCTGGTGGACGGGAAACTAAAGAAGTCAAACTGGGACCATGTGCTGCAGAGGATGGAGCAAAGACTAGCAGGTTGGCTGGCGATCACATTACCTAAAGGCGGCAAATTAATTCTGCTGAAACATGTGCCTTCAGCCATACCGATGTTTTTCTACTCCACGCTCCCAATGCCTGCTGGGGTCCGAAGAAAGGTTGAATTGCTAATGAAAAAGTTTTTCTGGTCGAATGGTAAGCAACAAACGTCGGGTGTGCACTAGGTCAGCTGGAAGGAGGTGACGAAGGGAAGAAGGAAAGGTGGTTTAGGAGTCCGAGACGTGTAATGCATGAATAAGGCTCTCCTAGCAAAATGGGTGACTCAAATTTGGGGACCTTCATCAGCGCTCGTGATCAGATTAGTCCGAAAGATTTATGGGGCGCGAGGCGAGCTAGTGACGAGAAGAATGCGGTTGGAATCGCCGATGTGGACCGGTATACGGGAGATTCTACCGTCCCTCACGCACAAGCTGAGGCTGAAGGTGGGGGCGGCCACTTGTTCAGATTCCGAGGCGATGACTGGACAGGCGAGGGGCAGCTCAACGTTAGGTTCCCGAGGTTGTTCGCTCTTGCAGCTTAGAAGGACCGTTGCTCTACCATGTGAGGGGATCCAACATGTGGACTCTGGAGTTCTTGACTGAGCTCTCTGAACAGAGGTTGGATGAGTTCTTCACGATGCAGGCTGAGGTTCCGGCGTCGGAGTTCCCAGCACTGGGGGGTTTTGCGCAGCTTGCTGATCATTTCGTGTGCGAAGGGGGGGAGTTCTCAACGAAGAAGGCGTATGATGAACTGAGACAACCAGTAGGTGAACAGGATCTTGAGCTTAACCATGATTTAAAGGTGGTGTGGGCGGCTAAGGTTCCGTATAGAGTCAAGATTTTTCTATGGTGCTTGAGAAGAGACCGCTTGTGTGACAAACAAGGAGGGCGTGCCTATTCAGCTTGCAGGACACGACTTGTGATAGATGTCGGTGTCAACAAGATGATGCAAAACATATTTTCTTCAAATGTGCATTTTCAGCACGGATTTGGAGGGAGTTGGGGTTAGACTGGCTCAAGACAGATCAGACGGCTGACTTCTAGATCGGTTCGTGTGGTGGGGTGCAGCTCTACGGACGACGTTTCCCTTGCCTTTGCGACTCTTTGGGTAATTTGGCTAGGTCGTAATGATCTTATTTTCAACAATCAGAGATTCTAGTCAGAAAATGTGATTTCACATTGTAAAGCTCTATACAATTTTTGGGGTTCTCGGTCATGTAGCCTAAGTATTTTAAATGAAATTATAGAAGCGGTATCTCCCAACTTGGGAGATCACCCATCATTTTTCTATCAAAAAAATGAACTGTATAGCCCATACTTCAAATTCGTTCCATCCAGCTTGATGATGGGTGCTGGACCTTTGAAGGCATCCATGGATGAAACATATGCTTTGTTGTCTGACATGATGACAACAATCCCCAAGACTGAGGCAGCAAACTAAAATAACCGTATCTACACAGACATACAAGAAAACGATTGTGGGTGTAGATTCATACCACAACCTCATCCATCCGTTGGAAGCCTCTTTAAGTAACTAGGGAGGGAGGTTTTAAATGATCAAATCACACCCTGGAAACTCAAAAACAGACCTAATAGGAATTGAATCATCCTTTCGAAATGATTTTCAAATAGAAAAGGAGTCCGCAGAAGCTTATTAGGGTTGTAGAAGCGGAGGTGGCGACCCAAGACCACCACAGCAGGGAACCGGTGGCGGAAGTCTTGACTGATGCAGCCTATGACGGCAACGGCAAGGTTGTTGATGTTGTTTCGGCAGCAGCGGCAGCAGATGATGTCGTTGCTTTGCAGTGCGGCGGTGGCTACTATACGAGGCGCGGAGGTGGCGGCACGGGATTCTTGACGATGCCTTAGGATTTAGGAGGGGTGGGGTATCTAGGGTTCAGGCTCCGATCTAGGACCGCCACTCTGATACCATTTGGAAAGGCGTGAAGTGAAAAGTAGCATTCATCGTAACCCTAGAGCTCTCGTATATAGGAGAAAATCTCTAGGGGAAAATTACATAAAGCGAACATAAAATAAAGAAATATGAAATAAAGATAGAGATATACAAATATCTCAACAATTAGAAAAAGCACAAGTAATATGATACCATAGATAAATGTCAACATGAAGCTAAAAAAAGTTGAAAAACCAATAACAAGTCTTTTGACAAGTGCATTAAACTGCCCGAATTGCATCAACATGCTTTGTATCCGGCTTAAGTGCAAGGGTGCGAGGACAAGGGAATGCAATTGTTTATTGGAGACTATTGAGATATTAGTAATCTTCCTTATTGTTTTCATATTAGCTATTTCTTTTATCTTCTTCCTGTATGTAATTGGCCTAATAAGTTCCCCTCCTATACAAGAGAACCATAGCGCCTCTCATTAATGCAAGTCATTTTCTTTTCCTTCTACATGGTATCGGAACGATGGTCCTAGAACGGAATTCCCATATCCAACCAAATCCTAACCCTATTCGCACGCCCCGGTCGTCGCCGCCCACAGCCACGCCCTTCGGTAGTCGTCCAAGTCGCTGCCCTAGCCCTCCCGACCGCCGCCCCGACCCTCCTAGGTCACCGCCCGAGCCACTCCCCCCACCCCACCCCACCCCACCCCATTGCCGTCGGCCCTCCCGTGCACCTTTGTGGTTTGATGCGGTCTGAATCGGTCTGATTTTGACCGGAAAACGTGATTTCGGATCTATAAATCGTGCTTTCCTACCCTAGCGAGCAACGAAGATTGATGAGGATGGTTATATGAGTCTACACGTATAATCAATCATGTGCATGATCGTGTAGACTCGTTCATATCAGTCTACTCCCGATTGAGTTCCGTTATTCGGGTGTTTTACCATCATGTCAGAGAACTAGGGTGATATTTTTTTGTCCGGAGCCATTAAGGGTCTGGCACCGATCGTTAATATGGATGGGACCAACTACGAGTTGTGGTCCACGCACTTTCTCACCCTCATGCAGTGCAATAACAAGGAGAACATCCTGACAGATCCAGAGCCAATAGGTAAAATGCTTCTTGGAAGCAAGATGACACCTATACATGTGTTAGGCTATATGGGACCCTCAACACGGAGATAGTCAATGATATTCTGAATCAGTCCACCGCCAAGGCAACGTGGGACACTTTGACTACCACCTATGCTCAAGCAAAGAATGAGGCCAAGATTCTTCAGCCACATTTTGATATCTACAAGGCCAAGCAGAATGGTCATCCTCTACACGTGCACTACTCTTCACTCCGTGGCATGTTCGAGAAGCTTCATAGCTATATGCCTATTATGACATCTCTAGAGCAGCAGAAGGCATACAGGAATTCCACAATGGTTAGAGTTTTCATGACAAGCCTTGATTAAGAGTATGATACGACGCGTACACAGCTTCTCACTGGAGCTATTATACCTCCCATGGAGGAGGCCTATACATGTCTCAGTCGGATTATCATGCCTTCTACGGCCACTCATCCTCCCTCTTCAGCTATGGCCGCTTCCCATGGCCAAGGAGGGATGACCCACTCTAGAGGACGCACCCCTCGTGGCAGAGACAGTGAACGTCGGTGTGGCCCTTGCACTTCTATTGTTGGACTAGACATGCAGAGGATACATGCTACCAGAAGCATGGATATCCCGCTTCTGATCGCGTAGCAGAACAGATTGAGCCTTCAGATATACTTGCTTCCCAGGTCGATCCTCGCTTGGATGATATTGTCTCTCGTATTCGAGAGATCATAACTCCTGTAGTAGGAACCACCACTATAGATATCGCAGCCAGAACCTCTTCGAGCTCTTCAAGTAGCACTTATGCTTGCACTGGTAGTACCGGTGCAGATATGATAGAGTGAATTGTGGACTATGGTGCTTTCCACCATCTATATGGGGACAGAGTGCAGTTGAGGTCCTACAAGATCATACCACCTGGTAGATGAGTTGCCATTGCCAATGGCGACCACTTACCCATTATAGGACAGGGGAGGTGCATTTGACATCGTCTATGCATCTTCAGAATATTTTATATGCTCCTGACTTTCAGATAAATTTACTTTCCATTAGTCAAATTACTAAGGATCTGCATTATCGTGTTATCTTCGATCCATCGTCTCTTGTATTTCTGGGCATACTCATGGGAAGGGTGATTGAATGTGGTCGTGCGCAGCGGGGGCTTTACAGACTGGTCCAACCTCCTCAAGTTGGCATTTCTACTATACCTACTGGACAATTCTCACTATATCCGTGGCACCTTCATTTTGATCACCTTCCTCTGCAGAAGCAGAGTCATGTTCTCTCTTAGATTTCCACAAGATCATCCTTCCAGTGTGAGATATGCCAGCTTGGGAAGCATCACTGTTCCTCCTTTGCATCTCGTCGGAGTTGAAGTAGTTCTCAGTTATTAGAGCTATGTTTAGATATATGGGGTCCGAGTCGTGTTCTTATTCACCAGGGTCACTGTTTTTATCTTGTTGTTGACGATGATTTTTCTAGACTTTCCTGGTTCTTTTTATTGAAGAATAAGTCTGAGGCTCGATCTATGATCAAATCTTTTATTAATGAGATAAAGAATATTTTTCCTGCCAATGTCAAATATATTCATTCTGATAATGCTTTAGAATTCTGCATTTTTTACTTTCTTAGATCGCTGGCATTGTTCACCAAATCTCATGTGCTTATACAACCTAGCAGAACGGTGTTGCTGAGTACAAACACTGTCATTGATGTGACCCGAACCTTGTTGGTACAGAGTCGTGCTCCTCATGCTTACCAGGGCGATGTCCTAACTGCATGCTATCTGGTGAACCGCATGCCTTCGTCTGTGTTGGGAGAGAAGATTCCTTTCTCGATTGTGTTTCCCAAGAAGGATCTTTTCTCCCTTACACCTCGTGTGTTCGGTTCTGTTGCATTTGTTCATGATGTCTCTTCAGGTCATAACAATCTCTCTCCTTGAGCTGTCAAGTGCGTTATTGTAGGTTACTCGTACTCAGAAGGGGTATCATTGCTTTGATGCTCAAGCGGAAATACTTCGTCAGTGCTGATGTTACTTTCTTTGAGTTTGTCATGTAATTTTCTCCTACAGGAGACAGATTAGCCCCATTTGACTCTGACGATGAGATCTACATGCATCCACTTCCTACTATCGTACCACTACCTCCCTTAACTCCTGCTCTACCACCACCTCCTCAACCACAACCACCACCTACACCTACTCCTGCCTTTACACCTTCTCCTATGGCTCCACCTCCTACTGTGACTCAGTTTTTGCCACGTGTATTTTCTCGCAGCTCTCGCTCGGTTACCCTTGCTCACAGGTCTTGCCCATCATCCAGCATGCCTCATGTATGTAATGAGCATATTATTTCTACAGATTGCACTACTGAGTTATCTGTGCAGCAGGATTTCATACAGGATGAACATGTACCCTCTCAAGAGGGGAACATACAGGTTCGGGACTTGGCAGGTGATCTTGTTGTACTTATTGCCCTGCGTAAGCATAAACATAGTTGTATTACTTATCCTCTTGCATCCCAGGTTTCCTTAAGCAGACTGCCAGAGATTTCAGGAGGTTTACCTTCGCACTATCAGACGTGGAGATACCACAGACATATCAGGAGGCTCTTCAGGACAGTCAGTGGAGGTTATTCATGGAGGAGGAGATGGTCGCATTACAGTCACGTGCAGGAACGGAACTAGTATACTTCTTAGGGGGGCCATGGCCCCCCCTTAATTATTCCATTTCTCTTATATAATGTTGTTAATTTTTGGTATGGCCCTGCTCCACCTTTAAATATAGAAAGAATAATTTCAAATATTATCACTAAATGTTTAATGGCTTATTGGTAAATCATTGCATCCTTTGATTATTGAACCAGCGTTCGAATCCCATCATTTCACTTTTTGTTAAAAAAATTAGCTCTACTCACTTTACCTCCCTCCATCATTTTGCTTAAAAAAATTAATTCCATCCTTTCTTTGTTAAAAAAATATTTCTACTCACTTCTAATATATTAATATTATAAGTGTAATTTGATATAAAATAAGATTGGAACTCATTTGTCTCTCCCATTATTTTAATTCTTTTTGTAAATAAAATAAATTTTGTGATTTCTTTTTAAATATGAAAATTTTTAACTAAAACTATTGAAAAATCACTATTGGAATAAAATAGTCTAATACCTTATTTCAAAATTCAAATAACATTGACATGATAAATTTATCAAATTTTAAAAATCAATTTGAAATTGTTAACTCTACATAAAAAATATAATTTGAAAATACATTTTTTTGTTTTTTACTTATACATGATAGATGTATACTTGCCCCCTGATAAAATTCTTGGTTCGGCCCTTGATCATGTGGTACATGGAGTCTTGTTTCCGCTCCAATTGGTGCATCCGTTGTGGGATGCAAATGGGTGTTCACTGTGAAACATCATACAGATGACAGTCTGGATCGCTATAAGGCGAGACTTGTGGCACAAGGGTTCACCGAGACATATAGGGTGGACTATCATGATACTTTCTCTCCAGTCGCAAGACATTCTACTATGTATATTCTACTTTTTGTTGTTATGACACGATATGGACCCCTTTACCAGCTTGATGAGAAGAATACCTTCCTATATGGTGATCTACAAAAGAAGGTCTACATGCAGCAGCCACCTGGGTTTGCTGCTGAGGGGGAGTGTCGGCCTTAAGCAGAGTCCAAGAGAATGGTTCCAGAAGCTCTTGGACTTGATAGAGCAACAGGGGTTTGTGTGATCGGTTGTCGATCACTCATTGTTTGTGCACAGGACCCAGAGAGGTACTATTGTCACTCTTGTTTACGTTGATGACATTATTGTTACAGGGGATGACATGTAGGGTATTCAGGGTGTCAAGGACTTCCTAAATCAGCATTTTGTGACCAAGAACCTCGGTAATTTACGTTACTTCCTTGGACTGGAGTTTGCCAGGAACCAGTGAGGTCTTGTAATGACCAAAAGGAAATACATTACAGACCTTTCAGAAACAGGCATGGTAGATTGCAGACTTGCCACTGCTCCTATTGACCCGAGCATAAAGCTCTATGATGATGACACTGAGGAGGTCGACAAGAGGAGGTACAAGGAGCTTGTTGGCAAGATACTATATGTAACTATTACCATGCCCGACATATCCTTGTCGTAAGCAAAGTAGGTCAGTTTATGGAGCAGTTCATGCAAGCACATATGGAGGCACTCCATATGATTCTGATGTATCTGAAGACTTTCACCAGGTACGGGACTTCTTTTCAACAAAGTTACATCTCTTTCAGTTACAGCGTGTGCAGATGCATATTATGATGGGTGTCTAGATGATAGGAAGTCTACTTTAAGCTTCGTTGTGTTTTAGGGAATTCTCTGGTTTCTTGGAAGAGTAAGAAGCAGACCGTAGTTTCCAGATCGAGCGTTGAGTCAGAATGCAGGACCATGGTGTAGGCTAGCACAGAGATGATGTAGGTCAAATCTGTTCTTACTGACTTGACTATAGAGGTGCCCCTCACATTTCATGTCAAGATCTTCATTGACAAATCAAGAGGGTAGCCCTCTCCCCAACAAAACACCAACTAGCCTCTCTACCTCAAAGGCCTCGATACCTTTCGCTGCGACCACCACAGGATCCTTCGAGTCACGAGTAGATGACTTCTCCACCTGTTGGGAGAGTGACAGACTTTCCGCGTTCACCAGCCCTCTTTCCGCGAACTAAGCCCCCGTTGCAGTCAATCACCTCAGTAACCCCTTGTTCAGTGCCCATCGAACCCTCTTCAGAAGGGCCTCACCTCCCCGTCTGGTTCATTTGGTCGTCACCTCTTTCTAGGGAAAGTCAACAACTCACTTATTGAACCACCCTGAGGACGATCCACTCTTTGACCAACCCACGATCACATCCCAGTGTTTCTATGGTTCATACCACTGTTTGTTCTTGTCTTTCATACAGCTGCAAGACCGTCGCGCAACAAGATAGACTCATTCCCCCGTATCGTAGGCCAACCACCAGAGCTCCCCTTGCCCGCTTGGAGAATATTGGTCGAAGACCCATGGAGGGGTGTTCCAGCTACCTTAGCCTCACCCCATGAGCCTCCAAAAGTTGTACCCTCAAGTTCGAAGCCACCGTAACCCACAACCACCATCGTTTGACGCCAGTGTTCAGAAAGGCGGCCCAGGCAGCCGCATATGCGGTATGAGTAGTCGGGCACTGGACCGAACCGCATATCCAGTATTCGGTCGATATGTGGTTTGGGCGAGTATGCGGCCGAGTAAACCGCATATGCGGCCACATACTCGGTCGCCTTTTGTATAGAGCCCATTCATACATGCTTCATCTTTTAGTTGCCGGAACTGGTAGCTATTGCTACTACAGTAAAAAGTAAATGTTACTAATTGTTTATTAGAAAAAAATTTATTTTGTTTCTAAAAAATAATTTTTCATTTTTTCTTTAAAATGAATGTTACTAATTGTTTATTAGAAAAGATTTTTATGCTGTTTGTAAAAAAAAATCATTTTTTATTTAAATAGAAGATTTTTATTTAATTTCTATGAATGTCGTTTCATGCTTTTGTTTAATTTATATTCAAGATATTTTTATTTTAGAATCAAATACATCTTCTTTCGTGAAAAATATATCTATGAGTTGTTTGTTTTCTTCAGTCAATACTTTTCTCAATTGTTAAGAAATTTTGTAATAGAAAATTACGTTAAATCCACCCTAGCTAGCTGTCATCTCGTTAATGCTAGATAAAAGGGAATCCGGTTATTTAATCAATTGAAATATATTGATTCGCAATCCAATTTTTATTTAGTTAATTCCTGTAGAAACATAACAAATGTTTCTATGATTTATTATTGTTATATTTCAAATATTTTTTTCTTATATTTTTAGTAAGTATGCCAACAAATTTCACTTATTTTTTCATGATTCACTCTTTTATCTAAAATGGTCATTTTTTAAAAATCTTTCTCTGAAATCATGTCGTACTAAAAAGTCTATGCATATATTTCATCTATTATTATTTTTTCGAAACATAAATCTCTAATATTTGAATTCAATTTATTACTTTAATTATTTTTAAATTAAAATAATACAAACCGCATAATCCGCATATATTTCCGTATATACTTCCACATATCCGCTTACTCGCTTCAGACCGCCTGACCGAACGAATACCGCATACCGACTTTCTGAACCTTGCTTGACGCTACAAGGAAGCAACCGGCCTCGCGATCTCCAAGCAAAGGGTCTGGGGAGACCTTGACAGTGTCCCAACTTCGAGTTGTAGCAACCCAGGTGCTCCATCACCCCCACCAAGGCCACCTAGGGCCAAGACCCGGCACCAAGCTACAACCTATTGAATAAGGGGCCGACAAAAATAACCGGCTCATAGGAGGATATGAGCCTGACCCCAACCGTACATCTATTGGGTTTGACCGATCCACATGGGCCTGGTCGGTGGTTTAAACGGTCGAAGGTGCAGTCAGGTTCGTTGAACATGCAGATTTTGATAATAAAACATGTATATATAGCTTGAAGATAGGTCAAAAGCAAGAAAACAACTAGATCAAGAAGAAACTCAAGCATGAGGAGCTCAAGCTTAAGGAAAGAAGATAAGAATCTCAAAGGAGTTTAGTTCAAAGCTAAGGAATTCATTCTCAAAGCTCGAGCTCAAATAGAAGAACGCAAGCTCAAGAAGAAGTTAAAGACTCTTTTTTATTGAGCCATGCATAATATAATTATCTTTCTATTGTAAAGAACATCAAAGAATATCATGCATATTGCACTCAAGTCAAAAACCTCAAGTTAATCGATCATCCTTTCTATCATGATCGATCACCTCGAATAGACCAGATTCCTTAGCTAATTGATCAATCCCGACTGATCAAACTCCTTGATATAATGGATCAAATTTCAAATCCCAACAGCTATATAATGGCTACTTTATGATCGACCATTTTTAGTATATGATCGATTAAGTCTCAATATGATCAATCATTTTTATTGCATGATCAATCAACTTTCATCTCAAGAATATTTTAAAAAGCAATTTCATTCCCGATTTGTTTTCAATGGCTACTTTTAAACTCCAACAGCTATGGAGGATCTAAGCCTATAAAAACCCTAGACCTTATTCTACAACACAACATAAAGTAACAAGTCATCTTCCCTTTACTCTCCACTCTATTCTTTGAGAGAAAGATCTATAGCTATTTTTTGTTTCGAACTTCATGTCAATAGCTCTGAAGATCTTTAATCATCTTACAAGCACACTCTTCGCTCTGTAAGATCGTTCTTATTTTGCCTCATATTCTTTATGAGATATTTACTTTGATATTGAGGTTGTTAGATTTGTATAACTGTACTACAGTTGTAAGTTGTCTGCTGAAACAAGTTGTAATATGGTTGAGATGCACGCGCAAGCAATCCGGTTTAGTGGTAAGATCGAGTTAGGTCAGGTGAAAGCCCGAGTCAGGAAACTCTTATCATGGTTTTTTTAGTAGTAACGGGGGGTGGAATTGGAGGGGGGATTCGAACCCTGTTTTTTTTAGTGGGAGCCACTGCTTGACGTTGGGAGATCCTTGACGTTACGTCAACGACTCTGTCGTGAACTAGACGAGTACAGAATTTTGGGGCTTCTTCCCCAAAGACCTAAGAGGAACCCAATATTAGGGCTTCTCTCCCTCCACTTCCAACAAATCAAATAACGGCGGCCTGCACCCCACTGCCTAACACAACCACTATTGAAGTGTGCCACCACAGGCTCCTCTGACTGTCACACAGAACCTTTACTTTGTACGGCAAGCTTCTCTGCAACCTTCGATATACATCGTCAACCACCTGTTGTTCGACCGCCAACGGCATCACTCTCCTCTCTCTTTACGAGGACCCTCTCATAGCAGCACTAACAACAAGCCCAATCTCGGTTGCTCTGGCGTTCATCTCTCGCAATAGAAAAGAAGCAACCGAGGCTCTTAGGACTAGGACCCCACTAAGCATCTCCTTTGCTAAAGTAGCCTGTCGAGGAGCATTTCTACTCCGTTAGTCGGAATCAAGCTCTCAATTACCCACTTATGCTACAACCTATAGTTCTTCCCCTCTTAACCGCACGTTGCTTTGAAAGAATCATTGATTAGTTCAATTTATTGATGGCTAAACTAACGGAAGGGCACAAGTGATAATCGTGGAAAACAGTAAGGGCACTATTGATATTCCAAAAAGGGGAGGGGTATAACTAAAATTGCAGAAGTTAATTGGGGCACAAGTGATAAAATCCCTTGATTGTTTATCTTGTGATTAAAAGTGTTACATAACATTGTAGTTGTTTTTTTGTAATATTTTTGTGATTATGACGAACAAATCCACTCCCGTACACCATGGGTTGGTAGGAACCGACAGAATGCACTAATATATGCACGGTGCGAGAGGAGCATGCCCATATATATGAGGTACAAATCAAATAGGAGCGTTAATGAGAATGAATGGTAGCAACAAAGGAAGAACCTTGAAGACAAAAGACGTAGCAAACCAAAGGTAGTTACAAAATTTTATATTTTTCACTCCGCATATTAAATATCTGGGAGAACTTAATAAAAGACAACAAGCTCAAGGTGAAAATTCATATAATCACAGTTTTTGGCCAAGATAAAAATGATATCCTTTGAATGAATAAAATCCTTGGATGCATCAATATCCTCCACTTTTTTCCCTTCATGTAATCCTCTCCCTTCACGATCCCAGCCAACTCAAACATTTCATCACCTCATTGGGATCGAACTTGAGGTGGTATTTTCCAGAAAAAAAAGTACAAAAAATCAGTGGAACACGGAAAAGGATCCAAGCAATGAGTTACATGTGATAATGAAAATTTTGCAGCATTTGTATACATTAATCCCTTTTTTTCTCCCAATCTAATTCAATTTAATAGGTTTTTGCTAACCACGGCCCACGGGAAGCATGTTGACATTCCTTCAAGGGTACGTTTATAGACATATTTTTGGAAATGTGAAAGTGCAGATGGACTTAAGTTTAAACATCATCAAAAAAAATAAAAAAGAGAACCCACTCACAACTTACATGGAGACAGTCAAGGGAGGCTTCTACTAGCTTTATATTCTTCGTCTCAAAAGCAAGACGAAGCGGCTGCAATACAAGCTCGGCTTGAGCTCCCTCCAATGTGTTTCCAGCAGATGCCAATAATATAGTCACAGGAATGATAGTCTCTGCAGCCTTCAGATCTGATTCTGCTCCTGTGTTAGTTAATGCTGAATTTAGACGTGCATCCGGTTTTCGGTTCCCCTCCTTCGTGCAGTCTACATACATAAGATCACATCGTGAAATAAAATAAACAAAATATACCTGCTTTGAGCAATGCTAGCACTTCTTTTTATTGAGAATGTAATAGGCAACTATGAAACTATTTTGTCACAGAATATGCAAGAAAATATCCAAGTACTTGTTTATAAGAAAACAAGTCCAATAGAGAAGAAAAGAAATCAACTACATGGCTAACAAAATACTGAAACTCAAATTAACGTATTCCGCAACTTTCAATCATTCATAGTGGTGGAGAGACATCGAATTATGGACACATGGATTGTGGACAGATACAAGAGATGCCAAAAATATTTTATAATAGATATTGTACATTGTGAACTCTTTAAAAAGATGGATAGAAAGGCCTTGGAGAATGCAAGATTAGATAAAGTGATATTATAGAAATGACAGCTATAGATTGTGGCTAGGCATGTGGACAAAACATGTGCTCTATATATGTGGACAAAACATATATTTTCTCCCAATACTGTGTGTTGTTAAGGATTAAAAATATGATGGCACAAAGCGTTCTTCTATGCCCGAATGTACAGTGTGTTCTTGAATGTGTTCTTGAATGCTCAAAGAAGGAAATAGTTTTAACAACTAACACGAAGAATGGTCTTATGGGAGTGGGTGAAATAATGTGCAGAAGTCGTCTCATTCAAAATTTACCCGAGTTCACTATAAAAGGCTGAAGGGTCATAAGCTGATCAGGAGTCTGGAAAAAATCAATTAGGTAAAGTGCAGCTCTGCTCTATGCCCTAGTGCATTCACATCTTTTATAGGCCAGTTAAATTCTAAAAGAACCCCTTCAAAGTGAATGGCACACTGACCCAATACCTGATGAATGCTTTTTTAAGGAGGGTGTAGTCCCAAGATTGGAACCCGCCACAACTTTATTAAACTAATTCCAGAGTACATATAGTGGTGGCTCAAGATGGAAAGGCCCTCGTTGCATGGCGGCTCTTCAGGGGGCAATAAGGGCCCTTTTATTGAAAAGAGGGTGACCTCCCGAGATGGGAGTCACCGCGTCATCCATTTCATTATAAAAAGAATAGAGTACATTACCTTAAGGACAAAAATTAGAAAGCGCATTACAATGAGACACGCCATTCTTCGAGTAGAACCTCTGGTTGTTAAAGATCAGAGCATTTCATCCTAACCATATGGCCCAAAGGACGGCAAACGACTTGGAACAATCATCCGTTGAGCCTACGCCCACTGTGCGAACCGATCTCCAGAACTCCGCCGACCCGTTGGCCTCCAACCATGGGATCCGAACCTCCCTCCAAACCTGCATCGATGCCGAGCACTCAAAGAATAGGTTATCCGCATCCTCAACCAACCCCTCGCACCCGTCGCACCATGTGTCTGCCAGGCCAAACAACCTCCCCCTCCTCGCTTTATCGCATAGACGGTTTCTTCTCAGACACCATAGGAAAATCATAACTCTGCACCGGATCTTGGCTGCCCAAGCCACCTTCATGTCCTGGCACAGCCCCACATCCTACACCTCTGCCAATGTCCACATCGCATCATACGCTTTCTTGTCTGAAAACCTTGCACCCTCCCATTCAAAAATGGGGGCCCTACAGGTGGTTTCGGGCCTCCTTCCCAGATCAGAGGGGATGGGTTGGGCGGCTGGCTGAGCAGAGGCGGAGGGACATGCGACGGAAGGACCGGTAGGGGTTCGGACTGCTGGGGGATTGGCGATGATGGGGAGAGTCAGGAGGTGGGCTGATGTAGCGTGTGGGGCAGTTGCGCAGGAGGGAAGGTTGTTGGTGGTGGAGGCGGAAGGTTGGCAGGTGGTCTCGCCGAGGAGGGTGGTGGCTCCCCTGCGACAGGCTAGAAATGAGGTCAATTCACGACGGTAGCTACCGTATCGACAGCGATATGAGTCCCATTTTACCGCACAAGAGGCCTCCTAGAGGTGTTTCAAGTGTGGGGCTCGCGGTCACCCGGCGGCAGTGTGCAGAGGTGCGGTGACGTGTTTCTCCTGTTGAGGGGTAAGGCATCATAGGAGAAGCTGCCCGATGTTGTGGCGTGAGCCTGGTGACACGAATGTGAAAGAAGGAGCTCTAATGGCGGAAAAATCCAGAAGAGGAGAGGCGACCTAGCAGCTACCTCCACAACGATGGACCCTCTGGAGGCAAGGCCTTAAATGTCGGTTTCGGTCACCATTTCGGTATCAACCAAAACAGAATTTCGATGGAATTTCGGTGGAATTTCGACCGAAATTTCGGTCATTTCGGTCATTTTTTGTACTAGGACCCCCAAATTTCGGCCATTTCGGCCATTTCGGTCGAATTTCGATTTCGACTGGATATCGATATTCGACAGAAATTCGACCGAATTTCGCTGAAATTTGAGGCCATGTCTGGAGGGCATCCTAGTGGGTGATTGTGTAGATTCGAGAGATCGTTTGCAGGTGGATATGGCTGGCATTGGGCAACGAGAGGGCTCGGCTTTTGGAGGACACGTGGTTCAGCTCCAGGAGGGTGTTGTCTGTGTTAGGGGACTGTCCACTGGGGTGTCTAGCTTGCTGCGGCGATTGCCAAGTGGTTTGGTGGTGTGGAGGTGTGAACCCCCTAGGATCCGGGTACCCGTTAATCACACATTTTGCATTACAACATTCATTTCTATCGCATTAAGTAACTGAAAGTACGGGAAAATTTTTCGCGAATGAAATAATTTCATCTGACATTCATATTAACATTTATAACCACAAACACATAGAACAATGGTCACCGAAATCTTATTTCATTTCATTAACTTCCGTATATTTTACATGTACAAAGTCTGACAGTACATACAGTATATCTCAAAATCTGACTGAAGAGAAAGAAACATAATACATTATAAATTGAACAAAAACTGGCACAAAATAAACCATACCGTTGGGTATAAAATTTTATCTCCTGAACCCATGTATAGCTACTGAACTGCAGGCGGGTTGCCTGCCAAGCGTGCAAGGAAGAAAAGGCGTCAGCGGTTGCTGGTACCTCCCAAAAACTTATATAAAATAACAGGCATTTATTATTTACAAAAGAAAGCAAGTAGAGAGGCATGAGCAACTCAAATTTAAAATTTATTTCTACTTGCAATTGTAAAAGGTTTCCAAATTTCTAGCAAGCACCTCTTATGATCAGCCATTATCCCAACATTTCCCACATGAGTATATTTCTATGGTGACTAATTGATCATAAGTATGATATTTTATTCTCATATTACTTAGAGGTCATATTTGTGGATTTTGATGATGGAAAAGATAAGTTGAGAAGATATAATGATTTATTAACTTCTTAAGTCTAGTGGATAGTCTGTGGTCTTGGCTCTTGTGAAACCTCACACTATGACTCTAAGACTAGGGAAATGTCTTAGGGTTGGGGTGCCTCCGTAGGCATGCGGTGTTGTATAATGCATCCTAACTAAGTTCCCAACACGTCCACTAGCTTAATGAGATTTCGAATTTGATTATAGTCTTTTCCATTTATTCAACTTTACTTGTAATCCCTTAAAACCTCAAGTGAAATTGTCTCAGATGTAACTCTGGATGATGTAGATGTAGAAATGGATGATCTGGATATAGAATCGCCAAGTCTGTTGGCGAAAAAAAAACTCAAGCGGTGAAGAAGCCAACAAAAGGCTCTTCCGTCTCGCCCTCTAATTGGAAGGACGGTCCAATAGAGGGATAGGTCTACACTCCCAAACTACGCCACTGAGACGGGTGAGAGGGACTTCCCGAAAAAGTCGCTCTAGAAAACAGCCCGACCGGTAACGGGCAACCGAGCTCGCACGTAAAACTGAAAACCAAGGATCCCCCGCCTGGGTATCCTAAAACAGGGTCAGCGGAATGGTCTAAAGTCGGGATCCCAACGAGGCGTAAAAACACTGTGAGCTCACGTTAAAAACCGAAGGGGGACTGGGATCCTAGACCCGCGCACTTGGCGGCCGCTGCCCAAACTGGGCTTCCTTTCTTCCGCCCAGTTGAGGGTCACCGCGCCCTCGCACGGTCAGGTGTAAAAGTCACCATGACTGGCACATATATCTATCTTTATTTATTCGTAACTATATATATTTACCTGATGCTGTCTTCTTTAAGGTACTCCACTTGATTAATAGCTGATATGTAACATATGCCTACCATCTCATGTGTTGTGTTATTGAGATACTAATTCTAGAGCATGATGTGATGAAGAGACTTTATAAGGACCCAACAACTCCAAGGTTCTTTTGTGTCGTCATCATGGTTGAACACATGACAATGTAATACAATAATAACTCTCTTTTCAGTGATACATTCAGTCCAACAAAGATTTTAAATTTTAACCGAATGTACTAAACCCGCTCGATCCCTTTAATCATTCCATGGAAGTCTACTCCATCATGTCAACTGATGCAATGATACAACCCACATTCAAGATTACACTTGTATGAGGAGATGAGGAGGTATTGACTTGATTAGTAACTTATGAAGGAAGGATACTTAACCATCTCATCGTGATTTCCCTTAGACAACATAGTTTGATGAATTAGTCTTGATGATCATCCTAGTTATGTTAACAACCATCAACAACTGGCAATGGCTAAATTTTGCAACAGTAGTTAGTAATAGAACAATTAGTCAATACAGTAGTGAAAAAAAAGAGGATGAATTGAAGTTACACTTGGGAATGGACCTAGATATTTGATTTAACTAAGGACTCAAACTAACAGTTCTGTTGTAGTTGCAACTAAAACTTGAAAGGAGACAGAAATTATAGATAGAGAAAGAAAACGTTATGTTATCTTCAGGTATTGTGGGGTTTTGAGCTCAATGTTGTAGGTGACATTGTGAATATTATTCTTAAACAGGAAGATCTCCACATCTCTAATCAATTATGTTTAATTCCCTGTATATTTTGACTAATCATAATTTATTTCTTATAATTTAGAATATTGATGATTTACAACTACAACTCACTCACTGTATCCAGGGAATTCATCTTCAAGAAATTTTCATTTATCTTTTGTTAAACCATGATGTAAACAAATATTAAGTAGCATCTACTGGTTACAATACACACACATAATATATAACCCAACTTCTTGGATTCTATTTGCCACTTTTTCAATTAACTTGATTGTCCCTTATTAAAGAGATAGTGTAATAATTATACAAGTAATAATTAGTCTCAAAGAATTAACTTTTCAGAACCTGTATATATAGCATATGTTTTTGTACAGCAATCAGAAATAACACCAAAAACCCAAGTTTCTTTAGCATATAAATCATGGGAAGCTGTAAAATAGGAATTTAAAAGCATACACCAACCTATAGGGCATCGTTTAGGATTTTTTTTTTTGAATTGATCATGCGATGCAAGAAGTAAGAAGAATAAGTTGTATCTAAGGATTTCCATATTTAGAAACAATTTCCAGATATTTAGGGTTCATAGTAATGAAAGATCTCCAGAATTAAATTGTGAATTCCAATCAGAGAATGATACTCAATCCAACCGACATGGACAGAATTAGATTGTGCATGAACATCTATGACAGCAAAGATGATGGCTAAAGGTTGTACACGTACAAAAATCAAGTTTAATATCCATGCATGGCAGCAAAGAGGGTTTAGGGATTGTACCTATATTCTTGGATTCTCCAATTCTAGGAGAATAATCTGATCTTTGGGGTTTTAAAAGATGAGTGATCAAAGATCCATTACCAAAATTTTTATAACTATAAACAGCCGCCAGTATCCAACATTCTAAAATTCAATTTATTATTATTGTATATTTTTAACCCTACACAGAACTTAAGATAAACCACATCCAAGTCAACAAAATCCGTTACTAACTCCATCCCACCATTATTTTTTTTTAAAGAAAACAAACAGATTATATGATCTAATTATTTGTAAATCACATGCATGGCAGTAATAGATAGGGAGAGGATGTTCAATGGATCATTTGTTATAGCATGTAAGGCAGCAATAGGGTAGATATAGGGATGTACATTTGATCATGTTTAATAAGCATGCAAGGCAGCAAAAGAAGGGGTGAAGGAGTTGTACCTTTAATTAAATTAGATCTTCAAATTCTAAAGATCTAACATGCATGCAGTGGCTTTTTGGTCACTGGACAGCAGCTCCAGCAGCTGAAATAGTTGCTGGACAGCAACTATTTGCATAAAAATGAGAGAAAAAGTTGGGAATTTGGAAGAAAAAGGGAGAAGAATGATTGGGGATGAGATCTTACTTTGGAAAGAAAGTAGAGAGGAGGATTTACACCCTCAAAATCTCTCAGATTTGAAGATATAGCATGCAGCTTTGGCTCTGCAACAGGAGGGCTGGAGCTGAGAGTTCTCACGGCTGGAATTTGCAAAGGAAAAATGGGGATTTACCAAGGTTTGGGTGGTATATATATAAGGCTAGAGGGTCTTAGTTGTTGGCCAAGTGGAGAAAAGAAATTGAAGTGGAAGGGCTGCTGGAATCATCTGCCGTAGCCTGTACAGTGTTTATAAATTAAAAAAAAAACTCCCTTTTTTTTGGCAAACTTCGAGTGGACCGTATTCGTACATCGAGTGTTGGATTTCAACGCATAATATCTCGTTTTGATCGTCACGGAACGACGATCAATATGAGTATAATATTGATATACTTTCGGTTGAGTTTTGAATGCCCGAATTTTCGGATATGGTTTTTGTTTAAGATTAAATTTTGTGATTTAAAAATATCAAACGACCTCCGATTGACGAACGGTTGATTCCGTTGGTCTTGTGTCGTCGAATCGGATCTAATGATGGCCTTGGTTCATTTTGCAGTTTCTGAATTTGCGTCGCGGCTTTTTCACGGCGCGCGCTACGATGCGACTGTTTTTCGGTCGATTTCGCCCGAACGACTTTTGATTCATAATAAATTTACCGTTTTTGGTTGTTTGGCATTGACCAACAACGCTATTGGGTTCATTGGACCCAAAATCGGACGAGTTCGGGTTCGTTAGGATATGGATGATCCTAGGGGGTTCACAGGAGGCACCCATCCCTTCGAGGTGGCACCTCACACGGGTGGTTTTATAAGATCTTGAGGCTGAAAGGCATGCCCCTTCCGGCATGGGGTGTGTGATCAATGGAGGCGCTACTTGGATGTTTCCGGGCGGTGATCTCCATCTTCAGTTCAGGCCTCTCTAAGGGGGAGGCTACTCGCGTGAAGGTGGAGTTTGTTGCAATGGCGATGACCATGCCCTCAAAGCAGTTGATGAAGATTGGTCGTGCGGCCTTTCGGGTGGAGCTGGAGGAGTGTGGGCCTTTTGTGGCGAAGGGAGAGCCAAGCAGCACTCGGGGATGGGTGCGCAGAAGAGGGGATAGGAGGCAGATCCCAAGGCGGATTCTTGTGTGGGGGAACCTCTTACTGAGGAGCTGCGCATTTTGGAGGCAGGGGAGGGGTCGCCCGACTCCCGTCTTGGAGTTTTCATTGCTCTGGAGCAGTCTGCGCAGTTTGGATCTGGTCGTTTTGTGCTACCTCTGGCGTCTGGATGGTGCTCGAACCCTGTCTCTTTGGTTCAGTTGGGTGAGAGCGAGGCCGGCTCCGAGAGGGTGGTGGTGGAGGATCGTTTGGTAGAGATTGTTTGGTGGAGGCGACCCATGAAGCACAGGACGAGCCTCTCAGCTCGATGGAGGTGGAGTCGTTGTTAAAGTCGGTGGTTGGAGACTCTACGAGGTCCAGGAGGGACCTATCGCTGTGATCGGTGCCCTCATGGAGATTTGAGAAGAGGTACCTGCGGCTCTCCTCCAATGAGAGCAGAAGAGAGTGGAGGATGGCAGTGTTCGACGCTCTTTCCAGGTTTGTGGACGTGGACCTCATCGCAGAGGAGGTCGTATTCGTCAGTCCTGTACTTATTGTCATCATCCTGGACATACAAAAGATACATGTTATTCCAAGCATGGCTTTCATGCTTCCGCCTGAGTAGCTGAGCAGGTTGAGCCCATGGTTGCTCCCTCTCCAGATCAGAGATTCGATGAACTTGTTGCACAATTGAGGGACATTATGCATCTTGCCAATCCCATTGCTTCTTCATCGACCTTAGGAAGTCGCTCAGATGTGGCTACTTCATCATCTTCTAGTACCTCAGGTAGTACCTATGCACTTACTAGCTGTAGTGGATCTGTTGTTATAGAATGGATTATGGACTCCGGTGTTAATACATCACTTGTGCGGAGACAGCGGTCAACTTACAGCATACAGACAGGTTCCTCCAGGATAGACTTTGGTTATAGCAGATGGGACTCGTTCCCCAATCACTGGACAAGGAGAGATTATCTTGACACCCTCTATTTGTCTCCAGAATGTGTTGCATGCGCCCGACTTTTTTATGAATTTGATATCTATTAGTCAGATTACAATGGATCTACATTGTTGAGCTATTTTTAAACCATCTTCTCTTGTATTTCAGGGCATCCTTACGAGCAAGGTGATTGGTTGTGGCTATGAGCAAGGCGGTCTCTATCGCTTGGTTCGAATTCGAACCCCTTGTGCAGTCTTTTCCTCTCATTGTGTTGGACCTGTCTCACCCTTAACGTGACACCAACGCTTTGGTCATCTCCCGCTTCAGAAAATGTGTCATGTTCTGCCTCAGATTTCTCCTCCCTCATCCTTTAAGTGTAAGGCACGCCAGTTGGGAAAGCATCATCGGTCTACCTTCCCTAGTCGTCAGAGCATTAGCTCCATTTTTGAGTTATTTCATATGATCTTTGGGGTCCAAGTCGTGTTCCCGATCATCGGGGACACGAGTTTTATCTTGTTATTGTAGATGGTTTCTCTTGTCTGTCAAGGGTCTTTTTATTAAAGAATAAATCTAAAGCAAGAGATGTTATCAAAAACTTTATCAATGAAGTGCAGAATGTGTTTTCCTTTTTTATGAAATTTGTGAGAATGGATAATGCTTTGGAATTCTGTACACATGCTCTCTCCAATTATTTTTTAACTAGGGGTATTATTCATCAAGCATCGTGTGCATATACTTCTCAGCAAAATGATGTTGCAGAGAGGAAGCATCACCAATTGCTTGATGTTACCAAAACTCTTCTCATTCAGAGTTGTGCTCCGAATACTTTTTTGGGTGATGTTCTTACGACATGCTATCTTGTGAATCGCATGACCTCGTCTGTCTTAGGTGAGAAAAATCCCTTTTTTGTTTTTCCTAAGAAGGATTTGCTCTCACTTACTCGTGTTTTTGGCTCAGTCGCCTATGTTCACCAGTTATCTCCAGGTCTTGACAAGCTCTCTCCTAGAGCAGTCGAGTGTGTCTTTGTTGGGTGCTCCTGGGCACAAAAAGGGCATAGATGTTATGATCCAATGCGTAGGAAGTACTATGTTAGTGCTGATGTCACATTTTTTAAGTCAGTGATGTACTTTTCTCCTACAGGTGATCGGTTGACTTCCTCAGACTCCGATGATGAAATCTACATGCGGCCACCACCATCATCACCACCTTCACCATCATCATCACCATCTCCACCACCTTTACCTTCTCTTATACCCTCATCTCCCATTGTCCATGTCCCACTATTGCCGCATCATTATACCCGCCGGCCTGCTCCTGCTCGTGGTCACCGCTCATCATCTAGCATGCATCAGGTACGTTCTGAATACATAGTTCCTAACGATGGGTCTGGTGATTTGCCTAAGCAGGGTTCTTTACAGGGGACAGACATATAGGTTGATGATCTGGACTTACCCATTTACACTTTGGAAGTAGAAGCGTAGTTGTGCATCTTATCCTTTAGAATCCATGGTCTCCTTTGCTCGCTTGACAGGGGAATTCAAGAAATGTGCAGTTGCATTGTCTGCCATGGAAATTCCATGGAATTATCAGGAGGCCTTGAAGGATAGTCATTGGTTTTTTTTGAAGCTAAAAAGAGAGGGTAACACACTATGGTGTATGTCCCTTTAAATTAAAACGAAAGAAAGGAAAGAAAGACTTACAGAACCCACGACTCAACACATGCCCTGGAATGTACAATGATGTTCTCACAATAGAAACATTGCGAAGAAAAAACAACACCTTTTCTTGCTAGCCATATTGCCCAAATATGAGCCAAGGGATGTAGTATGTCCCTCCTCGGCTTATCATCCGCCTCCACAAGAGAGTTCCAAAAGGCCTCTAAGTTTTGTGTATTGACCCACCTCGAACCAAAATCGGTCCAAAAATGTGAAGTTACTGTGCACTAAAAGAAGAGATGGTCAATGATCTCGATATGATTACTGCAAACATGCACAAGTTTGACATCCCTGCAAAGAGCCTTGCACCTCGGTCTCTTGTCATGATTCTTTTCCTTCTCAACAGCCACATAAAGAAACCAACTTTCTCGGGCATCTTTAGCATCCATATAAGATTGCAATCTCTGATGGTGGTGTCCGTCCTCGAAGCTGACGGTCTACAAATCACCCCATATGCCTTTTTAATCGAAGAAGATTTGTCCCTCCACACCCAATGGTCATGGCCTAGAGAAGGCCCATCAATCTGCCCTAGTGTCTCCAGGAGCAGCAGGAACTCCTCCAACCGCTGGTTCAAGAAATTAATACGGAAGGATGGCATCCAGTTATCATAAACCTAGTAATCAGCAACACGGGCACCATGATCAGCAGCCAAAGCAAAGAGGAGAGGGAATATGCTGGCTTGCGTCCCACTTCCCACCTAGTTATTAGTCCAGAAAGCAAAAGAATTGCCATAACCAAGAACAGACCTAAAAGGTCTTGAAAGTAAGGCATGACCAATTTGATGCCCCTCTAGAGTGGCGAAGCGTGCGAGCCAGGCCGATGAGCGAAAAGATCTGGTTGCTTGATGTTATAAATACCACATAAGAGCCTGCAACAAATGTTCTCGTCTCTCCCCATAATCTTCCTACCCATTTATGCAACAACACCTTATTCATGGTTTCCAGGCATCTCACTCCGAGCTTGCCTTCAGACTTTGGCAACGTCACCGTCTCTCAATTCACCTCATGGATACCTGCACCCTCCTGTCCTGACTTATTCCAAAGGAACCAACGCATTAGCTTTTCCATCCGATTCTGAATACCGACAGGCAAAAGAAGAGACGACACGAAGAAAACAGGAATAGTTGCCAGAACCGCCTTCACCAACAGCAATTTTCCTACCCTGGGAAAGCATTGCCTCATTCCAACTAGTAAGCTTTTTCTCCATCTTTTCCACAACCGATAACCACTCCGACAATCTGATTCTGCCTAAAGCCAGAGAGACCCAGGTACCGCAGTTGGAGAGAACGACAAACCCAAATCCTTGCTACACGCACCTGCATCCACGTCCAACCAACCAAACGGCACTAGAGTAGACTTGCTATGATTAAGAACCAGCCCAGACATTTCACCAAATACTTCAAGCATGATCGCCATACCCAGAGCTTCTCTCATGCCCCCCTCAATAAAGAAAATTGTGTCATCAGTGTACTGCAAGAGAGGGGCAGAAATGTCATCGGTAGAGTATCCCCTCGTGAGCTCGCCACTTTGAACCCTATCAACCATGCAGGCGAGAACATCCGCTGCGAGGACAAAAAGTAAAGGCGCAAGAGGGCAACCTTGCCTAACACCTCTCTGTGGTTGGAAGTAACCACACTCCGGGCGGACATTAACGAAGACAGAGTATGAAGCAGTAATAACACAACGCTTCATCCAAGATACCCACGTATCCGAGAAAGCATGTTTGTGCATAGCCGCCGACAGGAACCGCCAATCCACTGAATAATAGGCTTTCGAGAAGTCAATCTTCCAAAGAAGCCCCTTCTTCTTTCTCTTCCAATCACCAATGATTTCCGTAGGACGTAGCCATAGCTAGACAGTCCAAGATCTGTCTCCCTGGGACAAAAGCCGACTGTAAAGGAGAGATAATGTAATCCAGCACCCTGCTCAGCCTAATCGCAAAAACCTCTGTCGTAATCAAGTATATAGCATTAGAGATGGCAATAGACCTATAACCTTCCACACCCACACAGACATCATGCTTGGGCAGCGGGAAAATGAGGGCCTTGTTAAGCTTCTCAAAACCAGCATTGCATCTGCAGCACTCTTCCACCACCTTCTGAACCTCGTCCCCAACCATAGACCAGAACTCCTTGTAGAAGTGGATTGGGAACCCTTTAGTGAAGGATATGGAATTATCCTCAAGCGCATCACGGAAGCGTGATCGTTGTATCGGATACGACGAAGAACGACTAGTCGCACTAGTTATTCGATGCAGCGGAATTTAAAAATTTTATTCGATGAAACCACATGATCCGAGAACGATTCTCAGATCGTTTCATCTATAACCACAACAAGTATAATGCAATACCTCTCGAAACGTGATTGATCGAGTCTCCAAGAGAAGAGACCTCCTGTCTCAAGTCCGATCGTCGGTGAGACCGCTTGCGAGCGCGGGGATGAACCGCGTTGTCCTCGCAATCCAAGAAGTTGATCCAAGCGTAGTTGCTCCTGATCTCGTCGCACGAGATCGAACGTCTCCTTCCTGAGTGTAGCACTCCAAGAAGACGGAGAATCAAAGAATGTCGAAGCGACGGCGCGGTGGCGAGAGCGTCGACGATTCTCTCCTCTAGGGTATGGTGGACGGCCACCAAAAATAGAGGGAGAGAGGGATGTCGTGTATGAAGAAAGAGAGAGAGAGAGAGAGCTCCAAAATTGCATGTAAAGAGAGAGCATGGTATGCCTCTCTATTTATAGGGTTTTGGGATCCATGGATCTCAATCCATGGGACATATAAAACCAATGGGTGAGATTGATTAATGTCAATCCAATGGTCAAGATTGTTATTGTAAAAACAAATTTGGATTAAAATATATTTAACAAAATCAAATATAAATTAGTCCCAAATTAAACAAATAAATAAGGAGAGAAAATACATGGAGATTTCATCTCCATGTACCTTCCATGTGGACGGCCACCCATTCCTATTAGGAATAGGGTGCCGCCCACCCTTTCCATGTGGAGAGCAATCTCATGAGATTGCATATTTCCATGGAAATCTCTCTTTATTTATTTGCAACAAATTTGTTGGATTTTATTCTTCAAAAATAATTCACAATTATATTTGAGAATATTGCAATCTTGCCATGGAAAAATTGTGAATCGTATTCACAACCCAAAACAACATATAATTTACATTGTCAATTAATTACACAATGTGTATCAAATACACATAATAATTAATCAACACATATAAATTATAATTAGCTCTCTCTAACATATTATAAATCACATTTATAATATATTATGAATAATTGGATATTTCTATCCACATTATTCTTATCCATAATAATTAAATCACATTTAATTATATTGGATAATTTCTTCACATATCAAGATGATTAAATCACATTTAATCATCATTTCTTCATTGCTTAGATCTTATGGAATTATTTTTGAACCCTTCAAGAATAATGCAATCTCTCCGCAGATACTTGGAGATAAGGACATGGCGATAATATTGTTCCACGTATAGTGACTTGGATGTTGAGATCATATCTCAAATCCAGATCCCATGGACCTCCCACTGATGCTTGATCAAATCAAGACCGTAAACCTAATCTTCTCATTGCATCTGAATCTCATTCAGATCAATGTCCAGTTCATGGACTAAGATCAGGTCACTTCTCTAATGAGAGGAGTCACTAAAATCCAAACCTGTTTCATCACTCCCTCGGAATGGAAGCGTCATGGTTATACAATCATATATGATCAAATCACCCTTCAGGTATTCCCAATACCTGTACATCCTGCATACTGGAAGACCTATGATCATTCTGAAGATAAAGATCACTTTTACACTGTCATCTTGAGGGTTAGATCATTAAGTTTCTCAATCTTGGTTATTGGGATTTGGTATAGATCATATGCTTTCACAAAGCATATATCTTACCTTCAAATTCATGTCATGCTTCCAAAGCATGACGACCATGCATGGAATTTGTTCAGTCCCAATACCTCATGAGTGAGCTCATATCTCCCGGTTCACAAGTGAACATGTATGATCCCTTTGAGAGATCGTACTACTCATATGTCCTTACATGCACACCAACTCGTCGGTGTATAAACCTTGGTTAGGTCATCAACCTATTGGTCTGCCAAATGTACACACTCAAACATATAGTAACACATTTGTCTCTGGTCAGAGGATGCATGCCTATGTTGTGACAGTATTCAACGTAGGTCTTTGGTTATCTCGATCTCGTCAAGTCAACCCATAGACTCAACTAACCTGACACCTGCGAATCACTATTCCCATGCAGAGGACCTGCATCAAGAGGTCAGTCAGATATCAGCCATATGAGATAAGATTGACATCTCCTACTCAGGCTGGAGATCATCACTTAATAATCATTTGATGATGCTTGATGAGTCCTCTATCTAAGTCCTTAGATATTCATCCAAGCATCAGCCTCTATGATTCATCCAATGAATCAACGGCTGTATGATCATCAAGTTGGCCATGGTACATAACCCTTATTGTACAGAGGGACCCTATAGTGCATTCATTCATTAATCTCAGAAAGGGAGTGAAAAAAAATAATCAATAACTTTCATTGATAATTTATTCATTACAATAACATTTATTGTAGAAATGGTTCGCCCGGGGTTCACATTGCTAACATTTAGGTCATGGGGCCCCATCCGCATTCAAACTCCATACTGCATTCTTCATTTCCTCTATGGTGACCCATTGGACTAGATGGCTAGTGCGCTCGCCAGAAATCCAAGTGGCCCCCAGACCACTCCACCTCAACGGTCTACCATCAGCCCTGCTAGAGAACTCACGAAAGTGAGTCCCGATCGCATTCCCCAGTTCTCTAACCCCCTCCACCCTGACCCCATCAATCAACACTTGGATGCAGATGCGTCGGCGCCTCCAGCTCGTTATATAGTGAAAGAAGGCGGTATTTGCATCTCCCTCTTTGATCCATGTATCTCTAGATCTCTGCTTCCATTTCGTGGCCCGCTTTTTGTCCTTAATAAGAACAACTTTCTGAGTCGCTGCCCTCATTTCCAGCTCCGTAGTCTATAGCTCCCTTTCATCTTCCAATTCATCAAACAGAGCCACCTCCGCCTCCGCACTCGCTCGAAGAGCCAAGCTCGCCTCCCTGGTTTCTCTCTTAAAAATACAAAGCTGCTTGCGAAGTAAAACAAGTTTCTGAGGATAGTCATCGGTGACTAGCTATGGAAGAAGAAATGGTTGTCTTATAGTCGCGTGGTACCTGGAGCTTGGTTCATGCTTCTGAGGGAGCTTCTGTGGTCAGTTGCAAGTGGGTGTTCATGATTAAACACCATGCAGATGGGAATCTGGATCAGTATAAAGCCAGATTGGTTTCTTGTGGCTTTACTCAGACATATGGAGTGGATTATCTCGACACATTCTCCCCAGTGGCTCGTTATTCTACTCTACGATTCTTATTTCTATCGTTGTGGTACGTGACTGGCCTCTCTTTCACCTTCATGTTAAAAATGTTTTTCTGTATGGAGATCTACAGGAAAAAGTCTACATGCAGCAGCCTCATGGGTTTGCTACTAAGGGGGAGTATCCACAGGCTTGCAGACTTCATAAAGCAATATATGGCCTTAAACAGAGTCCAAGGGCGTGGTTTCAAAAGCGCTCGGATTTAATTGAGAAGTAGGGATTTCAGAGGTTGAATGTAGATCACTCATAGTCTGTACAGAGAACTCCTAGAGGCACGATGGCTATTATGGTATATGTTGACGGCATACTTGTTACAGGTGATGATGTGCAGGGGATAAAAAGAACTAAGGAATTTCTGGGTCGTCAGTTTGTTACCAAGGATCTTGGCACCTTATCGTATTTTTGGGGTTAGAATTTGCCAAAAATCATGTCTCGTGATGATCCAACAGAAGTATGTGACATATATGCTAGTTGAGATGGAAATTATTGGATGCCGACCCGCTACCACTCTATGGACCCTAGTATGAGTAATATGATAGTGATGATACAGAGGAGGTGGATAGGAGAAGATATAGAGAAATAGTGGGGAAACTTCTTTATGTTACTATAACTAGGCTAAACATCTCATTTGCAGTTAGATGGGTGAGTCAATTCATGGAACAACCCCGAAAGGAACACATGGATGTTGTATATATGATTTGGAGGTACCTACACATGGATGTTGTATATATATGATTTGGAGGTACCTAAAGTCTTCTCCAGGTGCAGGATTATAATTCAGAAAAGGGGCATCACTTACCAAGGCCTTAAATGTCGGTTTTGGTCACCATTTCGATATCGACCAAAACAGAATTTCGATGGAATTTCGGCCGGAATTTCAGTCATTTCGGTCATTTTTTGTACTAGGACCCCCATATTTCGGTCATTTCAGTTGAATTTCGATTTCGATTGGATATCGACATTCGACAGAAATTCGATCGAATTTCGCTGAAATTTGAGGCCATGTCACTTACTGTTTCTGCATGCGTTGATGTCGATTATGTGGTTGTCCAAATGATAATGTTAGAAAATAAACATGCGGAAGCGAACATGGAAAAGGATAAAGAAAAATAAGAACAGCGGGATTTAACGTCGGGGTCTTCGGGCGGACTGGCGCTCACTGACCTGGTCTTTCGTCTCGTTGACTCGCGGCAGACACGTCCTGACGGTGGTCTTAGCTGGTACGTCCTCGCTTGACCTTCTGGCGGTTTCTTGTGTGTACGGGCCTTGTGACAGTGGGCTGTGAGGTGAGTTGTGGGAGGATTTGCTGGAGGCTGGTAGGGTGGTGGGGAGGACGTCGTGGGTGATGGGCGGTGACTTCAACGTTACCCTCTTAACCGCGGACAGACCGGGGGGGAGGGGGGGCCAGGACTTGGGCTCCTCGGATTTTGTTGACACCGTTGACTTGCTTGGGCTTGAATTGATGGACGTCGGGGACGTCGCTTACACGTGGAGGATTTCCATTTCGCGCTCGCGTCTTGACTGCTTCTTTGTCTCCAACGAGGTGCTGGATGTCTTTCCTTTGGCGACGGTGGCGGTGAAGCCGCGATCGTACTCGGATCATACGCCTATCTTGTGGTGCTCTGGGTCCGCTCCGGTTCAGAGGGGGCTTTTCAGGTACGAGAAATGATGGCTGCTGGAGGATGGTTTCAAGGAGATTGTTTCCTCGCTTTGGGGTGAGGTGGGTGCCTCGGGCTCCGCCGCCTTTCGATTTGAACAGAAGCTTTCCACTTTACGCACCAGATTGGCGATTTTCAAAAGAGAAACAAGGGCTGCTAGGTGCGCAGCTAGGAAGGCTGTCGAGGATGAGATTTGTTTGCTAGATGGTTTGGAGGACACTAGGGCTCTTACACCGAGGGAGATGGACTCGCGGTCGGCGGCGCGGAAGAAGATTGCTTTGGAAGAAAAGAAGCGGGCCACGGAGTGGAGACAGAGATCGAGGAGCTCTTGGTTGCGGGAGGGAGACGCGAATACGGCTTATTTCCATCGTATCGCTAGCGGAAGACGCAGATCCAACGCCTTACACTCCATCGTAGTTGATGGGGTCAGGGTGGAAGGGAACCAAAACATGGTCAAAGCAATTGCAAATCATTTCAGGGATGCTACCTCTACAACCGTGCCGAGAAAATGGAAGTGGTTGGGTCGGAGTACTAGGTTGGTGGCGACTCAGTACCATGTTGCCCTTATCCGTGATGTTACCCTTGAAGAGGTAAAGGATGTTGTGTGGGATCTCAACGCTGATGCGGCGCCTGGTCCAGATGGCTTCTCTATCGCCTTTTACAGGGACTTTTGAGAACTAGTTGGTCATGACGTGCTTGAGGTGGTGTTGGAATTTTGTCAGGGGAATAGGGGCTTTGAACGTATCAACCGGGCTCTCATGGTTTTAATCCCCGAATGTTCTGCTCCGTCCACCGTCGGGGACTTTCGCCCCATTGCCATCTCTAACGCAATTTATTTAATCACGGCGAAGGTTTTGCGACGAGACTAAATGGAATTCTTGGGAGCTTGGTCTCTCCAGCTTAATCTGCTTTTGTCCCTGGCCGCCAGATCTCTGATTGCACCACTCTTGCCTCTGAGATTGTTGCGGATTGGCGGAGGCGGGGCGCGAGCGGTGTCCTCTGGAAGGTTGACTTTGCTAAGGCGTATGATAGCCTTGATCGGAGATTCTTGTGGTCGGTTTTAAGGCGTTTGGGCTTCCCTGACTTATGGATATCCTGGATGAGGCGTTGTGTCACCACGGCGTGTCTTTCGATCATGATCAACGGAAGACCGGAGGGGGGCTGGATCCAACCTCGTAGGGGGGTGCGACAGGGTTTCCCTCTCGCACCAATGCTTTTCATCCTTGCGGCTGATGTGCTGGCTGATATGGTGTCGGGGGTGATCAGCCATGGGTTCTCTTCTGGCTATTTAAGTGACGGGCTTCAGGTCCCGCTCATCCAATATGCGGACGACACACTCTTCCTCATTGAGGGGGGTACCGAGGCGGCCACTGGTATGGCTACGACGCTGGAGATTTTCTCGGAGCTATCTGGGCTGTGCAAAAATGACAACAAATCATCTTTCGTCCCGTTTGGCCTTGCGGAGCAGGTGGCAGATGGGCTGGCCATGGCCTTGGCGTCTACTCAGGTCTCTTTGCCGCTTGATTACCTCGGCATGCCACTTGCTCTGGGGAGGACGAGGCTCCGTGACTGGCTGAGGGTGGTGGAAAAAGTGGAGATGCGATTGGCGGGTTGGAGAGCTGCTATCCTGTCGAGGGGGGGGGGCAGATTGGTTCTTCTCAAGGCTGTGTTATCTTCCATACCTACCTATTTTATGACTAATCGCAAGATCCCGAAGGGAATTCGTGAGAGGTTGGAGAAGAGGATGCGCGCGTTTTTATGGGGGAATAACTCGACTGGTCGTGGGGGGATCCATCTTGTGGGATGGGAGGATGTCACGAGTGGCAAGGATCAGGGGGGGGCTGGGGGTGAAGTCTCTTGAGCATATGAATGAGGCGTTTCTCCTTAAATGGGCAAGTAGGATCTAGGGTCCAGGAGAGGACTTTGTATGCATGGTGATTCGCAGCATCTATGGAGTGAAGGGTGCGCCCCATCCGCAGCTCATTAATCAGCCTACCATGACGCCTTTTTGGAGGGGAGTGGTGAAGACTTTTGTGACAAATCTTGCGCTCTTCAGACCGGTTTGTGGGAGAGGGGATAACTTCTTGTTTTGGGAAGACAATTGGACCGGGGCGGGGGGCCCTTTGCTCTCGCTTCCCTCGGCTATATGCCTTGGCGGACAACAAGCTTTGCTCGGTGATGGAGTGTTGGGTGAATGGTACTTGGTGGCCTACTTTCTCCGCGAATTTCTCAGACCAAAGACTTGAGGACTTTTTGGAATTACTTGACGCCATGAGGGAGGTGGGGGCCCCAACTGGTGGCAGAGATCATTGGTGCTGGAAGGACGGCTCTTTCTCGGTCAAGGGGGCTTATGGGGCCATCTCCAGACCACAGCCGGCAAATTCGGAGCTGCTGAATAGGGATTGTTCATCTATTTGGGACACAAACCCTCCTGAAAGAATTTGGTTCTTCTTGTGGCTTCTTCGGAGGAAGAGATTGATGGCGCGCGATCGTTGCGTAAGACTCCTGGGCGTCGTTGTGAACAGATGCCTGCTTTGTGATGGCGCGATTGAAACGGTAAAACATCTATTTTTTTCTTGTCCTGTGGTCGCGCAAGTTTGGCAGGAGGCGGATGTGGCTTGGTGCTGCTTTGATGATTTTCAGCCCTTCTGGAACTCGCTTCACGCTAATAGAGCCAGGCCTAGGAGGGAACGGTTGTATCCCTTGGCTATTCTTTGGATGATATGGAGGGGTAGGAATGACCTGTTGTTCTCGGGTCATAGGTTTTATAAGGAAAATGTGGGGATTTTGGCAAAGAGGTTGGTGGACGACTGGGAGTTGTAATCTTTTTTGCGGTACTTTTTTTGGGTGCCACAGCTTTATACTTATGTAATTCTACTTTTGGTTATCAATAAATTTTGAAGGGGCGGACACCACCGAGTGTTTCCCCCTCCCATACAAACTTTCAAAAAAAACCATGGGAGAAGCCCTCAAAGGGGCATATGCTTCTATTGCTTTTTCTCTCCATGGATATAGGAGGTCTGGGGCTTCTTATATAGCCTCTCCAGAGCCTCCAAGTTCCATCACTGGACGATGTGGGACTAAACACGGGATGGGGTAAATGGATCTTCTCCAGGATCCATTTACCCTGCTACAACTCAATAGGCGCACATAACAAATACTCCAACACTCCCCCTCGAGCTGGAGCACGCAATGCTCAGCTTGAACAAACAGAAAGAAACTCAACCCACGCTACATGAAACTACGGACAATATCAACCCAACGCGCACAAATGTTGTTGTCGAGGACGTTGCTTCTCATGTCGTGCGGGTGAGGAGGACGAACGGGCTGGAGTGTGAGTCTGTTGAATCTCCTCGTCTGAGAGCATGTGCTCTGAACTGCGCCTGTCAGAGTCACTGCAACTGAAAATGATTCTCCTCGTCGGAGTACTCTAGCCCGCCACAATAATGTGGACAACTGCTCCATCTCTGAAAAAGGGCCGAACTGAAAAAAAAGGGCCGTGGCTGTGCAATCCTCGTCGGAGTCCACGGTCGCTGGAGAATGGAGTCTGAAATAAGTATCCTCGTCGGAGAACTGGGTCTCTCCCATCTGGCACAGAGAATGGTGCACTACTCTGGTGCACCTATGATACCACATGAAAACCATTGCCAACATGGCATAGGGAATAGTCCTCTACTCTGGAGTCCCTATGGCTCACATGAAAACTCTGGCCTACAAAACAAGAATAATGATGGGGACCACGAACAAATGATAGCAAACATGTGCACATCTGAAAGAAGACCACATACATGTGCGTGTCTGAAAATGAGTCTCTCTCTGGAGACTCGAAAATAGGTCACTCAATCATGGAGTGCCTCGAACTTGGACTCTGACCAATCTAAATGTCGAGTCTGAAATCTGCGCATCACACCTATGGACTAGGAATCTGAACGTCGAGTCTGAATCTTGCGTATGGATAATCTTCATCTGAAAACTGTCTTTGTAGAGTCTGAAACTGACTGGCCATATGGAATATGAAATCTGTCTCTGAACCGGAACTGCAACTGGAATCTGAATCGTCAGAGTGATGATGCCGAAGAACTCTACACAACACTCCCCCTTTCTCCCATACTTGTCGGAAAACATGGACGTCGACCAAGTTGGGAGAAGACAACAATGATGGGGACAAAACAAAACCACTTAGCCGATCACACATTTGTCCGCTTTTCAAAACATTCATCATTTTTTTAAACAACATTTTTTATAAGCCGTGGACACATTTTTTCTGCCTTTTCATCCCTTTTTTTTCACTTACGTATGGCTTTTTCTTGTACGCGCTTTTTTTCAAAAAAAATTTGTGAATACATACGGCAATCGTTTCTTTCTCTCTCTCTTTTCTTTTTTTTAAACCTCACAGCCCTATTGTTTTTTTTCTTTTGCCCTCTGTTAGGAGAAAAAAACTTTGGCCAATATGGGCCCAATCATATGGGTCTCCTGGAACCGAGCCCCCCCCCCTTTTTTTATATACGGCTTTAACGCAGCCCCTTTCCACATAAAAATTTTTTTTCTCGACCCACATGGCCCCGCAAGCAGATTTTTTTATAAAAGGGCATGGGCTCGCTCGAGTTTTAAATAAAACATGTGTGCGGTTAGGGTTCCCAACGGGGAACCCCTTCTCAAAAGAAATCGCCACCACCATTGGGTTTCTGGAGAGGACGCCGCTGGGGCTCCACGTCGCATGCTTTGCTTGGGCGAGGACTCGCCGTGGGAGGTCGCGTGAGAACATCAGCTTGGGATGCTGCTCGTCGCGCGCGGCTTGCGCGATCGAGACTGATGGAGACGAGCGGAGGGGCGGCACGGGCGCGAGAGGTGTGCCTCGGGTTCTTGGGCGCAAGGGTTCCGCCATGGATGGGCAGCTGTTTGGCGGCGCCATGGATGGGTTGTTGTCTGGGCCGATGGGAGCTGTTGTCTCGCGCACGCAGGGGGTTTGCGCGCAGGGCAATGGGGGTCAGTCTGTTGTGTTTCTTGACAGCCCCAACCATAGATTTCTGAGAGGCGCGCATGGCTCCTGTTGCTGGATCTGGAGGGGCACTGCCTTGTGCCTGGGAGTGAGATACGGAGGAGAGCCGCCTGTGCGGCAAGGTGCTTGCGGAGAAGCGTCCTGGGGCAGCTACAGCCCGGTAGCGATGCGCGAGGAAGGAGCACTGGGTCTGGAGGCGCGCAAGGACTAAGGCATGCGCATGATGCTGAACGCAAAGGAGGTTGTAGCGCGTCACTGCATGTGTGTTGATGAAGGTGTGACCTGGAATAGGGTTCCAGAAAACCAAACCCTGCCTGGAAGAGGCGTTGGTCAATCAAAGAAACCCGCTCTACATACATCTTCACGGAAAAACTCTTGAACAATCTAGGGTTGCAGAAAACCCAAAAAAAACTCTCGAATCTCGGAAAAGATAATGAATATAAAAGTCCTCGAGGATCGACCCGCTCTAATACCATGTTAGAAAATAAACATGCGGAAGCGAACATGGAAAAGGATAAAGAAGAATAAGAACAGCGGGATTTAACGTGGAACCCTACTCCGTGAGGAGCGGGATGAAACCATGGGAGAAGCCCTCAAAGGAGCATATGCTTCTATTGTTTTTTCTCTCAATGGATACAGGAGGTCTGGGGCTTCTTATATAGCCTCTCCAGAGCCTCCAAGTCCCATCACTGGACGATGTGGGACTAAACATTGGATGGGGTAAATGGATCTTCTCCAGGATCCATTCAAGGCCCTAAATGTCGGTTTCGGTCACCATTTCGGTATCGACCAAAACAGAATTTCGATGGAATTTCGGTGGAATTTCGACCTAAATTTCGGTCATTTCGGTCATTTTTTGTACTAGGACCCCCATATTTCGGTCATTTCGGCCATTTCGGTCAAATTTCGATTTCGACTGGATATCGATATTCGACAGAAATTCGACCGAATTTCGCTGAAATTTGAGGCCATGGATCCATTTACCCTGCTGCAACTCAATAGGCGCACATAACAAATACTCCAACAGATAGTAAGTCCACTTCGGACTTTACAGTTTTTGTTGGTATCTCTCTCGTCTCTTGGAAGATAAGAAGCAAATTATGGTTGTCAGCTCCAGTGTCGAGTCTGAATATAGGTTTATGGCACAAGATAGCACAGAAATGATATGGGTTCGAGCAATACTAGTAGATTTACATAGATGTACTTATTCCTATGAGGCTACAATGTGATAACCAGGAAGCCATGTTCAATGCAAATAATCCTGCATTCCATGGGATAACCAAGCATATTGAAGTGAACTGTCACTATACAAGGGATGTGATTCAGCAAGGTTTTATCTCTCCTCTCATGTCACTTCTGGTGATCAAACTGAAGATAAGGCTTCGCTCAGAGCATCTTTCCAGAAATGCTCATCCAAGCTAAGCATGATTGATATCTATGCTCCATCTTGAGGGGGTGTAGAGTTATATTTATGTCTATGTACTGCTTTCCTATTTTTTTCTCTTGTCTATCTTCTGTAATTTACCCATAGGTCTCTCCTTCATATAAGAAGGCCTTGGGTTCAAGGAATACACAACGATTCACTCTTTTTTCCAACACTCCTGGTATTAAAAAAACAACATGAACTATAGATTTTGTTTCGGGTCGGGGGTGTTGCCCCTGCACCCCTATAGGGGGAGCGCACATGCTTCCCTTAAACCCCCCTCCCCAGGTTCGCTGACCGAGTAGCGAGACCTCCGTTTGGTAGGGTATGATGCTACCGGGGGGGTACATATGACGATTCTTCAAGTGGTGGACTTTGTCCTCTTTGGCAATAGAGACGAAAACAAGTATAATGTTGATCAAGTTAGAATCACAGGACCAGAATATACATCAGCAGTTAACGGTCAGCTCAGTTGTCAGCATTAACAACCAGCGATTTGTGCGATATAATGTATATTAGTGTGCTAAATACACCTTATTTTTGCAAATAAATCTATATTTATATGTTATTTATTGTTTTAATAACAAAGATGATCTTAATTTATGAAAAAATCACTTTTTACGCCATTTTCGACCAGGCGGGTTGGGTTATATACCCCTCATGACTAGATAATCTCTTTTACAATATTGCATTAATTTAAATTTTTTTCATTATTTTGTAAATAGATAAATCTGTATACCATAGAAAATAATGCCTCATTAATCATATGTACAATTTTTTAAATCAAATGACTCATCTTGATGTTATTCATTATCTGCCATGAACAAAATAGGTGTTCTAAGTGTGCTTAACTTAGCTACTTTGATTTCGATTCCAATACTTACTAACTAGCAATCAACATTAACAACGATATGTGCTATAAAAGGATCATAGATGATATATGTGTCATCTAAGTGTATATTTCTAAGTTATTTAATGTTTAAGAACCTGGATTAAATTCATTTCCAATATCTATAAGTCAACCGTCAACATTAACATCGATATGTTCGATATGTGCAATATATGAGGTATACTGATATATGCATCATATAGGGTATAAATGATTGATATGTGTGATATAAGTGTCTATTTGTAGGTGTAGAGATAGTTCTTAGTAATATTATCTCTTTATGTATCTTGTCGTTATTTCTTTATCTTTTATAGACTTCTTTGTAATTTACCCTTAAGGTCTCTCCCTATATAAGAGAGCCTAGGGTTTTCTGAATAATCATCGAAGTCTTTTCTCCCAACATGGTATCAGAGCCGCCCTAAGGCTCTCCCTACCCGCCGCCCTCTCCGTCTCGGCACCGCCCTCCCCGTCGTTTCTCTCTCTCCAGCCGTACAACCCCCCCCAGGCGGCCCCAGCCAAGCGGCTCCCAGCCCGCTGCCAAGCCATCCCAGGCGGCCCCAGCTCGCTGCCAAGCCATCCCAGGTGGTCCCCACCCGCCGCCGAACCTCCCAGGCGGCTCCCAGCCCGCCGCCGATTCACACAGCGCCGTCCCAGGCGTCTTGGGCGTGACCCCGCTGCGAGGGCTGCACGCCTCATCCAAGGCGTGTCCTAGTCTACCTCGTCTCTTCCGCCGATATATGAATTTGAGTGCGTAACGTCTGCATACGCACTCAAATCCGATGCAGTTGGTGTAGACAATAATTATCTTGTCTACAAATCCTAGTTCTTCTCCAGCGGCAGTATGTCAGAATCGAAAGTCGATATGCCCTCCACCGGCGCATTCAAAGGTCCTGCACCAATAGTGAAGATGGACAGGTCTAACTACGAGGTCTGAGCTATGCAGTTCATAAGCCTCATGAAGTCGAATGGTAAGAAGCACATTCTTACCGAGGATGAACCCGCAGAGAAGACAGGGATATATGCCTCATGGGAGGCTGATGACTCCTACGCAAAGGTCTGGTTGTCTGGTACATTGACGATGGAGATTGCTAACGACGTCCTCCATCAGCCCACTGCCAAGGCAATGTGGGATATTCTAGCCGCTACATATTCGCAGGTGCGAAATGAGACCAAGATGTTGCAGCTTCAACATGACATTTTCACAATGAAGCAGAGCGGCAGACCTCTCCATTCCTTATACACATCCCTGAGAGGGATGTTTGAGAAGCTATACAGTATTATTCCACTCACCGCTACTCCTGAACAGCAGAAGACGTTTTGGAACGCCACTATGGTGGGTGTTCTACTTGCGGCACTTGATCCTGAATATGATGCTGTCCGGTCTCAGATCCTAGCTGATGCAGTTATTCCTCCAGTCGAGGATGTTTACAGGCGACTCAGTCGCATTCCAGTTTCTTCTAGCTCTTCTACTCCACCCCCATCAGCGATGGCAGTCTCGCGTGGGAGAGGTGGCCCGTCTTTTGGTCGTGGTCGTGGACGTGGACGTGGACCCCAGGGAAGGGGGGGTCGCTTCGGTCAGACATGCTCCTATTGTCACCGCACAGGACACTCGGATGAGACATGTTATTCTAAGCATGGATTTTCAGCATCGGCACGTGTTGCAGAGCATTCTCAGTCCCCATTACCATCTACTGCAGATAATCGATTTGACGAACTTGTGGCACGTCTCCGGGATATTATGACACATTCATCTGGTGATTCGTCTGGTGGTCCTTCAGATGTTGCTGCTACAGCCTCCGCCAGTTCATCTGTCGCTGCTAGTACCTCAGGTAGATCTACTGCATTCACACCGTCTCATGATATATCTGACTGGGTCATCGATTCGGGAGCCACACATCATCTCTGCCGAGAAAAAGATAGACTACAGTCCTACAGGGACATTCCTCACGGTTGTTCAGTGCAGATCGCAGATGGTACACATTCACCCCTTGTTGGACAGGGGAAGGTCTTCCTATCCTCCACTATGCAGCTACAGAACGTCCTACATGCTCCTGAGTTCTCAATGAATCTGTTATCTATTAGTCAGATTACGAAGGATTTGCATTGTCGTGCTATATTTGACCCGTCTTCTCTCATTTTTCAGGACATACTCACGGGCAGGGTGATTGGTTGTGGCTCTGACCAGAATGGTCTATATCGGCTGATTCGGAATTCCTATGCTGGCGTCTCCTCTCATTCTGCCGGACCATTCTCTCCGTACATCTGGCATCTCCGGTTTGGTCACCTTCCGCTTCAGAAAATGCGTCATCTTCTGCCCCAGATCTCTCCTAATTCGTCTTTCCGCTGTGAAGCATGTCAATTGGGAAAGCATCATAGGTCGAGCTTTCCAAGTCGTCAGAGTCGGAGCAGTAGCTCCCCATTCGAGTTGTTACATATAGATATATGGGGTCCGAGTCGTGTTCCCGATCATCAGGGGCACAGATTTTATCTTGTGGTAGTGGATGATTTTTCTCGTGTGCCATGGGTCTTTCTTTTGAAGAATAAATCTGAAGCAGGAGATGTGATCAAGAATTTAATTAATGAAGTGCACAATGTTTTCTCTTCCTCAATCAAATATGTTCGGACGGATAATGCCCTAGAATTTTGTACACGCTCACTTTCTCAATTTCTTTCATCAAAGGGTATTATTCACCAAACCACTTGTGCATATACATCACAGCAAAATGGTGTGGCGGAAAGAAAGCATCGCCATCTCTTGGATATTACTCGAACCCTGTTGATTTAGAGTTGTGCTCCTATTTCTTTCTGGGGGGACGATGTTCTCACTGCATGTTATCTGGTCAATCGAATGCCATCCTCTGTTCTTGGTGAGAAGATACCTATCTCTCTTATTTTTCCAGACAAGGAATTATTCTCACTGACTCCACGTGTCTTTGGTACTGTGGCTTTCGTTCAGCTTCTATCTCCCGGACTTCACAAACTCTCTCCTAGAGCAGTCAAGTGCGTCTTTGTTGGTTATTCCAGGACTCAGAAGGGCTACCGGTGTTATGATCCTACGAATAAGAAGTACTTCGTGAGTGATGATGTCACTTTCTTTGAGTCTGTCATGTATTTCTCTCCTGCAGGTGACAGACTGGTACCATCCACTACCAATGATGATGTCTATGTTCCTCCACCACCTACATGGAGTTCACCTAAGTCTTCCCCTGTGCCTGCCTCCACGCCAGCACCACCATCACCACCTCCTCATCCACCCATTCCACGGCCTATCGTTTCACCGCTACCAAAATTCTATACGCGTCGGTCAGGTCCTGCTCATACTACACATCAGCCACTCATCACGCCTCAGGTATGTTCAGATGGCATTACAATTGATGGGTCAGTTTTGGTACATGTGCAGGATTCTTCAGTATAGGACGACACTAGCCCATCCAGTGCAGCAGATGATGATTTTGATGTTCCGATTGCTATTCGGAAGCAGAGGCGGCAATGTGCCTCTTATCCATTTGCCTCACAGGTTTCCTTTCACCGTCTCACTGGTGATTTTCAGAGATTTGCCTCAGCCGTGTCTTCCGTGGATATACCACGGACCTACCAGGAAGCTTTGAAGAATGATTGTTGGAGATTAGCTATGGAAGAAGAGATGAGTGCCTTGCAGTCTCGTGGCACATGGTCTTTGGTCCCTGCACCTCCTGATGCATCCGTTGTGAGCCATAAGTGGGTCTTCACAGTTAAATATCATGCAGATGGCACGTTGGATCGGTACAAAGCACGCTTGGTCGCCCGTGGGTTTACATAAACCTATGGCGTAGATTACATGGATACGTTCTCTCCAGTGGCGAGACACTCTACCCTTCGTATTCTCTTATATGTTGCTGTGGTTCGTGAATGAAGTATATCTCAACTAGATGTCAAGAATTCCTTTCTGTACGGGGACTTACAGGAGGAAGTCTACATGCAGCAGCCACCCGGGTTTACTGTAGACTTCACAAGGCGATATATGGCCTCAAACAGAGTCCGAGAGCATGGTTCCAGAAGCTTTCCAACCTAATTGAGCAACAGGGATTCAAGAGGTCAAATGCAAACTACTCGTTGTTTGTCCAGAAGTCATTGGCAGGTACGGTTGTCATTATGGTCTATGTGGATGATATTCTTGTTACAGGAGATGATGTTCAGGGCATAGAAAGGGCGAAGGCATTCCTAGGCCGTCAGTTTGTTACAAAGGATCTTGGAACCCTAAGATATTTCTGGGGTTAGAATTTACAAGGAATGCACAGGGCTTGGTGATGACCTAACGGAAGTATATTACAGACTTCCTGATTGAGACTGGCATGAATGGATGCAAACCAGCAAGTATTCCCATGGACCCTAGCATGAAGTTGTATGACGGTGATACTGATGAAATAAATAAGAGGAGATATAGAGAAATGGTGGGAAAACTCCTTTACATTACCATAACTCGTCCAGACATTGCATTTGCAGTTAACAGGGTGAGTCAATTTATGGAGCAGCCAAGACAAGTTCACATGGATGCTATACACATGAAACTGAGGTATCTGAAGTCTTCTCCAGGGTCAGGGCTGCTATTCAGAAAGGGCACAGACTTATCCATCTCAGCGTGTGCAGACGCAGATTATGCAGGATGCTCTAAGGATCGAAAATCAACCTCAGGGTTCGCAGTGTTTGTTAGAGGCTCTTTGGTTTCTTGGAAAAGCAAGAAACAAACTGTTGTGGCAAGGTCCAGTGCCGAATCCGAATATAGGGCCATGGCTCAAGCTAGCACGGAAATGATGTGGGTTCGGTCAGTACTAGAAGATCTACATGTAGATGTGCCCCTACCTATGACACTTCAGTGTGACAATCAGGCAGCATTTTTCATTGCCAACAATCCAGCATTTCATGAAAGGACCAAGCATATTGAAGTTGACTGCCATTACACTAGAGACTTGATCCAGAGAGGATTGATATCTACTGCACATGTGAGCTCAGGAGATCAGACTGCAGATGTATTCACCAAGCCATTGCTCAGAGGACCTTTTCAGAGATGTTCATCCAAGCTGAGCATGATAGACATCTATGCTCCACCTTGAGGGGGAGTGTAGAGATAGTTCTTAGTATTATTATCTCTTTATGTATCTTGTCGTTATTTCTTTATCTTTTATAGACCTCTTTGTAATTTACCCTTAAGGTCTCTCCCTATATAAGAGAGCTTAGGGTTTTCTGAATAATCATCGAAGTATTTTCTCCCAACAGTAGGTTATTTGTTTTTTCACATGTTGGATGATCTTAATTTTTGAAAAAAAGGTTAAAATAGCTTTTTGAGCCATTTCCAGCATTTACACTGATATCGTCGATATATCGACGATATATCCCGATATATCCTTTTTCGACTGGATCTACGATATCGATATCGATATTTCCTACACTGGCTCAGAGTAGCCTCCACGTAGTTGTCCACTGCTGCTCCACCTCCCCGCATCTGCTCCTTGACCTCAATCTCGGCTAGGGTCTGGGTGTTCTAGGGCATCATATTCGTGATCGAGTGATCATAACGATCTGATTTTGAGGTCTCCAAGATGATTTCAAATTGATAGATCACCTCTTCTGCCATAGGACACATCTCTTATTGATGGGAATGATTGCAGTTTGAGTCTACACCTGCAATCAATTCTCCTTATATCTGAGTAGACAAGTTTTTCCTTGATTTTATAAATCCCGATCTTTGAATCGGCATCATGTCAGAAAACAAGGTTGATACTTTCTCCACAGGCGCCTTTCGAGGTCCGGTGCCAATAGTCAAGATGGATGGAACAAACTACGAACTTTGGGTCATGCAGTTCACGAGCTTGGTGTAGTCTACTAGTAAGAAGCATATTCTTACCAATGAGGAGCCGACTGACAAGATTGGGATGAATGCCTCATGGGAGACCGGTGATTAGGGGTGCAACCGGATGTGGATAAATCCGTATCCGTCAACGGATACGGATATACATTTTCTAATTTTAGCGGATACGGATTCGGATATTAGTTTTATTTTTTTTGGCGGATACGGATTCGGATATGGATACCATTATGGAATTTTTTTCGGATACGGATACGGATGTATATATTTTTCGCGGATACAGATACGGATATACATATTATCCATATTTTCAGTAATATTTCAGCTTCACAAATGTTTTGCATGCCCCAATGTAGCTCTGACACGAAATAGTACATCATTATGAAATGTCAAGAAAAGTAAGGAACTTTATAATTTATCATAATGTCGTTTCACGAAATATACCATTACCATATCACCTTTATCTTATTAGTTGGTTACAATGTGACAGTATTACCTATATTTTGGAAACATTTCAAATGAAGGAAGAGAATGGTACATCATCATACAATTTTATTATATGATGTTGAAGTTATTCATTCAATAATTTAATTTATTTTCTTATTTATTATGTAACATTGTAAGTTTATTGAATTTAGGATTAATCATCCATCAATTACAAGTTTGTAAAGGTGTCACTTCTAATTAAAAGTATGAGGAGGCACTTAATACTTATAGGATAATCCCCATCCATTTCTTAAATATCCGTATCCGAATCATGATTATCCGATTCCAAATCCATATCCGTATTTAAGGATACGGTATTCAATTTTCGATATCCGTATGATATCCGTTTCCGTATCCATATCCATATTTTGAAACGGATAAGGATATGGTAATACCTATATCCGTATCGGTATCCGTTCGTTTGCATCCCTATCGATGATGTATATGCACGTATATGGTTGATTGGTACATTAATAATAGTGATCGCCAACGATATTCTGCATCAACCCACTACCACAAGCCAAGAAATAAGACGAAGATCTTGCCATTACAGCATGACATGTTCACTATTAAGCAGTACGGACGATCTCTTGCACTCTCTATATACATCTCTCCGAGGCATATTCGAGAAGCTTCACAGCTTCATGCCTCTTGCAACTACAACCGAGCAGCAACAGGAGTACAAGAATGTCATGATGGTTGTCATCTTCTTAACAGCACTCGATCTAGAATATGATGCCACTTGGTCACAAATTCTTATGATACTACTATACCTCATATGGAAGACGTATGTCGCCGCCTTAGTAAGATTAACGTTCCTTCATCCACTTCATCACAGACCTCCTCTGCAATCGTTGCATCCTACGGAGGAGGTACTTCACAACATATGGGTCGAGGTTTCTGTGGTCGAGGAGATGTTTGTGGTCCTCATCTGCCATGCACCAATTATCATCGTCCTGGCTATTCTGAGGATGCATGCTACTCCAAGTAGGGGTCTCGGAAAATTCTCAAGTTCAATATTCGCTCAGGTTCGACCCACTACAAGTTTGATCCGAATTCGGTTCGGAAATAAACGAACTGAACATGAACACAAGTTTAGGCTCGATTAAATAAATGACCTGAAACTTAAAATCATAGGTTCGCTCAGGTTCGATTCATCAAAAGCCCGATAAACACACACATATATATATACATATTTACAAATTCTTATCCACACAAGTGGATCTTATTTTGAGATAAGTGGATTTTATCCCAAGATAAGTGAATATTACGGGATAGGTTTTATTTCGGTATAGACTATCCCAAAATAAATAGTCACGTCGTGGTTACAACATACATCATCTATGTGTCTAATACTTTTCCCTTCTTTATCCTCAAATCAACGGAACAAGTATAAATCTTCCTTATTGCATATCCCCACATTTTTCCTTATCCTCATCTGAATGGATATAAAAATATATTATAATTACAATTTCTTTCAAAGAGACGGATCCTTATTATTCTATTATTTCAAAAGATGAAGAAGAGTTAGATAAGGAAAAAACTGAATGAATGTTTACTCTAATTATAAAGCACGTATATATATATATATTTCTATTTCTTTTCTTTCCACTCCCTCTTATTAGAGAATTCTTAAGTTCGATATTCGCTTAGGTTCGATTCAGATTCGATTAGTGTTAGAAAACTTGAATGCGAAAGCGTATCAGAAATAAAAGATAAAGAACAATGAAAATGCGGGACTTTTACGTGGAACCCTGCTCCTTAAGGAATGGGATGAAATCACGGGAGAAGGCCTCAAAGGGCCATATGTTACAGGAGGTCTGGGGCTTCTTATATAGCCTCTACATATCCACTAAGTCCCACCACCGGTAGATGTGGGACTAAACTCTAGTTGTGGTAAATGGATCTTGGAGTGATCCATTTACCCATCTATACAAATAAGTAACGCATACTCTAACACCCCCCCTCAAGATGGAGCATGCAATGCTCAGCTAGGATAAATAGAACGAAATCACTCAAACTCACAATACAAGACACTACAAACAATATCAACTCAACGCAAACACAACTGATGTGTCGAGGACGTTGATTCTCAAGTCGTGCAGGTAAGGAGGAACAAACAGGTCGGAGTGTGAGTCAAACCGAATCTCTTCGTCGGAGAGCATGTGCTCTCTACTGCGCCTGTCAGAGTCACTGCAACTGAAAATGAATCTCTACATGGAGAAATCTGACCTGTCACATCATGTGGATAACTGCTCCATCTCTAAAAGGGATGAACTGAAAAGGCTGTGGAGACATCCCCATCGGAGTCCACGGTTGCTGAAGAATGGAGTCTAGAAAGTCTCCTCGTCGGAGAACTGGAACTCCCATACAGGCTCAGAGAATGGGATCTCTACTCTGGAATCTCTATGAAACCGTATGAAATCCCTAGCCCACATGGCATAGGGATTGGGATCTCTACTCTGGAGTCGTAAGGAATTTATGAAAACTCTGACCAGAATAAAAGATGGAAACCACACAAAATGATCGCAAACACGTACGAATCAAACCGAAGACTCGGAATCTGAATGTCAAGTCTGAAAATCTATGAAGTCTGGAAAATCTAGTTGGTTTGTAATATGAAGAACATGGATTTGAATCAGACTTGTAACTATACATAATACCCCCCCCCCTTCTCCAGTGTTCGAAAATGCGGTCCATGCAGCCATATATGCGGCCGCATATGCGTATTCGGTCCCTTGACCGAAGCGCATATGCCATATTCGATAATATACAGTCAAACTGCATATACGGTCTGACTATGCAGCATTTCATATATGTATCATGTGCCTTTTTTGTTTAATTCATAACATGTTGATGACGCATTGACTCGATTTTTTTTCCGAGCAACTCTTATATCATCATTTGCATTGATGCATCTTTTCATTATTCTTGTTATGCCGCATTTTTTAATATAATCTAAGCTAAGGTATTCTTTTCATATCCATATATATCAATCTAATGAAATTCATTCTATTTCTTCGAATAAAATATAAAATAATTGACTAACAGTCTGGCACTTTACATTTTTGTGCTTCTAATAAATTTTATATGCAAATACAATTTCCCCTATATTTTATGTCCACAAATTTTGTCCCTTGGAGATCCATATATATATATATATATATATATATCTGTGTGTGTGTGTATGTATAATTTTGTGTGTATGATTGTATACCTACGATTATTCTTTAGCTTTTGTTATCTATAAGATCTATATATGCATTAAAGATTTTCTTATAGAATTCGTGTTCCCTATTGGATCCAAATTTGTATGTGTATATGTATATGCATTAAATTTAAAATATACGCTAAAAAACAATCAATTTATAATATCATACTTATATACTTATTGATTATATTATCTTATTTGAAATTTTTGATTTTGGATTTTGTTAGATCATCAAAGTTTTTATATAATCACATTTATTATTATATTTTTTTAATAGTTTAATTAAAATATAAACCGCATATACTTCTGTATACTCCTCCGCATATCCGCTTACTCGCTTTAGACGGCATGACCGAACGAATACCGTATACCGCATTTCTGAACCTTGCCTTTCTCCCACACTTGTCGGAAAACAATGACATCGACAAAGTTAGAAGAAGACAAAAGAATGGGGAAAACATGAATCGCATGCCGATATCATTTTTTTCAACTTTTCTTACCTTTTTTTGGCTATTTTCTCTTCTTTTTTATAGCCGACTCATCTTTCATTTTTTTAAGCGTACAGATTTTCTTTTGTACATGTCGTTTCTCGAAAAAAATTGTTGATGTTTTTAACAAAGAAACTTGGCCTACTTGAGCCCAAAGATCATGGCCCAAACAGTGGGTCCAAGGCTTGCATCTAGGGTTGGGCATTGGGCTGGGCCGGCCCGACCCGGCCCAAAACCCGACCCGTATAACCCGACCCAAACCCGAACCCGAGATTTAATGGGCGGGCCGTGGGCCCTAAAATGAGCCCATATTGATTAACGGGCCGGGTTTGGGCCTTAGAAGGCCCAAACCCGTTAGCCCGATAGCCCGATCCATTCTAAAGCAAGTATATTTATATCCAGTACGGTATAATTATATCAATTATATTCATGTTCATTCCAAATACCATGTTCTAACTTTACTATCCTTATTCAAGTGTAGAATAAATGCTTAGATACATTAATAATCATATCCAATAGTGGATTGAGGATATTATTACATTAATATACAAGATTATTACATTAATATGCAATAATGGAATCTGTGTCCTCAAGTGTTACAGCATGTACAACTGTAAGTAACCAATTTGTATTGGGTCATAGTGCCCGCATCTACAATAGAATATGTAATGGTGAATTGAATGGTGGTTTAAGTCGCCATATTTTTACCACATTTGTATTTCCAACATACAACTAATGTTAAAATCACAAATTAGTTAGCATACTTCATAGTTTTAAACATGCACACATGCATAAGAAACAACCACACAAATGCAAGAAGAATGGGAGACATGATATTCGTATACATATGTGTTAAATTGGGCCGGCCCGACCCGAACCCGACCCATTTTATTTGGGCCGGGTTTGGGCTTGGGCCTAATTTTTGAAAATAAAATGGGCTCGTTAGCCCATATTCTAAAATGGGCTTGGACCGGGCCAAGGCGAACCCGGCCCGAGCCCGGCCCATGCCCAACCCTACTTGCATCTCACGGCTCCCCCTCTCTCTTTTTAATTTTCAACTCACGGCCCAATCGGCCCTTTTCTTCATGGTCGAGCGCCATCGTCGTCGCTTGGGAACGATCAAGAGCCCACGCCGCCTATGCGAGGGCTGCTCTGACTGGAGTATGCGTGAAGATCGCCTCTGCCTAGAGGTGCGATCGGCTGAAGATGGAGGCACATAGCGATGGGGTTCACCGCCCTGGAGATGGGGCTCACCACCTTCTGATCTGTGTGGAGAGGAGTCGCGTCGCCTGCGCTCCTCCTGTGCCACATGCGAGATATGGTGTCGCTTGTGTCTGGGTTGTAAGGATAATCGAGAGGGCGACGGCATTGGGAGCTTGGCAGGAAGAGGAGGTGCTATCGCCGCATAGGATAGGTGCTACCAAGAGAGTCGCCTCTTGGGGATGCGGCTGAAGATGCCACTTGTTGCCGCCTGAGAAGAAGTAGCGACATTGTTTCCACCAGGAAGATGCAGATACGGAGGAAGGCGGCTACATGATTTAGGGTTCCTAGAAGAAGACCCTAGCCACCGTTTGCTAGAGAAGAAGAAACCTTCAATTCCAAAACTTGAACAAACCCAGAATCGAATTTTGGAGTTTGTGCAGCCGAGGAGATAATCGCAGAATAATTTCTAGGGTTTCATCTAAATCCAAGAACAAGAACTTGATCGAACAATAGATCTGCATGAACTGATCTTCCAAAAATATATGATGGCCGAAAACTAGGGTTTCAAAAAACCCAAAAAACTGAAACTCAAACTGGATCTTGTACAATAAATCTTCAAAAATCAACCAAGAATCGATTGGCTCTGATTCCATGTTAGAAAACTTGAATGCGGAAGCGTATCAAAAATAAAGGACAAAGAACAATGAAGGATGTGATATTTTTACGTGGAACCCTACTCCCTAAGGAGTGGGATGAAACCACGGGAGAAGGGCTCAAAGGGCCATATGTTGCATTATACTTTCTCATCTATTACAGAAGGTCTAAGGCTTCTTATATAGCCTCCACAGACCCTTCAAGTCCCACCACTAGTGGATAGACTAAACTTTGGATGTGGTAAATGGATCGTAGAGTGATCCATTTCCCCATCTATACAGATAAGTGACGCATACTCTAACAGTTCGAAAATAAACGAACCAAACCTGAAAACAAGTTTAGGCTCGATTAAATAAACGAACCAAACATAAAAAAATGTAGGTTCACTCAGGTTCGGTTCGTTTACACCCCTAACTCCAAGCATGGTTTTCCAACCTCTGCTCGTGCTGCTGAGCAGAGTAAGACTCATGTTGTGTCTACTTTTGATCAGAGATTTGATAACCTAGTCTCTCACCTAAGAGAAATCATGCCTCCTAATGTGTCTTCCAGGTCCTTGAGAACTTCAGATGTGGTTGTTTCTATCTCGACTAGTATCCGAGGTAGTGCTTATGCTCTTACTAGTTGTAGTAAACCTGACATTATATAATGTATTATGGATTCGGGTGTCTCTCATCATCTGTGAATAGATAGAGATAAATTTGCATCATACAGGCAGATAGCTCCTGGCAAATCAGTAGCCATAGCATATGGGACTCATTCTTTCATCATTGGATAGGAGGAGATCAGATTGACGCCATCCATGCACCTTCAGAAAGTGCTTCATGCACCGAACTTAACCATGAATTTATTGCCTATTAGTCAGATTAATAAAGATATAATTTAAAACATGTTTGAATATAATACTGATCTCACAATAATAATTACTTGAGAACTGAATGTGTACTACTTGAGTAATGTGCATGAATTATTGGTCTCTATACAATGTACTCTTACATATGCAAATTACTGACCATTGTTTTAGTATTACCGATCTTGCAACAAATAATTACTTAACAATATGGACATTACTGATCAAATGTACAATGATTGTTTCATCTCCAAGAAATTAAGGATTGGAGTTTGTCTTTCCGAACCGTCTTCCTTTTTTTAAGGACACAATATAATTGGAAATATAAAAGCCTCAAGCATATTAATATCCTTCCAAAACCATGCTCCTTTGAAATAGGCAACCTCTCAAATGGAAATACACGTAGAGAGCCCACGTTTGGTGCTCATCAAAACTTAAATCGGGACAAGGCCCTCTAGATAAGTCCTCTATTTGTATGTTATTTATTGCTTTGATAACTAGGATGATCTTAATTCATGAAAAAATTGCTTTTTACGCCATTTTCGACCAGACGGACCGATACGATTATCGATATCGATCAGTGTTCATGAAATCGGCCGCACAGGCCGCATATGCCTGTGCGGCATGCAGACCGCGTCAATTTCATGAACCAGTGCATTATGCGCCATCCCAGCATATGCGGCCCGCATATTCCCCGTATATCTCACATATGCCCCGCATACTGCTCCAGCTGCTCCAACTTTTCAATGTTCTCATTCATGTCCTTAATTTCGTAGCTCTGCCTCTTCCTTCATTCTATTGTAAGAATATGGCATGCATTTGTATACAGTTTCAATGCATTATACCATTATGTATATGAAATATTTTATGTTTTTCTAATGTATTGTTTTCATGAGTATATGCAATGTATCGTCGAATATTTTTATATTTGTCGATTGTGTTTTGCTCATGTATGTGTATTGAAGTTTTGTTACTACGAATTATCTAATATGTAAAGTTTTTATGGTAAATGTGTTTTGTGATTAAATATGAGGCAGTTAAAAGCATATACACACCAATCTAATATAAATCTATTTTCTTAGATCTTCTTTAACTCCACTTGAATACATAAATTCAGTGGTAATGTTATTATGTGGTAAAAGCATATACGCACCCATGTAATATCCATTTATATTTAAATTAAAAATTAGAAAACCGCGTAGAACCGCATATACCCCACATATGCCCCCGCATACTGCTTATTCAGTATTCGATAACCTGTCCGAACGCATACACATGCCGCTTTCCTGAATCTTGATATTGATATTTCCTACCTTGCCATCCACGGAACTCTTGGTTTTAAACCCTCATGACTAAGTAATCTCTTTTACAATATAGCATTAATTTACATTTTTTTCATTTGTTTTTTTTGAATAAATAAATCTTTATACTAAAGAAATATTGTCTCATTAATCATTATGTACATTTTTTTTAATCAAATGACTCATCTCGATGCCATTCACTGTCTACCACGAACAAAACAAGTGATCTAAGTGTGCTTAATTTAGCTACTTTGATTCCAATTCCAATATTTATTAATCAGCAACCAACATTAACAACGATATGTTCGATATGATCGATATGTACTATATAAGGGTCATAGATGATATATATGTATTATCTAAATGTATATTCATAAGTTATTTAATGTTTAAGAATTTTGATTAAATCCATTTCCAATATCTATGGGTCAACAATCAACATTAACATCAATATGTTCGATATGGCCGATATGTGCGATATATGGGGTATACCGCTATGTGCGATATATGGGGTACAAATGATCGATATGTGTGATATAAGTATGTGTTTGTAGGTTATTTGTTGTTTTAACATCTTAGATGATTTTAATTTCTTAAAAAAACACTAGAAATGGCTTTTTTAGCCATTTCCGACATTTACATCGATATCGTAGATATATCGGCGATATATCCCGATATATCCTTTTATGAGCGGACCGATACGATATCGATATCGATATTTCCTACGCTGGCTCAGAGCAGCCTCCGCGCGGCTGTCCACCGCTGCTCCGCCTCACAGCATCTGCTCCTTGACCTCCTATCTTGGCTAGGGTCTGGGTGTTCTAGGGCATCATATTCGTGATCGAGTGATCACATACAATCTGATTTTGAGGTCTCCAGGGTGATTTCAAATTGATAGATCACCCCTTCTGCCATAGGTTACACTTCTTATTGATGGGAATGATTGTAATTTGAGTCTACACATGCAATAAATTCTCCTTTTGTCTGTGTAGACAAGTTTTTCCTTGATTTATAAGTAACAGTCTTTGGAATCGGCATAATGTCAAAAAACAAGGTTGATACTTCCTCCACAGGCGCCTTTTGAGATCCGGCGCCAATAGTCAAGATGGATGGAATGAACTACGAACTTTCCATGCAGTTCATGAGCCTAATGCAATCTGCTAGTAAGAAGCGTATTCTTACCAATGAGGAGCCGACTAACAACACCTTGTTTGTTTCTCCCACCATCTCTGCTCTACAGGCCTCCGACCGCCTCCTCATCAAGCATGTGATCTCGTCTCCTTACATTCCATCCAACACCTTGTTCGTTTCTCCCACCATCTCTATCTCATCAAGATCGTGTGATCTATTGGGATGTTTCAGCAGAAAGGTATTGTCTAGTATTGCTGATTTAGTCTCACAAGTAGGGATTTTCCTGTTTATAAACACTTTTTTTAGGTGGACATTTTTTTTCAGGAAAGTAAGACACATCATGTGTCTCAGGTTCAGCATTGAAGCATAATATTGGGATATAACTTTTGGGGCCATTCACATGTTGTAGGAAAAAATCATGTTTAAAGATACTGTGAATTTGGTTGTTTATACTCATAAGGCTCGATAGGAGGCTAGTATGCTAACTCGAACTCGATGAGTTGAAGTCCGAGCCAGTATTCCAAAGCTCGAACCTTATCGAGCTCGAGCCTAGGTTTTCTTATCGAGTTCGAGTTGAAGTCGACTCGACTCGTTGAACTCGATAGACACTCCTACTTATCTATGATATCTGCAAAAACAAATGCGCCCATCATACAGGATGAATTATTTTTTAGAGTTTCATCCCACGTGAATTTTCATCAAGAAACGACTCTATCTATGTAGACCAGCAAGGATGCTTGAGCTCAGGTCGGAACCGAACCCAAGTTGAAAAGTTGGTTTACGATCAACACGGCATCAGATTACCATGAAGTGATCTCTATCCACAGAATCCTAAATCAAGTGACCGAATCCAGAGTCTGGCATTGACAGCTATCCATCACGTGTTCTTCTCAATTACAATTTAATTGATTGTAATTTGATTGTTCTTCAAAGCAGTTGTTTGACCGCAATAAATGCATCCAAGCAGAAAGCTTGCCTCAAATCAATAGAAACCTAACGTTCGCAAAAACAAATAAGATTATACGTCGCTTCGTGCATTTGTTTGCAAATCAAATCGAGGGCTTAGTGCCGACGGGAAGCAGACCTAAGTACGCCTGGATGGCCTTCTGGAGCGCGCCGTACTTCTTCCCCGAGCACTCCTTGAGCATCGACTCGAAGGAGCGCGTCACGAATCCACCTGCGGCGCCAGCCATGGCGATCGCTGCGAGATCGAAAGGAGGGCTTTGAATTCCCGATCTCCTGACCGTGGAAGCGAGCGACGGCTCTACGAGGATTGCATCAACCGGCGGTCGGATCCGGTGGGGGGGAGAGGGTGAGCAGACGATGCGAGATCTCCGGGAGGCTTTCGAGTGTGGAGTGGTCCGATAAGAGGTGAGGGAGCTTCGGCTGAACGGGTACTTTGAGGTTGGACGTGTTCTTTGAGCTCCTGGGGTTCAAACGTACCGGGCTCCACGGGCCATGCTCTGGTCGGGGCATTTTGGTCCCCAGAAGGGGTATTTTGGTCCATTAAATCTCCAAGTTAACTGTAGTAAGCTCATTCCATTAGCTGAGATCAAATTGTTACATAATTGAGAGATAAAGTAATACGTTGTTACTTTTAAAAGTTTAGGTACCATATTGAAATTAACTGCATAGTTAGAAACTTTTGTGTAATTTACTCTATTTTTTTCAATGTTGAATGGTTGTAGACCCACAAGGGTATCATGATGATTTCCCTTCGACGACCATTTCAAGACCATTGGATGGTAAACAGGTATTAGATTGCAATTCGGAAATTAATTAATGCCAGATCAGTATAGTAAACTAATGAAATATTATTTCAGTTATGCCATGGTTTCTATCCAAGTTATGAGAGTGCATACCCAACTTGTTCAAAACTGGGGTAATATTTGTAATGGTGTTGCCATACCATGATCCAAAGCCGAATAAATTCCCGTTCACAAAGTGATCGTAATCTCAGTTGCTAGTAAAGGTCAATGTCAGCACGATGTCAATCGAAATGGAAGGGCTATCAACCGGATTGTCAAGTACATTAATCGGTGCTTAAGGCTCAATGTCGTGAATGGTCTCATCCGAGTAAAACTCGGTGCTCTGTTAACATGAGCTATTAACATATTACTCTTGAGCAATCGATTGATTCTTTCTACCAATCCACTGCAAACTCTCTAAAATGCCCGATGGTCAATTAAGGATCTTAGGTAACTGACTCCTAAGTTGATTGTGACTTTTGCATCAAGTATCAAGTTTGTTTCTCTTAAAAAAGCTTATGTTTTGAAATAGAAATCACATTTGTTTCATAAGTCAGTCAAAAGGACTCTCGATCGACTAGACAAACAGGATCGGTTTTTATAATACATTTTGACATAAAACTTTTATGTTTTCTCTTATACTTTAAGCGAGGTCTATCATATTTCCCTTATTGGATTCTAAGATGATGCACGCGAAGGAGATATTGTTGGCGCACTGTCTGTCAAGTGAGAAGTACTCTCAATTAACCATTGTGCCTTTAATTAATTGATTCGAGAGTCCCTTAATATAATTTCAAGGATTTATTTTTATCATAGGATGAAGATTTAAAGGTTAGGAATTGATTTTAAGGGGTAGTTAGGAAGTTATCATAAAACATTTTTTTATAATTTTATTGAATCAATGGAAAAAAATATACGAGCTTTTGGATTTAGAGTAAAAGGTTAAAAATAAGAGATGGTTAATGGAATCTATAGAATACTTATTTTTAATTATAGCATATTAAATAGGTATTTGAATGCAATAACATACAAAATGTGTATTGTGAAATATTTATATTAATCGTTTAGTAGATGTAATTGATCTATTAGTGATGTTTTTTTGTGTGTGATTTTCTGGTTCTTTACCAAAGTTAAATTAAATACGAATTTAATCATTCTTCATTTCTATCAATCATCCATGATCAATATAATTTCCAATTTTTCTTCAAGTCATGTTGATCTTTCCTTCTATGTGTTTGCTTTATGATATGATATTTTCTTTCCAATATCTAATGTGCTTTTCTTCTTATTATTTTTCATAGTTGATGTAACCTGTAAAGCCTTTTTATAGAAGATTTTATACATATAAAAACATCAACATTATTTATTATATCATATTTATAAACCCCGCTCAACTGAATTTTAGCTTGAAATTGAGAGAGTCAATTCAGATCTCAAATACTTTCTACGTATTACCTTGCATTTTGGATAAGTTAATATGTATAATTAATTTTTTTATCCAAATATTTTAATTCCTAATAGACATTTTAGGTATTCTATTTGTTTGTGGGGGTCCAAGGCTTGTCTTCCTAGTACTAGTTAAAGAAAATTGGATTGGAAAAAAGTAATTGTGAATGGATAAAAAATCAACATGCATTGCTATTTATATACATATTTTAATAATCATGGGATACATAATAGCATGTGGTGCTCAGTTATTGAATAATAAATAAAGAAACACAGTCAGTCAGTGATCTATTTTTTTGATGTTATATAGAATGTTCTTCTGTTCACCAGAAAAAATGTCGACATGAAGTCATGCTTTGTCAACTTATGAATAGTACGAATGCATATTCTTAAAAAAACGATTATGTTCAACAAAAAAATAGACATTAAAATTGCTTCATTGCAGTAAAGTTAAAAAGGGTGCATTCAAAATATGAAAAATAATTTCCATCCAATGAAAAGATGTCTAGTTCATATGAAAAAAATAATTTTAAATAGTTAAACAAAACTGATATGTTAAGATCTTTGAAAATGTATTTATATTTTATAGAGATTTTTACCCAACAGACCCTATAAATTTGGCCAGTTACCTCCACGACCTTTGAAACAACCTAATTCCCCCCTCGACTCCGTAAACTTGCTAACTCTTACCCCATGAACCCGGCGATTAATCTGTTTGAAGAACGCGGGAGTTCTTGGGGTAATATACAAGGTCAATAGGTAATTACGTTGTGCAAAAGGTCGTAAAGATAATTTAAAAATTTTATAGGATCTGTCAGATAAGATCATTTTTTACTAATCATGTAATGAATCGTGATCCCGTATAATGTTTTGAAACATAATTTAGTGCTTCTTAATAAATCGGACATAAAATCTGTGTAGACAAGTAATGTCAATACAAAGCTTTTCCTCTCATTAAGGAGGGTCGGCTATAGCATCTCGGGATACGAATTATCCGTTTATAAATCATTTCTATGCTAAATGGCTTTTACCAATTCATTTTAAAATCCAAACTGGATATGAGCATGTATTTAACAAAAATTATAACTATAAAGATAGAGATGAGCATGTATTGAACAACAATTCTAACTATAAAGATAGTATGATCACAATAGAAAATATAACTCAAGTTTCATGGATAGTCTGTGGTCTTGGTCGTGGGAAGACCTCACACTATAATTATAAGACAAGAATAAGACCTTAAGGTTGGTGTGCCTTCGTAAGCATGTGGCGGGTTACAATGCATCATAACTAATTCCCAACACGTCCACTAGCTTTACTTAACATATGTAGTAATATATCTCATTAAGATATAGATGATTGATTATTATTTTCAATTCAGGATCTTTTTCCTCGTCGAAGCCTCGTGATAAAATAGTAACCAAACTCAAAGCGGTGAAGAAACCCCTCAGGATTTCTTTCATCACGCTCTCCTTGTGGAAGGCGGTCCAAGGGGAGTAGGCCAAACTCCAACTACGCCTCTAAGACGGGTGGGAGAGACTCTCTGATCCGAGTGACTCCGGTCCTGCCCGAACTGGTGTAGGAATGGGCTAAATGAGCTCAAAGTAAAACCAAGGGTCCTCTAGTTTAGGAACCCTAACAGAGTTCAGGACCAACGGAACTGGTCAAGTGAAAGCACATGGATCCCGTAGAAAAGAAAAAAAAACACGAGCTTGTGATAAATAAAAAAAATGGGGAAGAGACTGTGATCCTAGACCCACACGTGAAGAAGTTGTTGCCCAATCTGAGTATCCTAACTCCAGTATAGTTGAGGGTCACCACACACTCACACAGTCAAATATAAAGGGACACCTCAACCGACAACATCTCTGGCATCTCTAATTTACAACCATATGCATGCACTTGAATTCATATTCAATTCACATCGACCCAATTGTAGGAAATAACAACAATACTTCACCTTGACTTTGTCGAACATTCATAATAAAATCTTGTCAACACATAACAAGATCTCATCGTATTTTTATACTGTCCAACATGCATAATAGAAGCTTGACGAAAGATAACAAAGATCTCAACTTCAATTCCACCAATTACTCATAACAAGAGGTTTAACTAGACATAATGAAGATATCAACTTAAGATATCATATGTGAGATATGAACCATGATAAACCATCGTGAAAAGGAGAATGTTATGATGAATTAGCTCATCAAATCTTTAAATAGGGATGTACTATTTTCAAGCAGCATTATTCAGCGGGGCAATAATATGTTCTTTCAGCCAATTCAAAGATGATCTTACTCGTATCAGTGGATAGTAACGAACTGCTGATAATTATGGCAAAAGTTCATAACAATCATGTAGCCAGAGAAAGATGATGCCATAAAATCCCATTCCGGAGAATGCTAAAGATCACACTTTTGGTTCCAACTCAGTGTGCATGAATGATGGTTGTCAAAAATAATATCATTCCAATCTCACGGTCTTACGACAAGCTCAAAGTATGTGTGTGTACACACACCACATGATTCATTTATGAGAGAGAAAATATAATCATGTGGCCCAGAATCATTCTTTTTATGCTCTCACAATTTTTTGCTCTCATAGGATCACTCCTCTCTCTCTCCCTCTCTATATATACACATATAGGGATAAATGGGGTTGCCCCCTAGGGGGAGCTAACTTGGCTCCCCCGCCCCATTTTCACCATTTTTTATTTTTTTTTGAAAATTTCTTCCATGAATATTCATCACTATATCCCTATATTATGCTATTAAAATTTCGTGCGAAACAGAGACTCCTACGGCCTCCATCCAGACAGTTATTTTTTAACGGTAACAAGATTTTTTAAATCGACCCCGTTTGGATGGAGATCGTAGGAGTCTCTGTTTCGCATGAAATTTGAATGACATAATATAGAGATTTAATAATGAATTTACACAATTCTAGATTTCAAAAAAATAAACAAATTATGTCAAAAAGAGGCGGGGGAGCTAAGTTAGCTCCCCTACGGGGCATACACATTTTCCACACACACACACACACACACACACACATATGGTAAAATGGGGCTGCCCAGGGAGTAGCCAACTTGGCTACTCCCACCCTATTTTACCCTCATTTTTTTTATTTTTTTGGAAAATAAAAATTTGTATATTCATCATTATATCCCTCCCACATTCTATTAAAATTTCGTCAGAAACAGAGACTCCTAAGCCCTACATCCAGACGTCATTTTTTTAACGGTCGCAGGATTTTTTAAATCGATCATGTTTGGATGGAGGCCGTAGGAGTCTCTGTTTCTGACGAAATTTTAACAGAACGTGAGAGGGATATAATGATGAATATACAAAATTTTATTTTCCAAAAAAATAAAAAAATGAGGGAAAAATAGGGGTGGGAGTAGTCAAGTTGGCTACTCCCTGGGGGCAGCCCCATTTACCTCGTATATCTATAAAAGAAAACATCCAACTATACCCACGGTCCAAGTCATCCAATGCCTCAAAAAATAAAGATATTAAAATAAATTAAAGTAAATCCTTACCTGACCATGTTACTTTAAGTCCTCACTCAAATTGTTAAGATAAAATATAGAACTATTTTCCATGTAAATTATATTTCGCGGTAAGTACATACTTGAAATTACAATCATGCATGATCCGGCAACCTTGTGATATTTTACCATCCAGATGATGTACTAACAGAGTCCTTGATCCAAGTTAAATAGTTTAAAAGCAAGACAAGATGGCACAATCCTAATTCCGGTGAAAAGTAATAGAAGTGTGAAATAAGAGACAACTAACTCAATTCTTTTGATGGAATAGCTAAAACACTCCACCATTTGTCATCCAAGTGAATCTTTTCTCAACTACTTGATGAATCTCTGATTTATCATCACCATATTCATTTATTATCTTTCTAGTTTAGACTTCTCGGTAAAATTCACCTTTAATTCACATTAATTAACTACTAACCATTTGTTAATATAGTCCTAATTATTGTATAAAAGTAACATCTTTTTTTCTTTATTTTTTATTTTATTCTTATTAAAAACTTCAAAACTATATAATTATTGTATATATTTATTTTGACTTTAAAAAAATAGAAATTCAAAAAAATGCAAAAGAATTAAAAAGAGGTATTTTTATCCATTAAAATACTTCCAAATTTTTTTACTTTGTATATATTATATATTTTAGTTTTTTTTTCAACGTGAAACTTGTATATATCAATGAGATCTACAAGTTTCATGTTTTCACTTTTTCCTAATTCAACTTCTTTTCATTTTTTTATTTTTTTCTTGATTTTCTATTTTTGAAAATTCCATTGGGCCACGTGGTGCCCTTTAGACCACCCTAGTGGCCCTCTCCCCTTCCACTAGGCCTTCCGTTTCACCGTCGTTAGATGAGATCACCTGATGTCATCTCTATCGTTCACCCATACAAAGATATAAATCATCTGATCATTTTGATCAGAGACTACTCCCTCGTGTCCTCCTCCTGACCGTTGGATCGCAAGATCCAACAGCCCGCAACCCATCTTCTTCCTCCGTAACTCCACCTCTTCCCACGTAATGCCTCATCGTCCACCTCTCTTCTTCCCATTTTCTCCATCACTCCAAAACTCCTATCCAATCGTTGACATTGCTGCCACGTAACCCTATCTCCCCTCCTACTCGTCCGACCATTAACACCTCACGACCTAAAATCTAAGGCCAAAGAATGATTGTTACAAACCTCACCAACATCTTCTGTAACGTCTGAGAAACCCTTCAAATACTCTATCCCCGCCCTCCATTCAGCATGTCTATCTTCACGCAAAGCTTCTTTTAACCATCCCCTCCTCTCTGTGATAGGGAGGCTGGAGAACCCCCTTCAAATACTCCTCCTCTACCCTCCATTTAACATGTCCACTTTCACGCGGAGCTTCCCCTATCCATTACCTCCTCTCCGTAACAGGGAGGCAGAGGATCAAGGCGGCTACGATGGAGACTAGCTCCTGGTGAGACCCTTGGTCATCCGACCAAGACACGGCCGCTCAGTGACAATTTAAGCTGTCTGGATCGGGTGACCAGGTCCATCTATCACCGAGCTCCTCCACGAGCTTCGCCTAAGCCCTACTCTACCATGACATCTTCTTCAATTTCTAGGTAAATCCTCATCTTGTCTTCTCTTTTGTTTCTTACTTTTTATCCACCTCACTCAAATCACTTCACCATTTGTTAACTATCCTCCTAGCACCACCGTACATCCACCACCATCGTGCCACCCTTGGACCACCTTCTCCCTTCTGCCACACCTTTGACTGCTCTAGCCCTTTTCTCCACCCCTATGGCAGAGGAATCGTCAGACCTCCACCTTCTCTGTGTACAATAGGTCCTCCACCCCATTCACCTCACGAAACATGCAAGCCTCTGTTATTACTAATATTTTACAGATCTTTTCAATGATCGGAGCTTTTGGAATAGCTCCGTTCTAGAGCACGGGCTCCGGCGGAACACCATGGACTCCCTGATCAGAGCATCTTTGACTCTTCGTCGATATTCAGACACCTTTGATTTCCATTTGTGGAGGTGGAGGGATCCTCAAAGAAGCCATGGAACAAGGGAGGAGCCGTTGGACGGTCGCCGGAGCTCCATTGGAAGGCATCCCCATGTAGAGGAGACAATGATCCTCTGAAGAGCAGCTACTGTTTGATTATCCAGATCGGATGGTCGAGCTGAGTTCTGAGACACAACATCCAAGTCTCCAACTTCAGTGGAACCAGGTCTGCTTCGAAGCACTGAGGCATGCCAAGAGGCCTCAAAACTAGCGCCCGACCCTAATCGTCAACTGATCCTCATAGCACGTGCGTCGTGTGTGAGGTCTTGGTGAAATATACAAGGCTCCATGAACTCTTTAATATCACAAACAAGTCCAGGTTTTCCGAATTACAAAAATATCCATTCCATGGACATGTTTGCTAAGTTTTGTAATTAGTTCATGCATGTTTTTTTTCAGTTATGCCCCATGGACTCAAATGATTATATCTTGCGCATATGAACTCTGCTTCAATCGATTTTAATTGCATTATTTTACTTATTTGATACTCTTCATAATGGTATGATTAATTTATTAATTCGATACCTGAAATAGTGTGTTATTTTCTCATGTTTCATGCCATTTTCCTATTAATTAATAAAATTGATGCATCAATTAACAATGAAAGTATCACGTTCTGTATTGTTCAATCGTTAATTATTCTAAGGGCATCTTTGTACCTGTAAATAATTGTTGTATTGCATACTGTTTTGTGGCATTATGTTGTTTCTTTTTATTTGCATATAATTAAAAAAAATGCATGATATTTATCATCATCCTGTAGCATGCATCTTTGTCATGCATAATGTTTGCATCATTTTGTGCATCATTTTATGCATTGTGCATTTTGTGCATCTACCTGCATGTACACCTAGGTTAAGAAAATTAATCACTTAATTTAAACATTGATTTCTGAGAAATCTCCTATGAGGATTTTGTCCCTGTGTTCGACCTTGGTATGCTTACCTAGTAAATATTCACCGCATATTCAATTTTGTGGTATATTCGAGAGATCCATTTTTTGCCTCTTGGACTACGATATTAAAGAGTAAAATGTGGTTCACCAGATGGGGTCGTTGTTGAGGATACGTCTCATCCTCATTGATTTCTTGGAATTTAATGTTTTATATTGAGTTTATTATTTTCAACACTTGGGTCTCCATGTTCTGTTTATTTTTACATTTTTTCTAAACTAAATTAATTTATATATATCTAACGAATTTCTTTTGTGATAGGGTCCATGGAGACGGAGGACGCTCGGTCGATATTGAGGCATGGAGTTGGGAGCTCTCGTTGCAAAGAGCCACAAAAGGAACTCTGAAGGCATCGAGAAATTTAATTAGCTATTTATTCATTTTATTTTTGTATATTATTGTAATAATTCCATTTCTAGCAGTCATCGTTCGAAGGCTCGCATGTGTAGCATGGACTTGGACATTGCATGTGGTGTGTGGAACCTGTTTCACCCCAGTCTGGGTAGGGTTCCCCTTGAGTGTTCGAACTTAGGGTTAGGCGCGCGACTCTCTAAGATTATTTAATTTTATATCACATGTGCTTGATCGTAGGTTAGGACACATCAACAAGAATCAAGGAGATTCACTTTGTCTCATCCATTTCATTGAGACACACATAAACATCGATTAACTTATCCAAAAATATCTCAAACCTTCCCGCTAATAGTATCGTGTTTAGGTGTGGTTTTTTCAACTTGAATGCACACAGACATACATACATACATACATATATACACACATACATACATACATACATATATAATTTCAAATTCAGTCTTGCACGTGCATAGAGAATGTTGGAGGTATCGTAAGTTTCTCTCTTAAGCATGCATCGTGATTTCCTTTTGCATCAGCTTTTCTCGATATTCCTCTCGATTTATCACTTAGGATATAAATGGAATTGGGTATGGCTGTTAGAAAATGAATGCGTGATCAGTGCTCACACTAATTTAGTGATGACCTAAAACATAAAATTGGGACTATTAATGCAAATTGACAAAAAATAAAATGGAGTAAAAATATTATCTTGGATTATGGGAGATCAATACATGCATTGTATTCATGATTTGTTTTGCACTTTGAGAGGTGAGGATATATCCCTATGATAATGCCCAAAACCTATCATTAAACCTTGCGTAATGGACTAAAATTTGGGATGATCACCAATAAAATAGAAAAGATAAATGATCAACATTTCTTGGTTTTCACGTGTGAGTTAGTGAACCAAGGGTGCATTGCTTGTGTGGTTGAGCTTGATTGTGTATTTCACCCAACCCTCCCATAACCCTAATTGATCCATCCTCAAATCAATAGATTCAATCATCACTGGAGATTCAACCACCTTGTAAATCCATTACACTCTAACCATAACTATAACATGGCTCCCCATTCTCAGTTCCATATCCAAAGACTTAGGCTACTCTTCAGCCTAAGTATAGGAGGGACCATGTACCTCTCTAATTGTTCACCTTGGGCCCCTCCTTTTTCATTCAATATCTCTATCATTATGCTCTTCTCATCCTAAGTATTGGGGGGTCTGAGCCCCTGTCATATTCTCTTCTCCACTTGTTTGATCCCTTCCCTCAATCCTCTTCTTATACTTAGGTTATTCTTAACCTAAGTATAGGGGGATGCCTCGAGTCAGTTCCCTTATGCTCTTCTATAGTTTAGAACGAGCTATGGCTTCATATCACTTTGTGTTATGAGGACATATCAAAGCTAAGTATATGGGATGTGCCATATATATTTCTCATATACTTTAGCCATATCTCATATTTTCAAAATTTTCAACCTTTTTGGGGCTAGATTATATTATTTTGTGAACCTATTTTCGTAAAAATGTTTGTAAAATGGTCAAAAAGTTTTCTAATTATGTGGAATTCTTTTAAAAAAATTTGACAATAGTTTGAAAAATGGGATTTGACTTGTTTTGAAAATCTTTTGAAAAATTCTTTGAAAATTTATATATTTTGTGACATGGTTAAGAAAATATTTTCAAAAGTCTTTCAAAATCGAGGGCTCAATTGAGACTAACTTATGTTGTGTTTTTCTAACCCTATTCAAAAACCCCTAAAATCTGGAAAAAAGAGATATTTTCTTTAGTAGTAAATCTGATTACTAAGCTTAAAAATGATTAACTACCTTTCAGTGAGGGAACTACTATCTCCCTTAGCATAGTGGGTGGTTAAAAGACAATGCATATGGCACTGTCTTGAAGTAATATGGGTAGCCGTTTGACAGTCTGCATATACACCCATACTGGCTGGATGTATATGCAACTAGTCATATAAGTTTAGGCCAGTCATTATTTCTCCAAAAAATCTATAAAAATTACAAAAAAATATTAAATTTGGAGTTGGTGTACCCCTGTCACATCCACTATCACTCAAAGCTTGAGGATTTGAGAACACTTGGTTTTTGAGGTCTTAAAAGTATGAGTTAACCAACCTTAGTCGAAAGGGATTGAGACTAAATGTTCCACACTTACCTAGTTAGAAAGATATGAACGCTATATTGCACTCTTAATCTCTTCCTTTTAAGAATATGATCATCACATCACTTTCACAAACTGTATGAACGATGAGATCAGTTGAGGTTTCACTTGAGGGACTAGGATTTGAGATTTGAGTCTAGACATGATTTGATGATGCTTGGGGATGTGATAAAGTCAATGAAAAGCTTCACGAAATCCGAGTGTCAGTAAACCCTAGCCAGCATGAAGAAAAAGTTCTTATGTTATATTTTGATATTGATCTATGTGCTAGGGTGTGATGAAACTAAATAAATTGTTGATCAATGTTGGCCAACTTGGTAAAAGCAACGTAGCTAGCCTACAAAAAAAGAAAAGAAATGTTGAATGAAAGAAAAGCTCTCTATACAAAGTCAAATACCAAGAGCTTACCCCAAAGGTAAGCGCTCCCAACCATTTCAAAGTGTCCACTTGGATCAAAGCTATTAGGACTAGGAGTCAAGCTAGCACCGCAAAAGGGCTCTACATCGCATAGTGATACAAGTCTGGATGTCAAAGGTATCTTAGATACTCAAAAAAATATATATCCCGGTCTGCTCCCAGGAAAAAAAGTGAGACTAAAAGAATAAAATTATATATGTATATTGTATATGTATATATAATATGTATAGTTATATGTATAGTTATATATGTATTTCATCTATGTTTTATGTATGCTATTTTATTTTAATGTATTTTATTGAGTTTTATTTTGGTTTTATATTTTTATTATAATATATAAAATTTTACAGTGTTATAAAAATATAAATGAATAAAGAATAAAAGAATGAAATCCATTTTTATTTATTGACAAGTATAATTGTAGGTATTATACCTATATATTCACATAGACTTGTTTTATTTTTCATTTTTTTTGGTTTTATTTTAGTTTTAATATGTACATTTGTTATAAATAATTATTAAAAAATTATAAAAATATGAATCTGTAAAAATAGTGAATGGTGAACATAATGAATATTTTAATCATGTATAATATACAATGAGGGTCCAAAACCTAACTTTTACATAGTAACTCTAAATAATATAAAACCACCACCAATAAATAGCTTGTAAAAAGTTGTATATAATTAGAGGTGATTTTGATATGTTCTGGGTTTTTATTTGAAAAATATGGGTATGTGAAGTTGGGTTTTTAGATTTTTATTTTACGTATAAAATGAACACCGTGTATTGTTTTTGTATAAACTCAATTTTGTATTTTTACTTACATTATTATCTACAACGTTCATGTACAATTTTCTTTATTTGATGAATATATAATAAATAATAAAATAGGTGTCAAAAATGAATAAATGAAGAATAAATAAATGGCCTTTTTATTCTATTTTTGGCCCTTATCTCCTCCTACTTTATTCCTTATCGACCAACTCAATTCTTGACTTGGTCTCGGGGTTTAAGGTCATAACATATCTTCGGTATTTTATTCCTTTTCTTTTCTTCTCTTTATTTCATAATTTTGGCATTAAAAACCTTATTTTACATATAAACACAATAAATAATGAATGCTATTATGTACATATTAATATTATTTACACGCATTAGTTTGGATTTTTAAGGCCAAAATGATAGAATAAAGGTGATGAAATGGAGATTCATCATGTACATTATTCACTTTGATTAGAAATAAACATTAGTCTATCATGTTTGCTCTTAATGGTTCGACTTCTACATGTTTACACATTATAATCTTTGTTTGTAGAGTAAAATAAATTGTACTTCACATTTTGTCATTCATTGATTATGCATATGTTGTGGGTACTCGTTGCTTAGTCCATTGATCTTTGAGAGCTATCATCACAATGACTTAGTGGTCCTACCTTGTGTGGACCACAATACAATTCCTATGGTATTTATGGGTTAATCAGTGACCAATCTACGATGGCCACGTAAAAAGCTGCTTTAGAATATTCTAGAGGCATGAACATTTTGGACAACTACTAAGTAGTGCTAAAACCAAGGAAGGATACATGGATATCTTGTTGTAAATATCTTTATTGGTTTGAGATTTCAGTAAGCTCTTGAACTGAAATGACCATATTGAGAATGCTATTAGCCATCAAATGCATGTTGAAATGACTAAGAAGCAAATAAATGATGGAGGAAATATATTCCTTGTTAATGAATTTCCTCCAATTATCTTTGGGAAAAATATGATTTGAAGAAGTATTTTGAAGCTGTTCAAGAAGCTCCAAAACAACATATGAAGTTATCTTATGCTTCTGTTGTGAGAAGCTTTCACTTCCTTCTTCTTGTAACTAATGATGCTCTTCCTGTTAGAGAGGCTAAAATTATGGAGGGAGACTACATTGTTGAGGTTATCGAAGAAGACATGAATACATTACAGAAAACCTTATTTAGATCTCTGATTGCAATATTTACAAAATTATGGGCAAAACTATTGGGATTCCAAATTTTATTGAAAGAGAGATTTCCTCATATAAGAGAAACCTCACTGGGAGCCATTAATTCAAGACATATCTTGATCAATTATGAGGTGGAAAAGGACTTCATTCATTCTTATGCTTTGGGAGATTTGAAAATTAGAATTAATGAATCTTTATTATAATACAGTTTTCTTACTTCATACCTAATTTGAGAGGTTCCTGATGACCAATTTGGATTGGATTTACTAGCATAAATGTACATCTTCATAATCCTGGGATTACCAAATCCACTGCAAAAGTGCTAGGTAAATATATTTGTGCAGATAAGAACGCGATTGAATTCACAAATTGAATTCTTCAGGCCTAACTATGTGAGGGTATATGTAGATATTGACCTCCTGGAATCTCTATATATCACGTGGTGGTTAAAAATGGAGCTCAATCTTTCAAACAAATAATATTTTATGAAGGATTGCCCAAATTCTCCTCGTCTTGTTGAATTCTTGGGCATACTCAAGATAATTGCAAAAAGATGAAAGGTAAAGGATATGACAAGAACGGGAATAAAGACGGGGATGTAGTTGGCATACAGGAAAAATGGATGCCCACTGAAAGCACGAATTCGAAACAAGGAGCGAATGAACATCGTCAGTGTAACACCCCAACCCCAAACATAGTGCCATACCTAAAACTCACAAAGTGTGGGTGTGGTTTAAAAGTGGAGGGAATAACTACTTGACAACTTGGGCTTAAGCATTTTGGGTGGTTGTCAACGGACTCATTTGGGCCCGAACCCAACAAGTTGTCAGGGCCAGTTTTCCTCGATAACGGACCGGGACCTAAGCCCGAGACGTTACAAATGGTATCAGAGCCAAATTCTCTCTGATAGTGGAAAGGGCTACCCGAGAGGTGGAGCCGTCCCTACAAAGAGGTTGGAGGAAATGACTACCCGGAGCGTGCAGCCGCCACTATCACTGGGAATAAGTGATGAGCCATGTCGCAACGAGGACGTTGCGAATATAAGTGGGGGAGGTTGTAACACCCCAACCCCAAACATAGTGCCATACCTAAAACTCACAAAGTGTAGGTGTGGTTTAAAAGTGGAGGGAATTACTACTTGACAACTTGGGCTTAAGCATTTTGGGTGGTTGTCAACGGACTCATTTGGGCCCGAACCCAACAAGTTGTCAGGGTCAGTTTTCCTCGATAACGGACCAGGGACCTAAGCTCGAGACGTTACAGTCAGGATCTCCCTTCAACTCAAAAAGATGCTCAATCTTCTCAGCAGCAACAACAAAAAGAACAACAATATGTACAGCCTCAGAAGCAACAACAAATAGAGGGGCAATGATACAAGACCGGCAACAATAGAAGCAATATCCTCTAGGGATGCAACATAAGCAACAACAACAATTAAGGCAACAACAACAACAACTCACTCAACATCTCCAACAACAACAACAACATCAAACCTTCTCACTGATTTTGAAGAATGACCCCAATGGCAAAGGAATCATGGAGGGATGGATTGATCTTTATGCATGGATTAAAGAAGAGATCGTGATCTTGTGATTAAAGTTGTAGATGATGAAAAGAGAAATAAAGACATAGCTGCGTCATTTCCAACTAAGCCTCAATTCTTCCAACAAAAGAAGGATTTCTTGGAGGAAAATTAACAGAAAGTGAAGGATGTGACAACTGAAATGTTGCAATATTAGTTTCAAGTCAACAACAACTAAGGGTCTTGGACAAGAAGCAGTTAAAGCTCATTGCAAATATGGATTAGATTCCTTCGCAAAAGCATCAACTTCCTGTGAAGACTATGCAAGAGAAGCATCAACAAAAGCAAAAGGAAATAGAAGATGAAGAAGATGGATGGACCAAAGTATCAAAAAATCAAAAAGAAGAAGAAGAAGAACAAATGTCCTTCTCCCTCAAATCAGCAACAACAAAAGAAAGTGCAAAAGCAAAAGGGGACCATGAACATGAAGACTGGATCTGAACATCAAACAAATTCCAATATGCAGCGATTATCTACATTTCTTATAATTCCTCCACTGAAAGCTAGAGGTAGTCATATGCTTAAGAGAGGATTTATTCCTCCTAATCAACATGACGATCCATTGTAACAGAAGCTCCTATGAGAGAGGAGGTTGTTCCTTATGCTCCCCTGAAGCACAATGAAGGCTTAGAGGAACTCAAGACTTCATCTTTATCATTTAAAGGACAACAAATAGAGACTCATACAGATGATCAACAACAAAAAGAAGACATGAAAGTGGAAATTAAAGCAAAACCTATTGTTGATGAAGAGATTATTGTATTCCCTATTGAAGCGAATTGAGGATATATGTAGTATTGAGCAGATAAGGTGACAAGGTTCGATGACTACAACAAGGAGGGCATGACTGAAGTTAAAAACAAAGCTAAAAGGAAGAAATATTCAAGAATAAAATAAGATCTTTATGGGAACATTTTCCCATTCCTTTCAAACTAAAGGAGAAAGGGAAGCACATGAAGTGTGGAGGTTCGACTCCAGTTCAGACCTTCAAAATTCCACAATGGTAAAAACATGAGCTACAACAGGAAACTTGTCGGTGATCTGTTCCTCACATTCCCCTAAAGTAGTTACAGAAGAAGAAAGAGTAATGAGAAGGCATTGAGGATCTTTTTACGACTCCACCTTGGTCAATAACAAAGAAGCAAGAGCAACAACAATTGTATTATTTTTTGAACACTGAAATGTTGAAAATTCCTTCAAACAACCTTGAGATCATAAAATATTATAACATAGCAGAAGAAAGTGAAGCTGAGGATGATATAGAGGATAATTTTAGTGAGCCTCTGGGCAAGTCTTCTGGATCTGAGTCCAACTGGGAGATACACAAGAAATGAGAGTCTCCCAAGAAGATATAGAAAAGGATAAGGATAACATACTTAGGAAGTTTAAAGGTAGTGCTTAGTCTTGCAGTTTTGAAGACCATGTTGGCCAATTAGACTTTGACATCTCTTGTAGAAGCTATATGCCTCATAAGTGCACATCCGTGCCATCTTTCTTTGATCAATGAGAGGGGACACCTGAACCCTCAAAATTATCGGGCTTGAAAGGAAAAAAAGACAAACTCCTTTTATCAAGTAAACCCCCGTTCTTTCCATTTAATCAACTAATCAGAGCAATGAGAGTAACATATGATATGATATGGATATTACAATTACAAATCAGCCCTAAAAAAAGAGTGAATAATTTTAATAACATGCAAATGCTCAATCCGCCCACAGATACCAAACAATCCCTCTCTCCCCCACTTGACTCAACCGCCCCCATTCCACTCCGCTCTCAAACCCACCAATTAAAAATGCACACGATCGCCTCTCCCCCCACGCCCCGTCCCTTTGCCTCTTCTTCCCTCCCCCCACGCCCCGTCCCTTTGCCTCTTCTTCCCTCCCCCCTCGCCCCCTCACCCTCTCCTTCCGCACGCCTCTCCCCTCTCCCCAACGCCACCTCCTCTGCAGAGCAGTTGACGAGGGTCCCGTTAAGGAACCGATCGAGATCGAGCTCGCAGGAGGAGGAGTAGAAGGCGGACGAGGGTCTTCTGGTGGCGGCGGAGATCGCGAGGAAAACGGTGGTGGAAGCCAGGGCGGCGAGCAGAAGAAGAAGATGTCGGGGTTCTCCATGTCCCAGAAGCTCACGCTCGCCTACGCAGCTCTCCTTGGAGGTGACCGTCGGATTCTCTGTGTTTTTCCCGTCTTTTACGATAGTCTTTCTTACAATTCCTATTATTCTATTTGATGTTATCGTGGAATTGATTTTGGGAATAAGATTGTTCCCCTTCTTTAATTAGAACATTCTCACCATTGCCAATTAGGTCAGGGATTTTTACACCGGTACACCTGCAAATTATGCCACTAACACTTGGGTCCCTGTCTAGTCGTATCTGCATGAACGCTATCAAACGTCCGTGTTTACATTACATCTAAGCGGTTCATATTGCTTTATATTACGGCAATCCACCTCATATTGATTGGAGAGAATTTTATTAAGCCGTATTTTCTGTTGGGGTTCTGCTGTTGCGAATTGTTCAAGATGCTTAGGGCTGAGATCCATTACCAAATGCTGGAATAAACCACGTCGACTGTGATTCATGCGCCATGCTAGCTTGTATTGGTTGCAAGGTTACCTAGACTATCCATCGTGCAACCCGTGTTTGGATCCGGGTTACCCCATCTGGGTTACCCCATCTCTACTCTCATATTCATGTGTAAGAATTATAAGTGCGGGTTCCAAATTTTCTAAATAAAATTTGAATTCTTTATATATAAAGTATGGTGAATTTCCTTTTCCTAAATAATTTTCGAATTCTCTTATATATAAATTATAGTGAATTTTCTTTTCTTAAACTACCCATTTTCCACTTATTATAGGTTGAAATATTTTTTTGGAGATCCAACCTATCGATGGTCTCGTGGGGGTTGCATTACCATCCAATACAGGGGCGGAACCAGGAATTTCATGAAGGGGGGCCAACTAAACAAAATATAGGATAGAGGGAGATAAAGTGAGCAAAGCCAATTTTCTAATAAAATATACAAGCATGGGATTCGAACCCTGGTTTGTTAGTTGGAGAAAACAAGACTTTGCCAGTGAGACAATCAGCATTTAGTGATACTACTCGACATTAATTGTTATATATTTAATACTTAAGCAGGGGCCATATCAAAATTTAATAACATTATATAAGAGAAATGTAACAATTAAGGAGGGGCCATGGCCCCCCCAAACTATATGCCAGTTCCGCCCCTGATCCAATAGACCATGGTTCGAATCCCTCCTTATGGGAGTTGTGTTAGGTAGCTGACAACCAGCGTAAGAATCAATGTAGCTGGCCCTATTTGAAGTGCGAGAAGACTTCACCAACCTTATGGATCGAGTCATTACAATGAAAACTATAGTTGCTAAAAAATCATGTCAAATAGATATATGTAATGTGTGTTTTTAAGATACATGAATATCCTAACATGAATCGAAAACTATCAAGCACATCCGTATCTTATATCATTAGCTTAGTAATTAAACTAGGTTATCCTAGATATTTCATTTCAATGATTTGATAATTCCTCTTATTTACAAAAATACATATTTGAACAAGGATCATGCACATGGAGAATGACCATCCTAAAAAGCTTATATCACAGCATTAAAAATGTTTCTTATACTTGCTTTCAGATCCTCAATAAAATTTCTAGTTTCGTCACTACCCGTTGTATTCTTGACGATAAGTATTAGAAGTATGGAGTGCAAGGAATCTTTTGTTTATGTTTTGTCTATCGGTTCCCAACCAGCATTGGAAAATGAGCTTCTCTGTCTTAATTGAGGTGCTAATTTGGAATGGTGACACTGGTTGAAGGATGGTAACTTGGGTAAGTAATTGGAAACTTAATGGTCTTTGTGAAAACTGTCTATGCACAGCTTTGTGTCTGATATTGTACTAAATCTTATGAGGTATTATGGTCAATGTTACTTAATTCAACTAAATTTAGGCCTGTGTTGTTACAAGGCTGCAGCAAAAGCAGACACCTTTTTTATCACTGAAATTCTACTATCAGGTTGGATGGGTCAATTGTTCTTTCTTCTCTATTATGTAAGTGTGCTCTACAAAGAAGTTGTAGCGCGTTGATAAATCCATCTCTGAAGAAGTGATCTATGGTCAGGAAATTTGGGCATTTGAGAGCTAAAGAATTGAGATGGGATAGGGTTTTCCTTCGGTGCCCATAGGCATACATGCCTTTGAAATGCCTGCTTAGCTATTTTTTTCTTTTCCACATTATTTACTCAATTTGGATGCATCAATTTTGGATCCATGAGTTATCGAATAAATGGCATAGTGCAGCGGTGAAGACTGAAATGTCACATTGAATGTGTAAGATGTCAAACACATGTAAACAACCTCTTAGGCTCTCGCCTCAATCAGGCCAGGGATGGGACAATTATTTTAGTTATAGTAGTAATGGGCATATGCATTGTTCACTAAATCGGTCGCACGGGCCGCATATGCGACTGCATATGCCCGTGCGGCGTGCAGACCGCACCGATTACTTGAATCAGTGCATTATGCGCCCTTCCGCATATGCGGCCTGCATATGCCCGTGTATGCCCCACATATGCCCCACGTATGCCCCGCATATCTCGCATATGCCCCGCATACTGCTCCAGCAGTTCCAACTTTTCAATCTTCTCATTCAGGTCCTTAATTCTGTAACTCTGCCTCTTCATTCAATTGTTAGAATATGACATTCATTTCTATACAATTGCAATGCATTATACCATTATGTATATGCAATATTTTATGTTTTTTCATGTATTATTTTCATGAGTATATGCAATGTACCGTCGAATATTTTTTATATATGCCGATTGAGGTTTTGCTCATGTAGTGCATGTATGTGTATTGAAGTTTTGTTATTACGAATCATATAATGTAAATTTTTTATGGTAAATATTTTTTTGTGATTAAATATGAGACAATTAAAAGTATATATGCACACCCATCTAAAATGAACCGTTTTTCTTAGATCTTCTTTAACTCCACTTAGATACATAACTTCAGTGGTACTGTTATTCATAGATATTTTTTTATTTTTAAATTAAAAATCAGAAAACCGCTTAGAACCACATATACCCCGCATATGCCCCCGCATACCGCTTAATCAGTATTCGGTGACCAGTCCGAACGCATACGCATACCGCTTTCCTGAACCTTGGGCATCTGCATTATGATCCAGCATGCCTTTATTCTCAAAACATTGTTGCTTTTGTGCTGCATACTCAAGCATTTGTCTCAGTAAATTTTCTCTCTGTACAGTTGGTGGAGCCATTGGCTACCTAAAAAGTGGAAGTCAAAAGTCATTGGTTGCTGGGGGTTCTTCAGCATTGGTCTTGTTCTTTGTGCACACACAGCTCCCTGTCCATCCAGTTTTTGCATCATCTGTGGGCCTAGGTCAGGCAATGGAATAATCACATTGTCTATGGCATTAAAGTTTCAATGTTTAACTGGCTGCAATATGCTGCTATGGTTGCTTTATTTCTTTGATGCAGGTTTATCTGCAGCGCTTCTTGCAGTGATGGGCTCTCGTTTCAAGAGGTTGGGAAAGATATTTCCTGCTGGAGTTGTTTCCGTGGTATCTTTTATAATGGCAGGGGGTTACTTACACGGGATTCTTCGCAGTCTCCATGCTTAACCCGGGGAAGAATAGTTGCAGTTGCAGAGTGATAGGCACAAGTTCAGACTTCAGAATTAGAGATTTCCTTCACCTCCATAATCTTTTGTCAGTCAGATGGAGTGAGACTGTGAACTACGTGGAGTTTTGCCCCCACTGTCTTGGTATTGAGCTGGATTATCTTTTGCTATAAATTGCTTTCTGGTGGTCACCTATTTGGAGTTGATGTGGAAGCCTTTTTTTGACTAATGCTTTTACTTAATCAATAGTTCACTGATTTTGAAATGGAAAGTAAATAATGGAGGAGAAAAACGTGGATCACCTCCATGATTGGATATGGCTACACAGGGAAACATTAAGCCTTTGTTTTCATGTTGTCAGAACGACAAATGTTTTCAATTTTGAAGAGGTTTGGTTTTTTCTTTTGGCTGGTTCTCTCCTCAAGGTTTCAAATACTTCATCGATATGTAAGATGCCAGAAAAAAATCGGGGCTTGATGACCTCGACTTGGACTCAACTCAGTAAGAGATAATGAGTCGGGCTCGAAATCTAGTCAGAGTTGGATTCGAATATCTGACTCGTTAAGGTTATCGAACTGAGTTTGAGTTGAGGTGTGCTTAACTCGCTAACTTGACCCGATAACTTGTTTTGATTTTATTGATTTTTTATAATTTTCCATTCCATATGTGCATACATAATGTGTGGATATGAGGAGGAAATGGTGCAACATCAACGAAGTTTGACTCACGCCTTTTTCAAACACATCTGACTTCCATGTTAGTTATCTTCTGACATGTTAGAAGCAGTGATTTAGTGATTTGGTGTGCAGGCATGAGTGCTGAATCCCGGTAGGATTAACATTGATTCAATCTAGAGTTGTATGATATTTATCCATTCTCTCTCTGTCTCTCTTAATTTCTAACTTCTCTATAGGTTCCAATTCCGTTTGTTTAAAAAAGTAACAAAAGTTAAACGACCCACATAGACCATACCTATCCCTCTCCTCATGTGCAACACAACGGCTCCTCTTATCTCGTCTATCTCTCACGGGGTTTCTACTTCTTGCACAAGTAGCACAACCCCTCTCAACGGACACCATAGCTCTACAACTTGTGGCTTCTTCAAGTACAAGCAGCTACGCCACCAGACCCATTCCTCCCCATACTTGCGGCGCCATTGTTCTTTCTCACCCATTTCTAAACATTATTATTAACAACGAGAATATCAATGAGTTTAGTTGCTTCTTCAAAGAAAGTTCACATGTAACGAATATAAAATTGTACTACAAAAAAGCTCATTAAGAGGCTTGTGAGCTAACTCACACTTAAGGAGTTCGAGTTTGAATTAGCATTTCCAAGCTCAAAGCTTATCAAGTCTGAGCTCGAATCCAAATTTTATTATTGATTTTGAGTTCAAGTTAGGGTCAACTGAACTTGTTCAACTCGATAGACACCCATGGTTATTTGTAAATTAATATGAAAGGTGCCGGTGCTGATGAGGATCATTATTTTAATGTGGTTGTTCAAGAGGAATTTGCTGACGACGAGAGTCTTTAGGGTGTGATTTCTCTTGAACATTGCCATCTCTTGTCCTGTTTGCAGGGAGGATGATGATGAAATTGATCATTGATTTTCTATGTGTCATTGCTACAGAGATTTAGATGAAGATGTGGGTGGATTGGTTGGATGTTCCTATTTAGTACAATTTAGGAGAAACTTTGGGACCTCGACTTACCGATCAAGTGCAGAGAGAGTCATTTCTTTTACTTTGCAATGGACCATTTGGTTAATCAAGAATGCTTTCTTCTTTTAGGAGGAGAGATACACTATATTGAGAAAGTCCATTTTTTGTCTAGTCTCGATTGAAGTACCTACAATGTGCCACTTGAGAAAAAATGGACCTCATGGTTAAGCACCTACATGGCATTATTTTTGAACGAAATTTAATTAGAATTCTCTAAAATTTCCATTTCTTTAGGTCACTGAAATCGAAAGACTCCCTTACTTCTTTTTCTAGGATTTCAACGAAATATCAGCGAAATGTCAACGAAATTTCATCGAAATTACATGTTGTTTCAATGAAACAAAAAATAGAGAAATCTACCCTTCACTTTCATCAAAATTTACATATATTAATGAATTGTCACTTACTTATTCCTAATGCGTTGAGTTGTTAGAGTGCTTTACATTATTTAAAGAAGTTTCTTTAGTTAGTTTTTATATTTTAGATCTAAATCCAAACCGAATCAATTAGACACAAGATTTAAGAGTTGATTTAAAGTTTTAATCGAAAATCTTTATTTTTTTGTTTTTATTTATTTTGATACATATATTTTTATTAGTAGTTATAATATATGTCACCTTATTTTTATTGAAGAGATGTTCATGTGTCACCATTCTCTTCATATTCAAGAGGAGAAATCGATTGCTTCTAATTATGTTCCAAATCTGGTTCTGGTTCTGAGCAACATACTACTTTTTGACTGTTGGGACGATTAAATGGAAATTTAATGTAATATATTATATTAATATCTTAGCTGGTCCTACTTAATGTGGGAAAATGCTTTGTTGTTGTATATAAGATTAATATCTCACTATTAACAAATAAACCATCCATCTATCTCTTTTATTGAGTTAAAGGATATTAGAAATCTTTATTTTTTTTAAAAATGATTTTTCAAGTAATTTCCCCAAATTTTGACCATTTCACCGAATTCCATCGAATTTCTCTTTACAGGCTTACCGAAACGAAATCGAAATTCGACACTTAAGGCCTAGAGCACCTACAGAGGATGAGCATCTTTATATTATTAAAGAAAAAACTCTACTTTGCTGACTTGTAACTTCCATCTTGACCGTTATATGTCTTTGTAAGCATGCATTAAGCAAATGCATAGAATCCATTTTATAGATTTATGGCTATTGCAAGTCAATCTAATTGTAAATTTAGTAAGGTTATTCTCATGTATGTTGAGATTTTGCATATCTATTCCTTGTCGAGTAGATCTGATCATTGGGAGAATTTTGAATTCATGAGTTGTAAGGAGGGACTTATGTCACCATAAACAGAGACTAAAATCGGTGTTCTTTTCAAAGTTGGTATTAAATATTACAAATTGACTTGTTATACTCCTGAATAAGAAATCAAAGATATTGATATATTGGCACCATTTCTAGTAACCCTGCAAGTTGGAGTTCAACTTGAAGAAGCAAAGGCTGCGGTAGCTGCCTGAATCTTTACTCGTACATGAACGATTGTGGGCTGGCAAACTTACAAGCCTTGATTGTTATGAAGGACGATGCTACCCCATTGAACCTGTTGCTGGGGAGGAATATCGACATATTGCTTATGTATCTCATCCTTTAGATATTTTTTAAGAAGATTATGTTATTTAGAGAGATATAAGCTACCGAGTATGCGTAAAGCCAATTCTTCAATCGTGATTCTTACTTTAACAATTTCAAAGAGATTCTTTAAAATAGAATACCAAGCAACCTCTTTGGTTATTGTGGGAAAATTGTCCTTAGGTTTGTGTTGAACATCAGTCGGTTTTAAGCATCGAAATCAGTAATAGCAAATTATACAACTTATATTGGTTAAATAAACGATAAGATTTGTATTATATTACAATATTTTACACGACTTGTATTTGTCTCATGAGAGATACAATGCCCTTTGTGACCTAAAACATGAAGTTTGACATTTTTTTCGACAACATGACTATAAAATTGTCATGAGGAGCCAACAAGGGAGGAATCTGAACAAGAATTCGACTACTGATTAGGTCATTAAACATCCCATAATATTTAGATCAGAGAATCATGTGCTTGTATCTTGCATACGGAACGAAAAAGAGAAACCAACCAGGTTGAGAAACGATACTGACTATTTTTCAACATGGATTTGAGCAAGAATCCATGTAATCGACTCTACTTATAGTGGAAGAAGGCTTAGTATATTTTTTTCAAGGGGAAAATGTCAACACGACAGCCAAGTTGCTATACTATTATGAGCTTTCATCTCCTCATAATTAACATGGAGATCCTTGTAGAAATACAAAGTTTTGAGCACTAAATACCAAGGTTTAAAAAATCGGACCGAACCGGCTGATCGGACCGAAAACCGGCCCCGAACCGATCGATTTGGCCGGTTCCATGTGATTAATTTTTTTAAAAAAGGAAAATAAAAAATTGGGTCCGACCCCAGGTGGTCGGACCAGATTGACCCGAATTGATCCAGTTTTGATTATTTGATATTTTTTTAAAAAATAAAATTTTAAATAATGAAATAATTGGGTCTTTATCACTTGTACCCTTCTTAACTTCTGCAATATCAATTACACCACTCTCATTTTTGTAATATAAGTTGTGCCACTACTTTCTTAGAGTAATTTTCTAGAAGCAACTATAAATAAATGATTACAATATTGTATTCATACATAATATTAGAAAATATGACTAACTTTTATAGAGTTTTACTTGAAATAAATAATCATGTTATTCTATTGAAAGATTTGACATTTTAAACAATTATTTTATTGATATTTGAATAGATACTTACATATATGTATCCGATTTTATCGGTTCAAAAAATCAGTTCGACTGGTCGGATCAATAAATTAAGACCGATATGATTTTTTCCAAGTCAATAGGAATGATGACACGGACATGAGAAACTGATCCAACTTCGCCTAAGCTTGCCCAAATCTGAGAGTTCTAGAGCTGGCCGTAAAGAAGCTCATTATACTAAATTACAATTAATTTCTTCTAATATTCAGAAATCTTATTTACCATTTTCTCACCCTGAAGCCCAAGTTGCCTTAGTAGCATTCCCCACCACTTATAACTCACATCTAACATTCCAATATAATCTCACATATGATACTCACGAACGGTAAGAGCGAGTTATAAATGGTGAGGAATACTACTTGACTTGTAGGGAATAACCTTTTAGAGTGGTTGTCAAGGGGTCCAATAGAGCCTATACCGAACAAGTTGTTATGACCAGTTTTCTTCAATAATGGTCCAGAGATTTGAGCTCGGGACATTACAAATGGTATTAGTTCTCTTTGATAGTATAAAGGGCTACCCTAGGGGACCTTCTCTGATGCCATTTGTAACGTTCTCACCTTACATCCTCGTACCGTTATTGAGGAAAACTGGTCATGACACCTTATTGAGTTTGAGCACAAATGGATCCATTAACAACCACCCAAAATACTTAAGTTGAAGTTGTCAATTAGTGATCCATTACTCTTATGTTTGGAGTGTTACACATCCAATAATATCCCTTTGTAATAAGATGGGGTTGGTTGTTAAGGCAAATTCCTTACTAGTGTCCCAGGAATAAACAATGCCCTGGATATCGCATAATGTTTTTTTTACTTCAGTCTCGTACTAGTGTTGCACTCTTCATATGCACCATTTAATATCGCAATTCCTTAATGCGACCAGCTGCATACTACATGCACGAGATGTGATATGCTCTGAAACCACTGAAATGTTGAAGTCCTTACAACACTCCCTCCACACCACTTCTCTGCTCACTTGATGCATGTGTTTTGTTTGGGAAACAACCCAATGCTTCCCCCGCATCTCCCTTTCCGCCAATGCGATGCCTCCTCGCTTCCATGTTGCCGACACCGGATCCCTGCCTCCAGAGACTGTCTGCCCAGAAAAGGATATTCATGAAAGATCACTGATATATCGACGATATCGATGGAAATATGACTCAAAAAAGACATTATTGTCTGTTTTCTCTGAAATTAAGACCATCCAAGATATTAAAACAACAAATAACGTACAAAAACACACTCATATCACACATATTGGTGATTTATATCCCATATATCGCACATACCGGTCATATCGAACATATCGATGTTAATGTTAATTCCTGACTTGTAGATATTGGAAATGGATTTAATAAAAGTTCTTATAACATTAAATAAGTTACAAATATACACTTAGACGACTGATAACTAGGGTTTTGTGAGTGGTAAATAACGATCAATGTAGAAATTACTTGGGACAAAACCCTGATTGATCAAACAAAATTTAACTCCAATTAAAAATGATAAGAGTTGTTCACTATTTATTTATCTAGGTAAGTGTGTTTGGGTCGAACACAAGGAGACATAAAATAACACTCGAAATTTAACTCCAATTAAAAATGATAAGAGTTGTTCACTTTTTATTTATCTAGGTAAGTGTGTTTGGGTCAAACATAAGGAGACATAAAATAACACTCGAAATTTTTGAGTGAAAAATATAATATTTTTTATCTCTCTTTTCTTTTCTTCTTCAAGGTGACAAAACTCTTTTTGTATTTTTAGTTTTTATATTTTTATATTTTTTATTTTAATTTTCCAATTTTTATTTATATTTTAAAGGGATATTTTCAAACGATTTATCTATAATATAATAAGTGGAATAATATGAAATATAGATGATACTATAGAGTAGATCAAAGAGACTTAAACAACATGCTCGAAAGACAACTCAAAAAAAAATCAAAACTTATCAAATACCGATGAACAAAATCCAAAATAAAATGCGATGAAAAATCATATAAATTCTACGTTAAATAAAGTGTGAAAAATGCAATGACGTAATAATATAGTCTAAGGCCCACAAGGTTCACAAAGTCCACAGTAGAAGTGTACAAAAAATACAAGTAAAAAAATGAAAGGTTTCTTATAATCAGATTTCTAGTCAGGGACCTTATTATAAGAAAACTTCTGGAATTTTGCAATTAGGTCCCTACGGGGGGGGGACCGAATTGCAAATAAAAAATCATCTGGAGGCGGGCATTTCTGGAATATCATGGGATCAAGATCCAATTTTCTCAGCACCGTTTTAGCTAACGGTATGGATTAATTATTTCCATGCAATTGTGACCTTACACGAGCTCCACGCGGCAGGTACTTGCACATGGTTGTTCTTGAGTAGATCTTCCCCAAATCATTGGCGACTACGACTCGAATTTCTTCTCTTATGATCAAAGATGATGTGACTATTGTGGCTCTTCTCCAACAGGGCTAGGAGGGGGTCACCTACCCCCTCCGAGCTCGCCTGCGGCGAGTGGAGGACGAAGAATGCGACAGTGTCTTGGATGTCAGTTAGGTCTCAAACTCTAACTACGATTTTGTAGGTCAAAGGGCTTCAATTGATGAAGATAGAAGGTGCTACATGGGATAACATTGAGGGTGGACACTCAGAATGTTGCACGAACCTGCGATGAGGATTATTGATGCTCGATCCTCTTGGGAATCAACCAAAGATGAAGTGCATTGCAGTTCAGAAATAGTTCCAGGAAAGGGGTTCTTCAGATGCGAAATTGAATAGAACTGCAATGGAATTGAAAACAGATTCTGAATGAGAATAGAAAGAATGATGATTACCCTAATTAATGTGCAATTAAACGATTTAAATGGACATGATAAACGAGGAATGGATGAATTGAAGGTCACCTAAGCAAGAAGGGTTTTAGATCCTTCAGGTTTTAGCTTCTACGGGCTGGTGAAGTTCCCGAAGCTGGATGCAGCTCAAGGTCACAATTCAAGGCCCACGAAGCCTTGGAACATCTCATCCGTCGAACGTTTTCAACATGGGGTGAACCTCTAGCCTTGTCATAGTCGGAGTGAGGCAGAGCGAGGTGGATAACTTAGGTCGATGACCAATTTGTTGTGGTGAGTGGTAGTTGTGAAGGACGAAGTTTGGATCAATATATAGGGAAAATGGAAGGGGTTTGGTGGTGATCCAAGGATATTTGTGTATCTAGGTAGTTGGGAGATTAGGATTGAGGATAGATATTGGATTTTGGATGTAAGGTGACGTGGAAATAATTAGGTGAAAGTGGCCTGGTGAAACAGACTGCAGCAACCAGTTCTTGGGGAAGAAGAACCGGGTCTTGATACGTGTTAACATCTTGTTGGTTGGAATATAAATATTTTGTAAATTAAATATAAATATTAAATGGTATTATTTAAATTAGGCATAAAAATAAAAAATGTAAATAAGTAAATATATTAATTTATGATATAATTTATTTTATAAATAGTAAATATGTAATAAAATATTAATAAATAATTATATAGTATACTTGATAAATAAGATTTTGATTTTTAATTCAATATTTTAATAAATAACATGTCATTTTTGTATTCTATTAATTATAAGGATAATTAATATGAGTTATATTTGTTTTTATAGATTTTAATAAATTAATTGAGATATATAAATAAATACAGGTATAAGTATCGTAGTTCAAATTCCTCTATAAATTTTGGTTTTTGATTTCTTTAAAATACTAAATAGTATCTGAAAAAATGAAATAATTTATGGATAAAATGCAAGATCAAGAAAATTATTACAAATTATAAAATCACTAAAACTATAAACATAATATTTTGAATAAATAAATAGCCCAAAAATCGAGTTGTCATTATGTCCCAAAAGAGACTTTTTGCATACGGATTCCGATTTTAGTGAAATAACTTTCACTAATTATAAAGTATTATTTTATGAACTTTAAATTTGAGTAGAGTGAATTTGGAGTTCATATGAAGAAGATATGATGGTCGGAGGTTGAGAAATTGGCAATTTAAAAGATGGATTTCTGGCATATTTACAAGGTAATATATTAACTTATTTTTATATAATTTTAGAAATAAATAGGAGAAGAGTTTTCTGAAAAATATATACAATTTAACTAATAAAAATTATTGAAGTTTGGGTATTTATTGGATAAATAATGATTAATGTGTAGAATGCATAATTAATTCATTTTGGTGTTTTCTTCCTTATCTCCCTACTTATTTGTTTGTCGACCAAGCCATGCCGACTTGATCTCGAATGTTCGGTTGTGTAAATATATCTTTCAGTTATGTTTATATTTTACAGTCGTACTATATATAAACATATTTACACTTTTCCTTTTTTATTTTCTTTCTTATTATTTCTTTATTTATCTACATGTTTTTAATGCATAAAATGACATTTTTATTCATGGATGATGTTTCATAAAGATGAAATTAATGAATATTTACATGTATTTGTTAAGGGTTTTAAGATAAAATACAAAAAGAATGTTAATGAATCATGGATTCAATAAGCCCCTATACTTAAACTTTGCTAGTCCCTTAGCAAAAACTTATTTGAAAAAATAAGGAAAAAAAAGAAAGTTGGAATGAATATATTTTCCTAAACTAATTCTGAGAATAGACAAAGGACAGAGCTTGGTCAGGCCTAAAAAAGTATTTTGTTGAAGCCTTAAGGATTAAGTATTTAATCAATAGTCCTCAAGTTCCACAAATCCTTATTTAGGTTCTCCTCAACAACCATCTCAGATCTACTTATCCAGATCACAAATTCTATCAACCTTGAATTCAATTTGTATGGTGTGTGAATTGTGTTAGCTCTTCCCACTTAAAGAAGCGAAGAAACTCTCCATTCCAATAATACACTCCATTGGTTCCTCATCCAGCTACTCTTTCCTCGAGGAGGGGGTATTCTCTTCAAAGGTCAGGTCGTGCTGTATCTACAATCGAATAGATAGAGAATGTAGAAGAATGAAAAAAGAACTAGAGTGTGACAAGTGTAGTCACATCTCCTTGCAAAGCCCAGTCAGTGTAGCTAAGTCTCCACTAAGATGCGCGTGCTTTTGGAAGCTTGGACCATTGTGGTCATGATTGGTATTTGATGGTTTTCTTCTTTTTGGTAGACTTTATAATGTTGCTTGCACTGCATCAATCTTTTTTGTGCCTAGATGGATACAATATCTTTTCATTCCGTCCATATCTTGAGGTCTTTGAAAAATTATGCCGGCAGATCCTTCCCTCATCCAAAGCATTATTTCTACCCCACAACTCTTGTTTTTAAATGTCTGCACCTCTAGACAAATATGAAAATGCACCACTAAAATGAAATGCCCTTCGCCACCCCAGGCATGTCGAGCTAAGTGCAAAGTGCAGGCGTCCAAAATTGGTTCATTGATGAAGAGTTAAAAGGATGACACCAAGTGTTCTACTCGGGCAAGTTGAAGTTGACTTCCCAAACATGGTCTCATGAAACCCAAATATTTAGGTCATTGACTTGAAGAGTTTAAATTCCACTTTCTAACTAGGCTCCTTACAACGAAAGTTAAAGGCCATAATCAAGCTCCATCCTTTAGACTATTCCTAATCTTTAATTCAGGAAATCAATTTTACTAGTAAATATATCCGCGCTTCGCAACGGAAAGGTAAAATGAATATGGATTTTCATAAGAGCTGGCTTCCATTCCAAAAAAAAAACAATAAGTGATAATTTTGTTCTTTTATACAATATATCAATCAATTGATTTTTCTCTAGTTACAATTTAGTTTTTTTAGAAGATATACCATAGTATTGAACTATACAATTATATAAACTGAATTCTATCTATCTTAAATATTCACAATTAGGATTTTTTTAAAAAGGTCTACTACAGTATTGAACTATAGATCAACAGTTATATAAATTGAATTCTATCTATCTTAAAAATCCACAAACCAAAAAATATAATGAAATTTGTTGCACCCAACCATTAAAAAGTTAGCAATGGTGCATTATTGTTAATAAAAAATAGAAGAAGGATGGTAACTGGAAACTATTGATAGCTTTGCAAGCAAAACAATTAAAGACACATGTAAAGAAGTATGACAAATAAATATATCATATTAAGAAAACTTTGATGTAAGCAAGACATATCCGGAACAGACTAAGCAAGATATATCCGGAACAGACGTATGCATGAAACAAAAAAATAAAACATGCATAAGCCAAAGAAATACCTGAAACTGTACAGGTAGCTCCAGAGTAAAATGCATTTTACTGATGAACAGTGGGTTGCTTTAAAACAATAATCATGTGAGTCAGTTCAATGCAAGATATTGTAACATAATCATATAACTTATTCATATGTGATAATCAATACTGAATAGGTTTATTGCTAAGGTTGACATGATATGCATCTTTTATTTCAACTTCAATTAACTATAATCATTCATTTGTATTAGATAGGATAGCATTATATATTTAAAATCATTTGAAATTTATTTACATTGTAATGATTCAAAATTTTTAACCTTGAAGTTTGATCTTAAGAATCCAAATACTTACAATAATACATAAACATGACTTGAAATATGTTGAAATTATTGTAAACGAAATGAAATAACACTCCGATATTAAAGTTGGAATATGGATTAAAGGAATAGGTATGAATGTCAGAGGAGAAAAATAGCAAAGAGATAATAGAGAAGAGAGAGACAATTTTATACATAGAGAGAGAGAGGGGAAAGAGAGGGACATGGAGAGTTCTGGAGATAGAAAGGGGAGAGAGATTGTTGGGGGGGGGGGGGATAGAGAAGATAGAAGTAATGTAGTGGCAAGAGAATGTTGTTGTATAGATTAGAGAGAGAAGAGAGAGCGTGAGTGGGGTAAATAGATATTTCAGGGAGAGAAAGGGACGATAGATAATGGAGAGGAGATGAGAGTGGGATGGTTTAGAGAGAGAGGTGCCGATATAAATAAGAGAGCAAGCGGATGAGACGAAAGAGCGTGAAAGAGAGAGGTGCCATCTTTTATCTTTCAGAAAAAAACGTGCGAGAGGCGGGAGTTCGTGAGAGTTCCACATGTCGGGAGCAGGGATAGAGTTGGCAGTTTCCAGCTTTAATATAGTTAATAGATTCTGAAAAATACTGATGCAAATGCATCCACATTTTTTGAAGTACATTTATTTAAAATTTACTCATTTTATGGATTTCAAAGATTTTGTGATTTTTATGAATTTCAGGACTTTGTATTTTTTTATGGATTTTTCAATTTTTATAGACAAGCATATGTATAAGATTTTTACAAGATATATTATGAATATTTTATTTGAATTAAATAACTAATGTATTTTACAAGTTTTATATACAAAGAGTTTTAGAAAGATCAAATTATCTTTACAGATATATTAATAATTAGGATTTTAAATAAGTATTATACATATTAAATACATATACATATTTTAAATTAATAATTTAAATAAGAATTTTACAAATATTTTACTTATCTACAAGGATTTATAAATAATAAATAAGTGAATTTTAAACAAAAACAACCCTTATCCATTTTTTATGGATTTTATAGATATAGAAAATACATAAAAGACGAGTTATATATGAAAGTATAAATAAAATATACACCACCTATACTTAGCTTGTGCTATGTTTTCATAACATGAAAAGAGCCAAACAAGGACTTAACTTGTGCTAAGTAAAAGTGAGTGAAAAAGAATAGAAGCCAGTCAACCCCCCTATACTAACGACCTGGTCATCGTAAGTATAAGAAAGACAAAAAATGAGGTGACTGAGGAAAAAGAATATACAATGAAGGAACAAAACAATGAGGAACGAAATCATAGAAATCACTCGGTCCCCCTTATACATAGGACAAGGCATCCTAAGTTTAGAAAATAATATAGCCAAAAGTTAGGGACCAATGATTAGTGTAAAAGAAAGGAAAACAAAATAAAAGTAAAAAGAACAAAATAAAAAATGAGAATCAACGGGAAATCGGTCCCTCATGTACTTAGGATATGATATCCTAAGTCTATAAGACAAGCAAAAAATGGGGATGATTGGGGACTACAAGAATATATAAGAGGTGGAGTACTCCAAAAATTAAAAGTCTCACATGTCTCTATATAGGACAAAATGAAATGGAAGTGTAGTCATGTCTTATGTACAAAGTAGATCACCTCAACATGGGTCGTACGGAATCATCTGCTAAACATGTACGTACTGGTCCCTAGCTGTCTGAGTAGAGATGCCTTTGTAAGTGAATTCTGTACGTGGCATAGGTCTCTCTACTAAATTATGTGTCTCTGGAGTCGGGATATAGAATGTGTTTCTACTTGTACTCATCAGAACATCTGACTTTCTACGCTGAATAGATCTAATAATCTTTGAAATGTAATCAACTAAATCTCATGCTAGAATATGTGTACTCTCAATATACGACACTGAGATATCTAATGTAAGTGACTGCTCCTCTTTATCTGATGTGAATTCTATATATGTATGCGAACAATCGTATGAAGAACTAGGTACCATATGATCTACCCTATCCTCATCTAGGATACCATGGATATCAAAATATACACTCTCAAGATCAAGAGACTAGGTCTTATCTATGTGCGACAATCATATGAAAGAATGTGTCATCTGAAGTACATGACAATATTGATCTGGGGCTGCTACATCCTTTCACCATCTCAATGTGTATCTCTCCACTGTCTGTGTGAAATGATACTCTTTCAACATCATAATCAAAGAGTGCTCTCACTGTATACAAAAAAAGGCCTCTCAAGAATGATTGGAGCAAGGTGTAACTATGCGGGGCACACTATATATAGGATAACAAAGTCCACTGTAAACTGTAAACTGCAAAAGACAATTGGGAGACTCTAGTAGTCACCATGAGCAACTCTGCAAAGGACACCAAGTTGACCATGGTTATGATCAAGGGCAGTCTCCTCAATGAGGAGATTAGACGTCGCTCATCTGGAGAGACATCCTCCTCTTCACATGTGTATGCAGTTGAGAGGAGAGGAAGATCCAGTAGCAGAGGAGCGTCACAGGAGAGGCAGAAATCCAGGGACAAGTCCAAGAGCAGAGGAAAGTGTCACCATTGTCAGAAACCCAATCACTGGAAGAGAGATTACAGGGTTTGGAAGAGAGAGCAAGCTGAAGCCAAGAAAGACCAGAAAAAGGAAGATGGAAATTTAGCTGCAGTTATGGAAAATAAAAGTGCAAATGAGGTGATTCTCACCATCCAGGATCAGTGCTTGCATGCAGGGAGTGAGTTGGAGTGGGTCATTGACACGTCCGCCTCCCATCACATAACTCCACACAGGGAGTTCTTTACCACCTACACTAGTGGTGATTATGGGAGAGTCTTGATGGGCAACGAAAGTTACTCTAAGATCATTGGCATGGGAACCATCTCGATTCAGATGGATGTTGGGTGATCAATGACTCTTCAGAATGTGAGGCGTATTCCTGATGTGCGACTTAGCCTTATATCTGGTTCACATAGATAGTGAAGGCTACCATCTGAAGTTCGGAGATAGCAAGTGCAATATTAGCAAGGGTTCTCTCATCATGGCTAGAGGCAGCTTGTGTCACACACTCTACATGACTAGAGTGAAGGTCATGGATGGTAGTTTGCATGCCAGCGAGGCAGACAATTCAGATTTGTGGCACCATCGACTTGGCCACATGAGCCAGAAGGGCTTACAACTTTTGAGCAAGAGAGAGTTGATCCCCTACCACAATGACATCACTTTGTCTTCTTGTGATGCATGTGAGGTTGGGAAGAGCAGGAGTGCACCATACGGAGCTAGACCCAAGGTAAAGGGAGACCTTCTCCAGTTGATTCATTCTGATGTTTGTGGTCCCATGGACATAACCTCTTTGGGAGGAAATATGTATTTTGTCACCTTCATTGATAATGCATCTAAGAAGGTATGGGTGTATATGCTGAGATCGAAGGATCAAATGTTTGATTGCTTCAAGAAATTCCATGCTATGGTTGTGGGACAGGAAAATTGTTAAAGTGTCTACGCACGGAAAATGGGGAAGAGTACACCTCCCATAGCTTTCAGGGCTATTGTGCAGAGCACGACATTAGGCATGAGAGGATAGAGCCAGGCACACCCCAACACAATGGTCTTGCTGAGAGGATGAACAAGATCATTGCTGAGAGAGTCCGCTGTATGATGAAGACAACGAAGTTGCCCAAGACTTTTTGGGCTGAGGCGGTTCGTACCGCATATTACTTGATCAACCGATATACATCAGTTCCTTTGGGTTTTCAGATTCCAGAGCGTATTTGGACAGGAAAGGACCCCACATATGCTCATTTGAGGGTATTTGGATACAAAGCCTATGCATTGGTACCAAAGGTTCAGCGGAAGAACTTAGATGACAAGGCGGTGCCTTGTATTTTTGTTGGCTATGGAGATCAGGAGTTTGGATACCGTCTTTGAGATACAAGAAATAAGATCGTCACCAGACACAGGGATGTGATCTTTTATGAGAACCAGACATTGGCTGAGGACACCACTGAGAGCAATGATGCAGATGAGTTTTCCATTGACGATGACAGTGATGAGGACATGGATCCCTCTCCAGTATAAGGCACAGGTGGAGAGGATGAGAAGCTAGAGCAGCACAAGCCAGATGCAGACCCCGTTGATGCAGGTCCAGGGGACTTGGGATAGGGGGAGCAACCTCATCCACTTGCAGATGCAACAGAGCCTCAGGTTAGGAGATCTAAGAGGACACACCAGCCATTATCCCGTTACCCCACTTCTAGGTATGTTATGCTTACAGATGCAGGTGAGCTGTACACCTTTGAAGAGGCACAGATGCATAAGGACAAGGATCATTAATGCAATGCAATGAATGAAGAGATGCTATCTCTTAATCAAAACAACACTTATGATCTTGTTGAGCTCCCTAAAGGGAAGAGAGCCTTGAAGAACAAATGGGTCTACAAGCTGAAATCAGATGACAGCGGCAAGCAAGTGAAGTACAAGGCTAGATTGGTGGTGAAAGGGTTCATCCAGAAGGAAGGAGTGGAATATGACGAGATCTTCTCCCAAGTGGTGAAGATGAATTCAGTGAGAATGATGCTAGGACTTGTTGCTAGTATGGACCTTGAGCTGGAGCAAATGGATGTGAAGATGATGTTTCTTCACGGTGATTTGAAAGAAGAGATCTACATGGAGCACCCATAGGGATTTCAAGAGATAGGGAAAGAGCACATGGTTTGCATGTTGAGAAAAAGTCTTTATGGCTTGAAGCAAGCCCCGAGACAGTGGTACTTGAAGTTTGATGCTTTCATGGGAAAGTAGGACTTCAAGAGGACTACGACTGATCCATGTGTATATGTTCGTCGTCTTCGCAATGATAGGTTCGTCATTCTTTTGATCTATGTGGATGACATGTTTATTGTAGGTCATGATCCCAACTTGATTGCAAAGATCAAGAGAGAACTCTCCAAAGAGGTTGAGATGAAAGATTTGGGCAAGGCAAGCCACATCCTTGGGATGCAGATTACGAGGGACGGGAAAAAGCACATGTTGTGGTTGCCATAAGAAAGTTATGTTGAATGCGTGTTGGAGAGGTTCAACATGAAGAATGCCTAGCCTGTCAGCATGCCCTTAGCTTCTCATTTCAGGCTAACCAAAGAGTCATGTCCTTCTACTTCTGAGAAGAAAGAAAAGATGTCCAGGATCCCATACCAGTCCATAGTTGGGAGCCTCATGTATGCAATGGTTTGCACTAGACCCGACATAGCCCATGCAGTGGGCGTTGTGAGCAGATTCATGTCCAATCCGGGCTAGGACCTTTGGGAGGCCGTGAAATGGATCTTGAGATACTTGAGAGGTACCTCAAGTACGTGCCTTGTGTTTGGGAGGTCAGATCCCAAACTATGTGGCTACACTAATGCAGATATGGCAGGAGATGTAGACCAGAGGAAGTCCACTTCAGGTTACATTTTCACATTTGCAGGGGGAACCATATTATGGCAATCCAAGCTACAGAAATGTGTTGCTCTCTCGACTACCGAGGTAGAATACATAGCATCAGCAGAGGCTGGGAAGGAAGTGTTGCGGCTACAACGCTTTCTTGGTGAGTTTGGATTGGATGACAGTGAGTCGGTTGTGTTTTGTGATAGCCAGAGCGCTATAGACCTGAGCTGAGTACCATGCACCATGCTCGCACAAAGCACATTGATGTGAGATACCATTGGTTGTGGGATGCAATTGAACAGAAGCAGCTCATGTTGAAGAAGATTCACACCGATGAGAACCCCTCAGACATGTTGACCAAGGCAGTCACTTGTGACAAGCTTCAGCTTTGTAGAGAGCTAAGCGGTGTCACCTCTCCTTGCTCTCCATCACTGGACAACACCTCCCTGTTGGGGCCGGAGGGGGAGGTTGTTGGGTTAATTGCAGTTCCAGCCCCAACTTGGGATCCAAAGGGGTACTGCTATTTGCTCCATTTACAGGGGGCACCTTGCTATTTGCCCAGCTTTTGAAGCCCCATTCCAGGAAACGAATGTGCCCCATTCGTCCCTTCCAATTCCAACCATTTCCAGAGAGTATACGAGCAGAAAGAAAGGGTTGTGAAACCCTTGTTTTTCCTCCATTCGCAAGAGGGCCGAGAGAGAAGAAGAGAGGATGCAGCTAGGCTCCCCTCCTCTTCTTCGTTGATCGTGCAGCGGGCGGAGAAGGTGCAACAAGCTCGAGAGGAGCCGTAAGTTGTGCGAGCTCGAGTTTGGGAGCAAGGAGGTCATTGGGAACGATCTCAAGGAGCCGAAGCTGTTTTGGGTCTCCATCCGGGAGCTCACAGGAAAGCCACTCCTTCTATCTTGATTTTGAGCACATTTGGTATTTTGGATACTCATAGATAGTTCCTTGTAGAAGAACTATCGTTGTGCATGTGGCTTGTATCTCGATTTTGTGGGGAACAAAACCGAGAAGAACATTGGCTCATCTTGATCGTAGTGATTGGTTGCCGGTCTAACCCCATGGTTTTTCCCTTACTCACATCGAGTAAGGGTTTTCACGTAAAATTCTTTGTCTCGTGTGGTTGCTTGTTGTGCTTGCTTGTGCTTGTCATATTGTTGCCATTGAGTTCCTGTGTGGGGAACACATATTGTTGTTGTGCCATCTTTGCTGCAGGACAGTATCAGGGGATACTCCTTGTGTGTCATATCCCCAACACACCATAGGGGCGGATCCAATATATGCTGAGCTATATATAGAGGGGTTGTAATTGAGTTATATATAGAGGGGGATAGAGGCACTGCTCCAAAATAACATCAAGAGAGAATACTACAAGAGAAAAAGAATACGAAAGAGAAGAAGAGTGAGAGAGCGAGATAACTGAGAGAGTTGTACTTGTTATAATTTATACTAATTGTTCTTCTTCGATGGTCGTGTATCAGGTGATTCGTATTCCCAACAACCGGTATCTGATCGGAAACGATACTGGCTCGTGTCCCATCAAACATGAGGTGCATCATGAATAACAAATCCTGAAAGTTTTATAGTACAAACAAAAGTAGGAGTTAAAGAATTCGAGTTCGAATCTATATTCGGATATTGAGATCCATGGTCCCCTTTATCCGGATCTCTTTATAACTCATTCGAATAAAGTGGGATCCACATCTCACACCTCTCATCTTCTTTATGCATACGACAGTTGAGAAGAACATTTCTGCTCGTAAAAGCTGACCCATAACCCATACAGCAAGATTTGGGTTCAGATCGTTGCGAAGATTATGTTGCCCAACATGACCGTCATGAAGATCCCCCATGTGTGTTCCAAAAGCAGGATCTCTGAACTGGTGACTACACAACCATCTTTGGTTTATCCTTTCTATGAATTGCCTTTTTTAAAAGCACGCAAGAAGAACTCTGATGCAAACAATATCGGGGTCGGATCTCTCGCTAGTTTGGATCATTTGATCATAATCAGACGATCCATATAACCACGACCCATATGGACAGTAGGAGATCTTATACCAACAATATCAATGTTGGGTCAGCCATGGATGGATGGCATGAGTGGGTGTTGTTGCAGGGAGCGTGCCAGCTCGATGGGTCAATCATGCCACGGGCATGTGAGTGGACAATCAATGCCCTGTTCTTTCTTAGATAGAGGGGCATTCCAAATTTCTTAATTTTTTTTTCAAAATTGCCGGTTCCACAGGAGTGATTCGTCTTAAACGATGCTGTCGGTACGACAAAATATCAAGAACTATTGGCAAATCTGTAAGCTTTTCTTAGAAACGATGATCAAAGATCATTCATCGTAAGCAAAACCTGTACCTGGGTGGAAGAGGAAGTTAGAATCCATTGACAAGGGATGAAAACGGATCGAATACGGATCGGATGTGCTTATTTCCATATCCATATTCGCTTCATCTATATCGAACACGAATACGGATACGGATATGATTCGGATATGCATTATAGAAACCATATCCGTAAAAATATGGATACGAATCCGATTCGGATATTTATCGAATCCGAATACAGATCGAATAAAGAGGGGATCCGAATACGGATCGAATAAAGAGTGAAATCCCAATATGGATTCAATAAACATGAAATCCGAATACGGATTGAATAAAAACTACATACGAATATGAATTGATTTTTTTTATCAAAGTTCATAATGATTTTAAAAATAGCAATGAAATATAAATAAGTTGCGTCATGACAAAAGGGAGTGTCGACGTGACATGTATTCTTGACCGGAAGCAAAAAGGAGATAGGATTTTATAAATTTTGTAAGCGCTCATACCAAAGAAATAGAAATATATTAATATCGTTAATATATATTATATAACATATAATACTAATATAATAGCATAAGGTTGTAGCTTATATTATAGTAACTAATATATAAAATAATATTAAATATTCTAACGGATATCCGGATCCGAATCCGGATATTCAAGCTATTACCATATCTGTATCCGTATTTGAAAAATTTTTACAACCTATATCTATATCCAATCCGTATTCGATTAATATTCGGATACGGATATCCGTATCCGATAATTTTTCGAATACGGTAAAACGGATATTCAGACATATTCGTATCCGTTTTCATCCATACCATTGACGCGTCCATGGAACACGATACATTTTTTTTTGAAAAAGATCAAGCTTTCACTCATCCAAACTAACGGGACACAATAAACGCCAAAATTTATACACAACATGATAAATGGAAATTCTTGATCGGTAATGGTGATCAACACGTATGGTTTCCACCCCAATAAGGAAGAAATTTGAAATATTATAAGCTAACCGATGCAAACCACCAGACAAGAACATAGTTTCTGTAAAAGGACATGATCCGAATATATATGATGTGATTTCCAGATCATTCTTGGACCAACAAAAAAAATTCTTGACTGAGGCCGCATTAAATTTTCCAAACCAGACTTGAATGTCAATTCATTGATGTTGCATCATCCAAGGAAAACATTTGACCCTTAGGCCCCGTTCGTTTGGAGGATAAGGGGGAGTGGAATAAGGGGAATAAGCCCCCGACACGCTTCCCCGTGGTACGACTATTCCCCATTATTTCATCTTATTTCACTCTTATTCCTATCTTTATCCCACCTTACATACCTTTATTTCACCTTATTCTCCTTATTCTTATCATCCAGCCGAACGGAGAATAGACCCTTATTCCCCTTATTCCCCATCCTTATTCCTGCTTATTCTCCTACCGAACGGGCCCTTAGATGACAAATTGTAGACCATAGGGGTGGATCCATAATATCTCATGAAGGGGTTATGGTCCCTATCTGATTCTTATATTTCACTCGCATAGTCTCTTAATTTTATAATACATTCCATGCTTGAATATTATATATATAGTAAAAAAACATATAAAGCGACGTAATGATCTAGTGGTGGCGTTGCTAATTACTATTAATTTTAAAATATCAAAATATAGGTAATATTGATGTAGAATGAGATAGATTTAAACTCATTTATCTCTCCCATAATTTCCATTACTCATAGATGATTTAATTTTGTTGTTTCTTTTGATCTTGAATTGTTTTTTTTCAAAATTTAGCTTGATAAGTTACCCTTGGGGACAGATTTAAAAAGGTTTAAATGACTAGATTTATCAAAATAAATTATGATTTAAGTATTATAGATATAGAATGCGATTTAAACCCATATATATCTCCCGTTATTTTTAGTACTCCTTATAGATGATATAATTTTGTTGTTTTCTTTTGACCATGAAATTTTTGATTTGAAAATTTAACCAAACAAGTTACCTTAGGGATAGATTAGAAAGATTTAATTTATTAGATTCATCAAATATAAATTAAAATTTAAATATTATTAATATAGAATGCGATTTAAACTCATTAATCTCTCTCATTATTTCTTGTACTCCTTATAGATGATTTAATTTTATTATTTTATTTTGACCATGATTTTTTTCAAAACTTAGCTTGATAAGTTACCCTTAGTGACGAATTTAGAAAGGTTTAAATTATTATATTTATAAAAAAATAAATTAAAAATCACCATGGAAATTAATAACCTCTTTGAAAATTCGACCAACCACTTTTAGAATATTAAGATTATATGTATAATTTGACATGAAATGACATTTTAGCACATTTATATGTCCCATTATTTCTAGTGCTCATTTAGATGATTTAATTTTTGTTGTTTCTTTTTAGCCATGAAATTTCGTGTTTGAAAATTTCACTTGATAAGTTAACATAATGACGGATTTAAAAATATTTAAATTGTTAATAAATTGAAAATCATCATAGAAATTAATGGTTTATTTGATTTTCAACCCATAAATTTTTAAAATATTATGGTCATAAGTATAATTTGAGATAAAATGAGATTCAATTTCATGTAGTATTTCTCCCATTATTTCTAACAATCCTTAAGGAAGATTTAAATTTTGTTGCTTCTTTTTAACAAATAAATTTTGTCTTTGAAAATAATACTTCATTAATCAACTTTAGAGACAGATTTAGAAAGGTTTAACTTATTATATATATATATATATCAAAATTAACGACCACAATCGAAGTTAATGCTAATTTGAAAATTCTGATTATCAATAGTTTTAAATAAGATTTATTGAAATATTAATTTTATCAAAATTGAAAATATATAAGTTTAATTTATTAACTCTATTTAAAAATATCATTTGAAATGCAATAATTTTTCATTTTAGCAATATCATTTGAAATGCAATAATTTTTCATTTCTAGAGGTACATGATAGTTCATTTAAAACAATTGATTTTAAAATATTAGACTAAATATATGATTTGACATGCAATTTAGAAAGGTTGAATAATTCATTTAAACCTTTCTAAATAATTGATTTATATCAAAGTATACTTATATAATTTGAAATGCAATTTTTCTTATGTTTGAACATACATTATAGTCCATTTAAATCAATAAATTTTGAAATATTAAAATTATAAGTATACTTTGATATAAAATGGGATTCATGCTTATTTATCTTTTCTATTAATTCTATTACTCCTTATAGATGAATTAAAATTATTGTTTTCTTTTAACCACTTATTTTTGTTTCAAAAACTCACTTAAAGCCTTATGGACTGATAAAAAAAGGTTTAAAATTTAGATTCATTGTATAAATGGTCAATATCTAGAACTTGTTTTAAAATTTAGAGATTTGCAAGTTCACGGTCAATGGCATTCATTGACTCCATAGTTGTTTTATAATATGCATTCCTTGTATTTCAAAGATGGATAAACGAGAATAATCATATTTTATTGTATCCAACAACATTTATCTCCAACTTTGTGAAGTTATCAACTTCTAAATCTAAATATTATAAGAAAAACGGGATACATCCTTTAATAAGGAACCCCTCAACAATGGAACCCTCTAGTTTCGCATGATTCAAGATGTAATCTTTCAACTTCTTGAAAAGTCTTTCAATTAGATACATCCACCTATATTGAATATGCCCTCAATATTGGCTTCGTCAGAAGGTTGTATAATCAGATGCGCCATAATATCAAAAAAATTAGGAGGGAATACTTGCTCCAACAATCATATTATAGTAATCACCTTCTTATCCCACATATCAGGCAACTGCGGATCTAGAGTTGTGGAACAAATATATTTTAAAACAAACCTAAAATTGCCAACGGCTCTGAAACTGCAGCATGTATCAAATCCCGAATGGCCAAGGAGAGTACTTGTATCAAAACATGACATTCATGACTTTTTAACCTACTGATTTTGCTTAACTATTCATTGATGTAGCGAAATCAATTGTTCATTGATGTAGCGATACACAATGGACAAAAAACTGTCGGGAACTCTAATTGCTTTCAAATATGACAAAATTTCCCTTCGTTTGTCCGGAAACAATTTACAGGGATCTTCTAATAGGAAAATATCCACCATTTCGGTTGCCATAGGATGCATTGTTCTCGTATTCCTAATTATTTCGAGTCATTTCTACTACTCAGTGTATTTTTTGGAGCATCAGTGAGATTAAAATCATCAAAGATATTTTCCATCACATTCTTTTTAATGTGCATCACATCCAAGTTGTGTTTGATTGTAAGATGCAATCAATAAGGTAATTCTGTAAAAAAATACTTTTCTTCTTAAGCCTTAAACCAACCAACACAGCTAAATCAGATTTAAAAGGTCGACCCAACCTAGCTTCTAGTAGTTTTAACAACTCCTTCAGCATAACTTCATCAAATCGTAGAATAGTTCCAATCGAAAGAAGGTTATCCAGATTATTTTGGACAATCAGCATGATTTCCCTTCAAAATTATTATGAAATTCAAATCCACACAATCTCTGTGAAACATGCAAAAATCGTCTATTCCCTAGATAACATATCTTCTTGCTTTCATCTAAATGTAAACTATATGTGTCGTACATACACATTGGACATGCTAATCTACCCTTAGTACTCCAACACGATAAGTTGGAAAATGCTGAAAAATCATTAATCGTCGACAACAGAGGTGACCTCATAGGAAATGTCACCTTATTTTCGTAATCATAAGTCAGAACATCAACTATCCATAACAACTTCAATTCTTCAACTAAAGGTTGTAGATAAATGTCAATCACATTAACCAAACTTTTCGGACCATGTTTTAACAGGGATATCATCATAAAGTTTGATTTCATACACATCCAAAGAGATAAATTGTACGCCATTAGAACAACTGGTCATATTGAATAAGACAGAAACTTCGATTTGTAAGAGTTAATCCCATCACTAGCCTAACCGAGTCGAACATTCTTATCCTATATAGCAAAGGTAGGAAACTTGACATCAAATGATTCCCACTCTTATAAATTTGTTAGATGCCTCATCATATTATCAATCGACTTTTTCTCATAACGCCATGTCTTCCACTTTGTAGTCCGAGATGACATATATAATCGCTGCAATCGCAAAATCAAAGGAAAGTCGCAAAACTTCACTGCTTCACGATTCTTCTTCATCACTATCAATTCCCTTGAAATGAGCGATATTACAAATTGGGAATTCACTTAGATATTTATAATTGTTTTGAAATAAAATATAATCATTCGGACATGCATCAGTCAAACCAAATTTCTTAAATTCTTTATTTGCCTCACACTAATTCTTTGAAAAACTTTTATCTGTTTCAAACACCTCACCAAATAAATCAAGCATGTCACTTATACATTTTCATGTAACTCTATGATGCACCTTGATCTTAAAAGTCTCTAGTAGGAACTTCAATCGATTCATCTTGCTTCGAGGAACAATTGGTTCTTCAACATCTTTAATAAAACTGTAAAATTATCCACTATCTTTTATCAAATCAATCATATTAGTATCAAAATATCCATGATCCACGGTATCTTCATAGTTGATGTTATTCTTAGGAACAAGAGCATTTGACGACTGTCCAACTTCCTCGTCACAAGAAATCCAAATGGTGTAATCACTTTTCGAATATGCACTTTATTAGGTGATTGTTAATTGTCGGTACAGGTAGCCATTCGTCGATAATGATGTGTCGAGAAAGGTAGCGCTACATTTGACTTTTATGGCGGTCATCTGTTAACCATCGAGAATGTTAACCACCTTAAATAGACAAATCGTTGGGAATAAGTGTCTTCCATGGTGCATAAACCACCATTGAGAATACATTATCAGTGGCTTGTGTAATTAAAGGTTTGTAACTGTTGAGAATATCTCATTTAAAAAAGCAACAACAACTGATCCTCCTCCTCCTCCTTATCCCTTTCCTCTTCATCATACCCCTATGGAAGAGATATCAAAGCATTCAAAGAAAATAAGTATGTATTCGTATCTCCCCGATCAATGCATTCACATCAAATATTCAAACACATCAAAGGTTCACAAACATATCATACATTTATTAGATAAAATGTTCAACCACGATAAACCGAGAAATTATATACACTTAAAGATAATTTTTCCAATACCTAACACTTTACAATTTGCTATATACATTTGACAAACATTCTAAATCTACATTGGAGGTGCATCATTTGCAGATGGATTAGTGTCATGAGTATCATGACGAGGAGGAACATGGTCCTGTCCATACAACTCTTGGATCAACCTATGAAGTAGTTCCATCATCTGCATGTTATGGATGACTGTATCCCTCAACCGGTCCTCCCTCTCATGGGACCTCTCCACCTTTTGGGTTAAGATCGTGATCTTTTCTTTCAACTAGTCGAACTCTGCAGATGACAGACCACCATCGCTTTTCCCATCATAACTCATCTTCGTGTAAGATACACCACCAAGTAGAACCCATTCAGAGTGTTGAGTAGTTGATATAAAAACATGCTGAAACATCTCATCATTCAATTCTTTCGGAGTTCCATGAGTTGGACCTACTTAGAATATGAAGGAAGTCTATCATGCAACCTTACATTTTTAACACTTTATTAGATAAAACACACACTTAATTAGTAAAAATAAAGTTATTATTTAACTAACGTGAGACTCTGCACGTCTCTTATTAATGAATGTCTTGTTACTCTCTTTGTCGGTAGTCTGCCAAGTAATCTTGAACAATCTCACCAGATCAATACTCTCTCCAGTCTCGACCTAACAATATATAGTAATTCAACATATAGTAGAAGATCTATCTCTTAGGATAGGGACTAACTTATATTCTTTGTATTTTAATCGATCCAAACTTGTCATGCCTAATACATAGGTAGGAACAAGAGCTTTATCCCTATTGCTCTTGTTCTTCTCGGATATATTTTGGATTTACATGTTAAAATTAACATAATTAATTGAGTGGTTACGATATTTACATACTATCATTCCCTTGAACTCCTCACTGTCCCAGTTTGTAACCGCTTCTTCCCATTCAGTAGGATGCCAATCTTCAGGAGGATTAATTCTCGCTTCAACGACAATTGAGAACCGGTCCAAATCCTTGGATATATATACATACAATCCAAATATAAAATATAGTTAGCATCTAACCATCACATCAAAAAGGATATTTTTAAAAATATAGTGAATAAACAAACACCTAACCTTCTTTCCCTTGGTTCGTACATCACAATGGATTTTGGTAGATCGATGCAAACTCCCTTCATCTATCGCATGTTCATCACCCTAATTAAAACTATTCTGCATGCCCCAAAAAACATTAATTCCCAAAGAACCGTCATTTCATTCAACTTTCTATTCATAGACATACCTTCATGTCAAAGATGATAGTAACCTTAAGTGATTGTGGGACATTCCTGATTGTGGGACATTCCTAAAGACGATCATTGTCATGGGGATATGCATCCTAGCAGTGAGTCCCAATCTGATTGAGAAGGGACCACTATATTCTCCCAATGCATGTCCACATGGAGTCATAACAACCCTCCCTCTTTCACCTAGTTTCATCTTTGTTAACTTATGCCATCTGGAATGACCTCTAACTTTCTTCTCATGACCTGGTATATGACAGAATTTAAAACTTATTGCAATTTCAATGAAGATATACAAGTATTTACTTTTTTTGCTGGATGATGGCCCATCTGTATCATGACGAGGCCGAGTGCCATCTATCATATGAGGAGGCTGAGAGCCCATCCCCTTCTATCTCATCATGAAATTTAGGAGCAAGCTGGGAGTAATAACTACCCAAAGGAAGGAGCTATGTCCTCATGTTAATCCTCCTACTCATTCCATCTAGAAAATGTGTTCGAAGCATCTGCATTTATGTTGAACAACAATTAATAGAAACGTATTTCAAAGTAAGAAATTTAATTATGTAGTAGTTTAAATATATATAAAAGCAAGAAATATATCAAAGTAAACAACCTAATTATGTAGCAAATTTAAAGAAATATATTTTGCTATGGTTAGAAATGAAAATTTCACTAAGAAGAGAAATAAGTTCAACATTGAATTGTAGAAAAGCTTCATTCATAATTGCTAGTTAATTACCATATTCTAGATCTCCACATGTTCTTGATACGCCTCCTCCTCCTCATCATCACCATCATGTTGAAATCTCATCTCAACTATTTCACTGATTTGGCCATAGTATCTGTGGCAGCCTGATGACATGTTACATTTTACAAATACCTCATGTAGAGTATTTTCCCTTTTTATGTTATTTTCTTAATAATACTTGAATCTATATCTATTTATAATGTACCCATATGCATGTCAACGTAGTTGAATGGTCTCCTCATAAATGTATCAAAATGGGATATCCAACGAGTATCATTTGCGATCTTCATCCGTTCCACTCTTTTGACAAACCATTTGAAGCTTATCTCATTGGTCCTAAATTTAGTGTGTATTGATTTCCATTCACTATAGAATGGATCGGCTTTAGGCACTTGTTTTTGCACATACATCTGTGCCAACTTTCTATCGAAGTCAGGCATGGGTAATAGAGTTGTCTAATAAAATGCTAAGCCTTGTATTTCAAAAATAGAGAGCCGATCATTATAAAATTCATTGTAAGGAGTATCATTTCTCTCAAGAAATTTGAATCGTTGTTCTTTACTATCGACATACATGAGACAAAAATTCATGCATTTCTATATCAAGTACCCCTCAACAATAGAGCCTTTTGGTTTGGACCGTTTTGGAACATAATCCTTCAACTTCCTAAGGAACCGCTATATGGGATACATCCATCGGTATTGCACAGGTCCCTGATCCTTGCTTCATTTGCTAAGTGTATGACCAAGTGACACATCACAGGCCTAAACGAATTTCACTAGGACTAGGAGATGAGAGGATAACTGCATTTATTAATATTATTACTTGATCCCATCCATAAAGATTAAACCCTCTAATATAAGACCACCCATTCTAGTTTATACATAAGCTGATTTTGACATCATAACCCTGCGCCCCCTTAGTGATGAAACAAATTTTCACCACATTAATAATCATATTTTATCATAGTACAAGAGATGAAAATGATCCACGCAGAACCACACTTTTGAATATGTAGAGAATTTAGCATGGTAAGTGTACCAAGGTTGAACATAGGGACACGAGTCTCCTCGTCAATTTATCAGAGATCATTGATTAAATAAGAGTGATTAAATTCTCTGATCTAGGTCTTCAGATGCACACAGTCTGTATTCTTTACAAAATGCACACACGATAAATATGCATAAAATAATTAATGCAATTGAAGGGAATGTGGACACAATAATGCACACAAAATGATAATGCAAATGATGATGCAAGATAATTAAATGATGATGCATGTAGAACATGAATGCATTTTTTATTTCTTTTTTTTAAATTTTATTTTTATAAAAAGTAAATGTGATACAAAATACAAACAAATATGATGATGTATGCAATGAGAAATATGCAATTTGTATTTTGATTTTTAGCAAAAAACCGATGTAATATGCTAATTAATGGCGGATGAAAATGCATACATGTAAAACTATGCATGAATATGCCTCGAATTAATCAACTTAGCGAGCAATAAAAGATATGCTAAATTCAAAGATAAATTATCCATTCCAATGAATCAATGGTATTTCAGATAAACGAGCAAGAGACACAATAATCACTTAAAAAAGCGTGATAAATAGAGTGTTAATTTAACAAATTAACAATGCCATCATGCAGAGGGTTGAATGAGAAACAAAATGAATCTAAAATCAAGTTCATTGGAGTTATATGCTCAAGATATAATCAATGAAGTCTGAGGGCATACTTAACATGAAAACATGCAAAATAAAAAGGATAAATATGAAAATAAGTCCCTATTGAGGCATTTCTTAAATTAAGAAGACCTGACAGAGCCTTCTTACAATTTTCCTGAGCATGTACATGAGGCATACGTGCCTAGGAGGACCTCTCTACAATAGCTGGAAAATGGCAGGGCACCGACACAAAATACTTAGCCTGCACGTGCATGGCACACACACGTGCAAGGTTTGGGAAGAGGGCGAGATTTGGTGCTAGTTAGGAGCCGCTGCAGATGCCTCAGGCTATGTGGCATCCCGAGGTGACTTAGGGTGAGGATCAGACCCACCGAATCTCCACGCTCATGTAGGGCTACGTAACAATCTGCTGATTATTGCATGGACACCGGATTGGCGCCATTCAAAATTGATTGTATGCTCTGGTCTTCATCCATCGCCACAAGGGAGGTGGCAAATTTGGAGCTCCAGCAAGGGTGCTAGAGCTCCGTCGTCATCGACTGAGTTGGCAAAAGGTCTGGGAAGATGCCTAAAGGTCTGGTGATGAAGCTCGAGTGATGGAGAAAGTGAGAAAGTGAACGGAGATGTCCATCGATGAATCCTTGTCGGAGGCGGAGCTTTAGAACTGAGATCCGATCGAAGACCGACTAATGAAGGGGGTACCTACAAAATGGATTAGTCGGAGAATAGTCGAAGCGAGGGGGACAGAGTGGCGGGTTGTAGGGCATAGAAGGAGGAGCCTGGAGCGTGATCTCATCTGTCGAAGCATGGAGTGGAGATGGTTATGGAGGAAGAGATGTGGTGAATGAATTGGTCTACGAAGGTGGAGAATGTGTAGTGAAGGTGCAACGAGCATGAATTAGATGGAGGTCGGTGTGTGTGCATCTACATAAAAGGAAGAAAAATCAAAGAAAGAGCAGAAGGGAAGTGATGAATCTCCATTTAATCACCTTTATTCAATCATTTTTGCCTTAAAATCCTAGCTAAATACATGTTAATATCATTATTTTGTACAAATTAACCGTCATTATTTATTCTATTTTTTGTATCTAAAATATTTTTTTAACGTAAAAATTATAGAATAAAGAAAAGAAAAGAAAAAATAAAATACCAAAGGTATTTTATGACCCTAAACCCAGAGATCAAGTCAAGACTTGATTTAGTGACAAGGAATAAAGTAGATGGAGATAATGGCCAAAAATACAATAAAAATCCTATTTTATTTATTCATCAATAACTCATTTTTGGGACCTATTTTATTATTTATTTATCAAATCAATAGACTTTGTACGCAAAAGTTGTAGATAAAAATACATAGAAAAATTCAAAATTCATTTCACCTAAAAATAATATAAAATGTACATTCTGCACTCAGGGCTTGTTTGGTAACAGGGTTATCTCGGGATAACCCGGTTTACCACCCTCTTTTGATGGGATGGAATTCTATCATAAATCATAGTGACATCACATCACATTCTTTATTCCAACCCTCATAACCATCCCAAACAGCTACTATTCCAATCAGGTTTCCCCAACCCACTCCAACCCAGCAACCAAACGAGCCCTCAGAATAAGATTCCAAAACCCAATCTTCTCAGACCCATATCTTCTCAATAAAGCTCAAAATGGATCAAAATCACCTTTAATTGCATGTAACTTTTCATTATATATTTAATGAAGGTAGTTTCATTTAATTTGAAGTTAAGATGCACAAGTTATATTTTAGACCCCTATTGTACAATATACCAGAATAAAATATTCTATTGATTTATTTTTTACATTCTTCACATTTTTATATTTTTATAATTTTTTAAATATTATTTGTAACATATGTACATATTTAAAATAAATGAAATTCATTAAAATAAGGTAAAATAATTAAGATATAGTATTATATATTGATGAATTATACATACAAATACCTATGTATAAATAATAGTGGAATCTATTCTTTTATAATTTTATACCCTTGTAAATATTGTTTGTATTCCATTAAAACATATAATAATAAAAAAACAAATAAAAATGTAAATAAATAAATAATATACAAAATATAAAGATTGATATACTATACATATACCTATATAATAAATACTTATATTTATTTAAATGTATAACCGATTTCAGAAAAACATAATAAAAATAGATTTACGTATATTTAAATAATTTATAAATATATAAATTAAGTACAGAAAATATTAAAATGTAAAATACAAAATAAAAATAAATTATGTAAATCATAGGTAAAGATACATATAAGTATACTTCTAAATAATAATTTATAATAAATAACTTCATAAATTAAATAAAAATTGGAATTAAATATTATATAAAATAAAAAAGTTGTACTTTATAACTTTTAATTTAAAAAATTAATTTATTAATTTATATTTAGTTAATTATCATTTTAAATTGTTTTGCTTTTTACGTCCTTGGTGGATCAATGGGCGCCCAGAATTTGTTGACCGCCACTAAACTGCCCCCCTCTCTGTTGTACACGAAACCATCAAATGCGTAAATTTTCTCCATTTCTCTGGGCATCCCCTCACTCTTTTTCTTTGATTATTCATGCCAAATTCAACAACCATCTATCATGATTCATACCACAGCCCTACACTAGAACTCTAGTGTACATAGCCTTGATCTCTTGGAAAGTGCTGGTCAATAAGGGTCATCAACATGTTTATAAATAAAGCCTCCTTCCTCGAAGCTCTAGTTTGGTCCCTTTTCCAAGTCCTAAATCCCTTAAACTTCAGCCTAGCGTGCATATCAGTGACAAGGGGAGGTCCCATGAGGTTTGGAGTGGATGAAGGAGGAGGAAGGTGAACCCAAGGCAGTGCTTTGACCACCTCTACTCCTTGGTGTCAAACCCATGTATGAGACACATATATTATAATTTTACGCTATTTTATTCATACCCATACACACTTAAAATAATAAAGTTTTCAACATAAAATATGTACATAATACTGCACAGAAAAATAGAAAAATAATAGCCAATAAAAGTCATGTACAATGCAACTTGTACGTAGATGAAAAGCCGCAAACAGAACTTGATTGATAAATATCTCCTCCATATGACTCAAAATTCATCAAAATCACCTACAAATTAAAACTAAATTAATTATATAATGTTGTTTTTTTAAAATCAGATCGGATCGGGTGGTCCGACCGTTCCGACCAGTGAATCAGGCTTGGATCGGTCTGGTTAATCAGCTCTTGCCGGTTCGGTTCGAATTTTAAACTTAAACAAACAGACCGGATCAACATGTTATTTTTAACCCAATTTAACTAGGTTCAATAAATGTTGAACCACATTTAATTTTTAATTTATTAGAAAATAATACTGGTAGTGGGATTTGAAAAATAACCTTTGATTACCAAGTTCAAACTCCTAACCAACTACTCAAACATAACTTTTTGCTTGTAATGGGATTTAAATATCATTTAGCTATTAATATGTTACAAAACACCCAGTCTAAATAATATATACACACACACATACATACATGTGATATGTATGACATTTGATGGTGCATACGAAAAAATATTTTATGTATACTGTGAAATATATACACATTATGTATTTTATTTATATTTTAAGTATATCCAAATGTATATTATATATATTATTTCATTTTGATTTGATTATTTGATTCAATCGCTTTTTTCTCACTGGTCCGGTTTAATCCTATTTCAAATAATTATGATGCCATAATCCGGTTGAATAGGTTTGATTATTCGATTTAACACGATCCGACCATTTTGATAAGATTTCCGGTTCAGTTTCAAAGAGATTGATATAATGAAGATGATTCTTTAAAATAGGGATAAGATATAGAAGTCAGTTTTTGTGGTATACTATTAGTTTTTTGGGGTACAATTGCACTAAGGCATCTGTATATACTGTAACATTATTCAATTCTTTACATTTACACCCTTTATTTTTTAAAACATTTGTATCCATTATATAAAATATACTAAATATATAAAATACATTAAAACATTTAAAATAATCCAAAATAAATATTAGAGTGTAATACACATGTATATTATACTTATAGGATGTATACTTGCAATTATTCACATATATAGTTAAAATTATTAAAATAAAATATCTAAATACATAACAAATAATACTATAAATATATATAATAGTTATAGACTATAATATGCATATAAAATACAAAATAAAATATACAAAACATATGTATATATACCTATGTTTATACTTGTAAAAGATAACACATAATGATAAAGTTGATAAAAATAAATAAAAATCACCTAAAAATAGTACATAAAATAAGAAAAAACTTTCATGAGTTATGATTTATGCAATCAAATTATTTCTATTTTATTTTCATTTGACCCTATTTTGTATCTTAGCGGTCTACGTGGATCAATCAGGAGCCCTATCTTGGACTAGACCCAAACATCTTTGCCTCTTTTTCGTCAAATTTTCTATCCCGTTCCAGACATCTTCTGCCCTGGACTCCTTCATGAAAAATTTTCTTTCCAATGCACTTTCACATGCATTGAAGGGTTGCATCAGTCAACCCTCAATCATCTCGCAAACTCTAGGTGAATAAGGCCTCTCCGGTCAAGCACTATAAAATATCATCTTGATCTCCAATCAAAATTTTTCTCTTTACCATTGTCGTAAATCCTAAGATTTGGTCCTGGAGTGAGAACCTTGTGACAAGAGGCGAGCCTCATCGATCTGAGGCAAGGAGAAGGTGTCATGAATCACATTCATCCATCGTTGGAGAATCTCCGGTAGTCCTCTGATCCTAGGTCCTTCGACCAAGTGAGCTGCTCTATCTTAGCCTTTTTCATTCTTAGAGTAATCGGTACCATAGGTCTGCTTTTTATTTCATTTGATTCTATTTAGTTTAGCCAAAACCCATAAACAAATCTTGTTGGAGCTCTATGCTCAAGCCAATGTTCTTGTTATGAATCACAATGTGTCCAACCCATCTAATCATCCTCACATGCTCCCCTACCCTTTTACATCAACTAGATCACCTCTACTCCCCATGATCTTGCTCAGATCAATAGGCTAGATATCCAACTCCGTCGTATGCCGGAGAGCCTCTGTGACATCGCTTCTTCCATTCACTTCGATTGATTTTTGGGTGAGAGCTTCACCTTTGAGTCAACTTGTTATGCAGGCCTCAGCTACGGAACACATCTTTTTGGGTGATTCGAGTCCAGGTTCTAACTTCTAGTTGCTCGATCTTATCTTAACTTCCAGGCCTCCATCGATGAGGTTTGGACCCTTCTGAAGCATCCACTTGACACAATCCACTCCCAGGAATCTCCAAAGACCTTCAGTAGCTCGTGAGGTGACTGAAAAATGATGGAAGCCATGATCAAAGCTCAATAGGGAAGAGCTTCTTCCATGTTCTTCCAAGCTACCTCCAAGCCACCGGATACTGAACAACACCCTAGTTTGATCATCACCATCGGATCGAGACACCAAATGATCGTCAATTCTCCCCTAAGTTTTAATCTCAGCCACTCATCCACGAAGGGGTACACGTGCCCTTCAGCCGTCTGTTCATAAGTGATCCATGTGGACCATCGTCAACTATATGATCACACGTCTAGGAGTATTTTGCAGACCATCCCTCACCCTTTTGTTTTAATATTTAGTATTTAAATCTTTCATTTGTGTGAAAAATGTCTTGTAATATTCAACATTAGGACCCTCTCCTTTCATCTATTTGCACTTAGGCCCATTGCAAGGTCAGCTCATGTGGCTCTCTAAGTGGGGTGCCTAGGTTTTTTTTGCAAGAAACTCCTTCTAGGTTTATTTATTTTGTTTTAGTCCCAATTTTTGTAAAATCAATGAAAAAATTTAGGCTAAATTGCGTGTTTGCTCTTGGAACTTGTTTTATTTGCAAATATACCCATGTTAGGTGTATTTAAAGTTAAATTTGATTTTTAATAGGATAAATTGCATGTTTGGTCCCTATGCTTCGCATTTACGTTGTCAAATGCATAGAATATTTTTGAAATATGTGTTTTAGTCCCTATATTGCTAATTTATTTTCAGCTTGTATTCTGACTATTTTAAATAACATTTTATGTCATCATAAGAAAATTAACTTAAGTGATTGGAGCCCATACTTATCATATATATTTTTCAAAAGACATTTAAAATTATTTTTGTATTTATAAAAATACGAAAATATTGTATTTTATTAATTTATAATTCAAAAATCTATAGAAATTGCAAAACATTCTCCAAAAATCTAAAAAAATTATAGTTGGGTTATTTTGTCATATTTTATCATTTGACCAAAAATCACTAAAATTTTTTAAAACCAAAACCTTAAATCTACAAAACATAAAAATTATTATTACTATTTGCAAAAATATTAAAAAAAAATAAAAAAGTGTTATTTTTCTGATTTTGGTTATTAGATATATTTTACATAAAAATTAATTGTTAGTTCACACTCTACACACCTCAAATAATCATGTGTTCAACATGAAAATTGTATATACAAATGTATACAATATAATAAAAATATTGGTTAAATTATTTGATGTACAAATCACTCTGTACACTCAGTTGAAAAAGCCGTAGAATAAATTTCTTAAATCAAGATCTTCTTCATATAAATTCAAATTGAATCAAACTCACATTTATAGTTCTTAAAGTTAAATTATTTACCTAATGAAGGTGATTTCATTTTAATCGAAGTTAGGATGCAAAAGTCAACTAATTGGGGCACATTGGGACCTGTATATCTATATTCGACCTAATTTATTTATTATATATATTTTTTTCATCTTATATTTTTAAATAACTGTACATAGTGCATATAATATATGAAAAAATAAATAATAAAAAGCCTTCAAAAGATGAAAAATAATTAATATACATAAAATAATAAGTATATTATACCTATAGTGCACCTACATATGTAATTATAAATAAAAATACCAAATATATATTATTATTTAATATTAGTATAAATTAATAAATAAATTTAGTAATAAGGGGTATTAATTATGTAAATAACAAAATAAGAAAAGTACATATTGTATATATTAATAATACTTGTATATTTAAATTTACATAAATAATTAAACCTAATAAATAACGTGATAAAAATAAATAAAAATCATTATAAAATAGTATATTATATAAGGAATAAATTTTATGTTTTAAATTTTTATTAATAAAATCATTTTCTTATATTTAAATCTTTATTTTATTTTGTCTTTTAGTGATGGTGTGGCTGCTGAAATGGAGCAATGGCATGCGAGGGAATGTTGAACCTAGGTCAACACCCCCAAGCCTCTGCTCCTGTCAGAACTGGTCGGTCGTGTTTTTTTAGCGTAGAATCCTTTATCTTTTTGGCCACAACCTCTTGTTCCTTTTTGTTGATTGAATCACCCTAATTCACACAATATCTATTTGATTTGATTTCTTTCAGCCCTTTGGCCGAAACCCTAATCAACTTTCCACTTTTTTCCTTGGCCTCTATAAAGGTTAAACTTCCTTCATCTTTGCTCCTTGACCCAACTACTGCATGTAACACCTGAGTTCATCTGTGAGGTCTCTCCCTTGTAAGAAAAGGTCAGATCCTATGATCCGAGGCGTGGATAAAGGAGGAGGAGGACGGATCCAGTTTAATAGAGACCCATATGGTGAAGCTCTGCTCCTGGCCAATTTGATTGGTGAGATGCTCTATTCTGATGCAGTTTTGTTTATTTTAGTTCCAATAAGATTGTTGTAGCCTTAGTTTTATTTGATTTCGTATGTTTTAACCAAAAATCAAAAGAAACAATACGCTGGAATTTGAAGCTCCACCCTCTATTCTGCTAATCAACACTCCCTCTGTTGCTCAGATCACCCCCGTCATCTTCCTCTACGCCTTCTTCATCTCCCTCTACATCTAGATGCCCTTGATTCATCATGGATCGAGTCTACTGTCTCCCACTACCACCCATCGTCGGAGACCTTCCATTGCCACCTCATTTCTCGACTATTACACCGAGCAAAGGGTAAGGAAAGATCGCCCAGGCTTCTTGGTTCTAACCTTGCATGTTGCAGCGTGAAGAAGTTCCATCTAAGGGGAAATCGATGCCTCCACGATAGTTCTAGATCGTTGTGCTTCCCTGAGCTTCCAGGCCTCCACCGATGAGACATGGACACCTTTAAGCCTTCTAATAGCAGTGGACCACCACATGGAGTTCATTAAGCATCTTACCAACTTTAGAGACGGCTGGATGATGAGGATACAACTAGAGGATGCTCGCCCATGCAGTGCTTCATTCCTGTTCTTGCAAACACTCTCTCATTCATTGGATCAGGTGCATCACCCAGTTGATTAAGTCGGTGTTCGATCAGAAGGTCCCTTGAACGTTGACTCAGTTGATGATTTGATTAGATCCATCAGATGGCGAAGTGGTATGGAGCCATCACAACTGTCAAATGCATTGAGTGATTTGATCTTGACCGTCAATGAGCACATGGATGTGGGTAATTAGCTTATTACCCCTCCCGCATTTTTTGTTTATCGATCAACCTCGTAAATATTTATTACAGTGTTAACTTTGTTGGATATTTTGCATTCAGTGACCTCATCTTTTATGTAATTGCTATTTAGCCCGTGTCAAGTCACTTCACATGCTATCCCACGTGAGGATTTTATTGGCTTATTAGTAATGTTTCCCCTGACCTTTCTTGGAGCGGTTATGAAATAAAGGAAATGCTTTTGTTATTTTCTATTTAGCCCTTACCAAACGCGTGAATAGCATGTGTTATGTGGTTTTTTTGCAACATTATTCATAGTTAGCAATTATATGAAACTTTCTAGATTTTAACAAGAAGGCCCCTACTACTTCAAAATAAAATTCATGTAAGTGAGATTTTCACATAATTGGCCTTGTATTTTGGGTAAATTATTTAAATACACCTTCCAGGTGTTTTTAAATTGGTAATTAAATTGGGTTGATTGCTGATGTTGTCTTGGACTTTGGTTTTGGTTCCTAGATGCATGCTTCTTAGGTTTCTTTTATTGCATAATAGTCCATGTATTGTTAAATTAATTGTTTTTCTTTTTTCTAATTTGATTAATTAGCTAATTAACTCCAAAAATAGTAACAAAATTATTTAGATTACCTTACAATATAATCTAATAGATTTATTTTAATTAAGGCATTCAAATCTATTTTACTAGTTATTAAAAACACAAAACAAGCTATATTTTATTATCTTGACATATAAAAATCATAAAAATTCAAATATAGATCTGAAAATTACCAAAAAATAGAGTATGTGTATTTTAATACATTTTATAACATATCTAAAATTCATAAAAATACAAACAAAAACCTTAAAATATATAAAACATAAAAAACTTGTTAAAATTATATAAAATCACAAATAAAATAAAAAAATATGTTTTAAAATCCAAATTTTTTATGTTTTATCTGCTATATAGGAAAATTAACTTTTGTCCCTTTTTGATCTAATAGATATTTATTAGTCCCAATCTAACTCATGTATTTTTTGTTTAGTTTATTTTGTGTATTTTAAACATTAAAAATCCACAAAAATCTAAAAATACTATAAAAGATAACATAAATAGAGAAAAATATATACAATCCAAAAACATTCTATTTTATGCATTTTGAGTTTCTTTACTATATTTCAAAATATCCAAAAAAATCTCTTTTATCACTCTTTTATATCTCTCATTTACTATATATCTAATACAAAATTAATTAAAAACACTTGCACAATTAAAAACTCATAAAAAATATAAAATTTAATTGAAAATTACAAAACAATCACATATAAATTAAAAACCAACAAAACAAACAAAAACCTAAATGGTTTCCAAACCAACATAGACCTTACTTAATTGTTTAAATTTGTTTCTATTTCGTGATCTATCATATTTGCTCCCGAGGACTGAAGCGCTTTCTACACATTTTATGCAGATTTAAAATAAATTTTATCACACATTTGCATTGATTATTCATGTGGGTTGATTGTTTATTTATGTAGATTGGTTACGTTCCGATTACTGCGAGAGCGAACGACACATCGATTACCGGACCCGACTTGTTAGAGCCCGCATGCCCTCCAAGACCATGCATTAGGAACCTTACAAATCCATACGATTATGTGAATCATTGGGTGGACGTTCTTCCCGCTCTTTCGTTGATAGTCGTACTATATGTCGTTTCTCGAGGATAACATTATTTTGCGATTCGGGATTCGTGAGATTCTTATTTCAGATAGGGGAATCCATTTTGTGAACTGGTTATAAATCTTGTGAAGGAATATGGCATTGAACATCATGCCACATATCCTTACCATCCACAACCAAATGGTTTGACTAAGTTATCTTATAGGGAGATCAAGACTATTCTACAGAAACTTGTATGACCAAATATGAAGAAGTGGTCTCAACTCCTTAATTCTATTTTATGGCTTATCGTACCGCCTAAAAGACTCCATTGGGCAGTTAACATCTATAACTTGGACTCAAAACTCAGTGCTCAGAAATGCAAGATTGATCGGAATAGACTCCTGGAATTCAGAGATTATGTGTACGACAATAGCCTGACATACAAGGAAAAATTCAAGAGATGGCAAGCCAAGTATATCTTAGGAAGACTTCGATTCGGGACAGAAGGTTTGGTTGTTTGATGCAAAATTGAAGCTTTTCTCAAGCAAATTAAAGAGCAAGCAGACTGGACCATTTCTAGTGAACATCGTTGAAAAACTGTAGCATTATCTTATCAAAGTTGTCATATAATGCACATATATGTAATCAATGGACAGTTGCTGAAGCCATACAAAGATCATGATACATCCTAATCGGTGGTTGACTTTGTTGAAGTGGTATTTCTGGAAGAGATTGAACAGTCAGAGGATTCAGATACTTGAGGTAAAAAGTACTCTTGCATTTCCGATTCTATTTCCTTTTCTTTTCCTTTCAGTCTTTATTCCCTCTTTTGTTTATCTACTCATCCCTTTCATCAATGTTGTACTTAGGGAGAATTTATCCTTAGTATAGGGGGGAATGAGTGTGTTGACTGTTCATTCTTTGTTCCCTCACTTGTATCAATACTTGTTGATATTATGTTATATACCTGAGTATATGGGGGAGACAAGCTGAGTCATTGATTTTGTAGATTCTTACCCTCGATCATCCCCCTTTGTGTACCGATTGCTATACTTACGATTAATTTATCCTAAGTATATGGGGGACAAACGGTTGTAAAAATATCATGATTTTTTTTTCAAACCCCTTGGAAAATCTGTGTAAAATGTTTGAAAACCGATTGAATATATATATATATATATATATTTCTTTGTAAATATGTATAACTTTTTGTAAAATAGTTTGAAAATATTTTGCAAATGATGGTTGTAAAATGAATTAAAAATTCTGTTCATATCTTTGAAAGATCTTTCTAAAATGATTTCAAACCTTTGTAAAAATATATATTATTTGTAAATAAAGTTTTGTAAAGTGATTGTAAAAACGTTTTCAAATAATTTTGAGAACAATGTGTATAATTGTGTAAATATCACTTCAAATAAAATTCTTCTAAAACTTGTACATAAAACTTTTAAATAAAAACCTTGTGTTGAATGTGTATATATGCACACTCAACCTTTGTGATTATTTCTGAATACTTGCACATACAAATTGCACTAACAATTTTAAAAATACCTAAAAATTTGAAAAAACCATAAAAAGCTAAAAATGCCATAAAAAATTAAATAGAGAAAATATTTAAAATCCAAAAACATTTTATTTTATGCATTTTGGTTTTACTTATTGTATTTTTAAAATACAAAAGTCTCTTTTATCTCTCTTTTGTATCTCTCACATATATTACTATATATCTAATATAAAAAATAATTAAAGAAACACTTGCAAAATTAAAAACTCATAAAAAATATAAAATACAATTTAAAATCAAATAAAAATCACTCATAAATTAAAAACCACAAAAATAAACAAAAACCTAAAAGGCTTCTAAACCAACATAAACACTTTCCTCAATTGTTTAAATTAAATTCTATTTTTGTGATCTATCATGTTTGCCCATGTGGACCGATACTCTACCTACTTGCCATATACACATTTTATCAAGAGTTAAAATAAATCTTGACTCACACATTTGCATTGATTATTCATACATTATGGGTTGATTGTTGATTTATGCAAATTGTTTGAGTTTGAGTACTACGAGGGTGGCCGACATAATGATTGCCAGACCCGACTTATCGGGCACCACAATGTTGGACATGCGAGCCCACAACGAGCCATTATGCAATAAATGTTATTGCAAATATCATTCCATGATCTGAAATGAAGAGTAACTAATTTGCATAATAGGTCCCTTAGTACAATTAGGGTTATGTACCATGGCCATCTTAATGATAATATAGCTGTTGATTCAATTATTGAATCATAGAGGCTGGTGCTTGGATGAATATCTAATAAATTAGATTGAGGACTCATCAAGCACCGTCAAATGATTGTTAAGAGATGATCTCAAGCCTGAGTAGGAGATGGCAATCCTTTCTCATTTGGCTGATATCTAACCGATCTCTTGATACAGGTCCTCTACACAGGAATAGAGATTCGGAGGTGTTAGATAACTTAGGTCAAAGAGTTGACTTAACGGGATCGAGATAACAAATATCCTATGTCGTATTCTGTCACGATATAGGCACGCATCCTTCGATCAGAGACAGATGTGTTACTGTATGTCTGAGTATGTACATTTAGCAGACCAATAGGATGATGACCTAACCAAGGTCTATACACCGCCGCGCTGGTGTGCATGCAAGGGCATATGAGTAATATGATCTCTCAAAGGAATCATACAAGTCCATTACTGAACCGGAAGACATGTGCTCACTCAAGAGATATTGGGAAGAATCAAATTTTGTGCACGGTCGTCTCGCTTTGGAAGCTTGACTGAATTTGTAGGTTTGATATATACTTTTGGAAATTATATGATCAACACCTGGGTATGATATATGCTTTTGGAAAGTATATGATCAATACCAACTCCCAATGATCGAATGAGAAACTTAATGACAAAACCCTGAAGGAGATAGTCGAAAAGAGATCTAAAACTTCGGGTTGAATCTAGGTCTTCTATTATGCATGATGTACAGGTATTGGGAATACTTGAGGGTGATGTGATCATAAACGATTGTATAACCATGACGCTTTCATTCCGAGGGAGTGATGAAACATGTATGGATTTTAGTGACTCCTCTCATAGAGAAGTGATCTAATCTTATTCCAAATGTTAGACCTTGATCTGAATGTGATTCGGATGCAATAAGAAGATTAGATCTACGTCTTTGATTTAATCAAACATCTATGGGAGGTCTGCAAGAGCTGGATTTGAGATTTGATCTCAATATCTAAGTCACTATATGTGGAACACTACAATCACCCTATCCTTATCTCCAAGTATCTACGGAGAAAGTGCATTATCGTTGAAAGAGTTCATGGATAATTTCATTGTTGATATGTGTATCCGAGCATAGAGAAAATTGATAATTACATGTGATTTAATTATCATTAATAATATGAATTTGATTCTTATTATAAGGAGAGATATCTAAGATAATTAAATATGATTTAATTATTAAATATGTGAATAATGTGAATGTGATTCATGTTATTTGGGCATATGAGAAAAGAGATCCAAGATGATTAAATGTGATTTAATTATCATGGATATGAATAATGTTGATAACACTATCCATATTAATCACGTATATTATAAATGTGATTTATAATATATTAGAGAGAGCATATTGTGATTTATATTTGTTAATTAATTATTGATGTGAATTGAATTCACATTGGATTATTAATTAAAAAATATAACTTACATTTTATTTTGGGATGTGAATGTGATTCACATTCTTCCAATGGCATGGTTGTAATATTTCACAAGATAATTATGAATTATTTTTGTGAAATAATTTATAACTATTGTTGTTGCAAATCTCAGAGATATCATGAGATAATGAGATCTCATGAGATGATTGGCAGCCGTCCCTCCTTTTTAGGGGACATGTTTTATCTCCTTGTTATCTCCAAGGATAATTAATTGATTTGATTTGAATTTAAATATATTTATTTATTAATATATATTAATTTAAATTAATTATTATTGTGTTTTCACAACAAAATCATTACCATTGAAAGAAACATAAATCATTCTCATCCATTGATTGTGTGATGTCCATGTTTGGGATCCATGGACTCCCAAAACCTATATAAGAAAAGGCACCCCTTGCTCTTCGAGTTATACAAAAAACGAATGCTCTCTCTCTTTCCCACATGCTAAGCCTCTCTCTCTCTCTCATAGTGGTCGTCCACCATAAAGCCCTTGTGAGAGTCGTCATCGCCGCAGCATCGTCGTTAAGCTGCCGAATCATCTACTCGTGGATCTCCATATCCTTCGGTGTGTCTCGCTCATGAAGAAGATGTTGAATCTCGTATGACGAGATCAGGATATCCACCACTTGGATCATCAACATGAATTTCGAGGAGCACACGTCTCATGAATGCGCTCGCTATCATCTCCTCCGTTGGATAAGACTGGAGACAGGAGGTCTCTCGGTTTAGACAGTCGATCACAACAACGCTTCAATAGGTAACCCAAGTACCTATTTGTGGTTTAGATGAAATGATTCAAGAAGTATTCTTAGATCATGTGGTTTCATCATTTTATTTTATTTTTTTTTAAATTCGCTGCCCGAGGCAACTAGTGCGACTAGTCGCTCCCGATCGTATTCTATGCGATCTTCTCGCTTCCGTCATGCACTTAAGGATCTAACCATATCCTTCAGACATGCCCTCCAAGACCAGACGTTAGAAATCTCACGAATCCATACTATCACATCCACATTCATATCCCTCAATCACATACCAACAACCCCTCTACTCACAAACCCCGCTCACTTCCACCATCCACACACCCCGTCAGCCATACGACACCACCCCCTCCCCCTTCACAAACCCTTCTCACTAGAACACCACCCTATCCAATGACACCACACCACCTTTACAACCTTCTCTTATAGACCACCATCTGAAATTATGCAGAAATTAATATCATCGAAATTATAAAAGAAAATAAATTACAAGTTTTTTACAACTAATAAATATGACTTTGTTCCTTATATACAATAATCAACAAATAAGCTTTTTCTCGAAATGCAAATATAAATAAACATGTATATCCGTTGATCTATGCAAGGAGAGGAGAGAGATGAGATCCATGCACATTTTCGAGAAGAGAAGGAGCATCAATGACAATAGCGAGGGTGATGGGACTTCGCGACAAGAGGAGAGGAGGATGGCGGTGCTCGAGCGGTGAAAGAAGGGGGGAGAGGAGGAGAGATCGGGCACAAGGGAAAGAAAGAGGACGAATTGAAAGTAGGTGTTCGGACCTATATCGATCCTTGTATAAACCTTTCATCGACAGTTCATAAACTGCTAGCCTTGTTTCTCCAGCGTCCAGCCTTACATTGACGCATTGTTATAATGCCAATGGTTACTAACCGTCGATATATCATTTTTATACCCTTATTAAAAAATTCAAAAAAATCGTCAGTGGTTAGAGTCAACGACGGTCATAGATAAGCACCAGTGAAGGATATATCCTGATGGTTGTTGATCAATTTCGACGGTCTGCCAACTGTCGTCGTATCGATGTTCACGTCTGTTCACAGCCATCGATGTAACCGGTTACCATTGATGAAGGATTTGTTGACGATAGTTTTCACTTACCCTCGACGGTTACGTAAGCGACGATGAAACATCGATCGACCTCGTCAGTTGTTTCATAACAATGGTGGTGGCTAACCTTCGGCGGCGGTTCCTAAACCACCGCCGACGTTTAGGCGTCATTAACTGATGCGGTAATTAATGGGATGTACATCGGTGGTCATGCACCGCTTGCAAAAAGAATCAATCGTTAATATAAAATTTAACTTGGTGGTTCTGCTTTATCGACGACGGTTTGAAAGTCGGCATGGACCATGCCTTAAATCTGCAGGATAAGAAAATTTCCAATGATGGATGTAAAGGTATATCATCAGTTTGTATCCCACCGACGAAAGTTTCTATGATGATGGTTTGTTAACCATCGACATGAAGTACACAATACTTATCGTCGTTGTTACAGTAGCTGTAAACAACAATAGGCACAGAACACATGCGGTTTGCAGACTGTTGACATTAATGGTAACAACCACTGACGGTTGTCTGTGAAACCTTCGGTATTACCTTCTTTCACCATCGATCCTTGAATGCCACGAGAGAGAAGCTGTCGTCATTCACGATTTTTGTAGTAGTGTATGATTCTTGTTCTTTCGGATTGATACCATGGTTTTTAAGAATTTGATATTCTCGTGATCTACTATTTACCAACTTTTCCTATTGACTATGTAGCACATTATCAACTCCAGGATTGGCAAACTTGATTGGATCCTCAAGATGAAAATGAAGGGAGACAGGTAAATACAAATAAAAATAATTATGGATAAGATACATATGATTCTTTTTAGGAAAAGATCAAATTCATTCATCTAGCAAATAAGCACAAATTAATCCATGGAATTTAATACTACAAGCCAAGCATCTAGATAATCGAACACATATATTTCCCAAAACGAGCGAGAAAAAACAAAACAAGTGAGATCCTAACATTCAAACCAACAACTGTAGTCTCTTTCACCAGGCATCTAAAATGGTGTTCCTATCCAGCCAAAAATTTATGCAAGATGACCACTACTGGAGGCAAGAAACTTTTCAACTAACCCATCTTGGAGGATCCTTGGGCAAATCCTTGCATCAAGAATGGTGAAAAACAGACACACCCATATGCTGATTAACTTTTATAAGCACTGAGAAATATTCAAAAAAAAATGCAGAAAGTACTCTACATTGACGAACACAAATTGCTATGACTGCACTTGCATTTGTTGTCACAGAAAGTTATTTCACTTGAATAATGTTGGACAGGTTTTGAAAGTTAACTCGAAACCAAAAAGCAGTTATCCATGCTTCCCTCCGGTTCCAGATAAGCCTTCATCTTTCCTTTCCAATACAAATAGGAAAAAATGGGGCTGCTATTATTTCTCGTAATTTTTTTTTCAAAAATATCACTATGTATATTCATCTATATATCTCTCTCCTATATGTCATTCGAATTTCGTCGGAAGCAGAGACTCATATGCCTTCTAATTAGAATGGGTAATTTCAATGATCTAAACATTGTTGTAATCGACCTATTCTAGATGAAGGGTATAGGGCGGAGCCAGAAATTTTATGAAGGGGGGGTCAACTATACAAAATAAAGGATAGAGAGATAAAGTGAGTAAAGCCATTTTTTTTAACAAAATAAGCAAGCAAGGGATTCGAACCCTGGTTTGTTAATTGGAGAAAACAACACTTTGCTAGTGAGCCATTCAACATTTACTGAAACTACTCGACATTATTCCTTATATATTTAACATTTGAGCAGGGACCATATCAAGATTTAATAACATTATATAAGAGAAATGTAACAGTTAAGGAGGGGCCATGGCCCCCCTAAGCTATATGCTAGTTCCGCCCGTGGGTATAGGTGTCTCCGTTTCTGACTAAATTCGAATGACATTTAGAAGGGATATATAGATTAATATACATGGTGATATTTTATAAAAAAATTAAAAACTTTTACACGAAAATAAAGCGTGGAAAGCCATGTTGGCTCATGGGGCAGCCGCATTGAACCATACAAATAATAGAAGATAGAATTTATAGTTTAGATTAGATATACATGTGTATTAAATACCTTACATGTGAAGCAAATATATTGAATTTATTTAATTTATACGAATTATGTCAAATATGATGAATGAAAATATACAAAGTTTGTTACATTAAAATTCCTGGACTATACACCAGAGAGAGACGAAGGTAGATGAAGTTCCTCACAAGAGGAAGATGCTGAACAATATGGAAAAGAACCTTTCTTATCTTACCACCTCCTTAAACTATAGGATTGTACACGAACAATATTGGGATATATGTGGTCGTGTATGTATTTCCTCTGATGTCCTCGTGGCTGTGGTGGCACCAATCATCCACGCATGATTCTTACCAACCCTATAGGGGAGATTTTTCTCAAACAGGGTATGTCCCTATCCAAAATTCCCGATGAGGACATGTCAGAGATTAATTTCTCATGTCAGAGATTAATTTCTCTGTCAGGACATCGATCGACGAATGGTTCGCCGATCGACAAACCGTTTGCCGAATATGAATTTTATAATATTAAAAATAATATATAATATTATACCGTAAATTTTGTTTGAATTTTATATTATTAAAAATAATGTATAAAATTAGCAATCCGCACTGCATAAATTTTATATATTTTAAATTTAATATATAATATTATTTCGATAAACCTGTTTTTTATATATATTAAAAATATTATATAATATTATCACATTGAATGCATATCAAATAAGGATGCATCTCAAATGAGATAATATTATCACATCTTAAGCGGTGCTGAATGACGTAATTTTATATATTAATTTTTATAATATAAAATGTAAACGAGTTTTCCAACTATTATTATATATTATTTTAAATTTATAAAAAATTAAGTGAGATTGAATGAGATATTTTTTATATTATTTTTTATAATATAAAATTCAAACAACAATTCGGTATAATATTATATATTATTTTTAATATTATAAAATTCAAATGATGTTGAAATTGTCAGAGAATGGATCGATCGGCAAACGGTTTGCCCGATCGACGAACTGTTCGCCGATTGATGTCCTGACAGGAAAATTAATCTTTGACATGCCCTGATTGGGAATTTTGGATAAGGACATGCCTTGTTTGAGAAAAATTTCCCCTACAGGGTATCATGGTCAAAGCATTCCTCTATGTTCTCACCTCACCTCTCTCTTACCGATCTTATCCTACGTGAGATTCTCTTGGTGGAGTCCTAATATGCCGTTGTCTTACATCATCAGCAAGCAATATATAATTCTTTATTAAAGAACCTTGACCTTACATCAATCCTCGGGTGACATTACTTGTAAAGGGTCCCCTCCCATCTCATGTACATGTCATCTATGCACTAATCCTCGATCGAGCGACTCTCCTCGAACCATCGTAACCACCATTATATATACACACAGCCCCATCCTTCCTCTCCTCTCCTCTCATCTCCCATCAATCTTTTGAATTCTCATCATCACCACAATGGGCTTCTCTTTTGAATTCTCGGCCCTCGCCGCTGTCCGCCTCCTCCGTGTACTCATCCCTTGGTCCTTGCTCTCCTCCTCATCTTCCTCGTCGGACAATTCTTCCCCACCCTTAGGACCCTCTGCAAAGGCAATCAAGGAATGCCTCCCCATCTCTACCTTGGCTGACCTCCTCCCATCTGATCACTACCGGTCGGAGACGTGCGCTGTGTGCTTGATGGAGATGGAAGCCAGCGATGAGGTTCGTGAGCTGAAGAACTGCAGCCATGTGTTCCACAGGGTCTGTCTCGACCGATGGCTCGACCATGATGATCAGGGGACGTGCCCGCTGTGCCGATCGCCGCTGCTATACCATGAAGCGGCGGCGCCTGCACCGCCGGAGGAGCCCAGTTGGGCGGTGGCTCAGTTGCTCTATCTGTTCGGGGATGATCTGTTCCTTTCTTCTCAGTCGTCGCCGTTGTGATCGAGAGAAGTAGATCAAGCTCTAGACATTTTCCCAGGAATTCGAATCTGTTTATATGATTCGGTGACAAGCGATAGACGTAGGAGCAGATCAGTCATACGATGCATTAAGATTTTTGAAAGTGAAGGAAATAGAAAAGAAAATCTCTTCTTGGATCCGAGGTCTGGGAGCTCGTCTACCACTATTGTTGGTTCCATCTGATGATCATCGCCTAGAGACCTGATCATGCGATTTCGAGGATTAGCAGTCGTCGGTCGATTTTCTCGGCGACGAACAAAAATACTGTCATAAATCGACATCGATGCAGGATTTCCACCTTCGATTTTTGTTCAACATCCTGCAACTATACAGCGATTTTATTATGAAATAGGCGGAATTGTTTTATTTGAGAGATAATGGAGCAAAATTGAACAATGTTGTTTGTTTGTACATTAAAATATATGTTTCTTATGATTGGCGAACAACCAAATCAGAGCATCAACTGCTTTGAGTTGAAGAAATCCTAGTCAGGTTACTGTGCTGTCCCTTTAAAGTTTTTCTGAATATTATAAATACCAATCCCTTTCTAACGGTGTTAAATCAATGTTTATGATTGAAACATAACAATTTTCTGCGATCATATTCCTCTGTCCTTAGTTCTTCTCTCCCCAACTCACCCACTGTCTCCCCCATCCCCTTACCTACTGCAACGCCTCTTCCTCTACCATGACATTTCTCCACCTTCTCATTGTACCTCAATCTACCGCCCCAGTCCAACAAGTTCAGGTTGATAGTGTTGATAGTCCTTGAATCCTAAGTATCTGTTTTGCTGAATCCAGTTGAGGAACTAATACTCTGCATCCTCTGCAAGAAGGATGGACGAAGCCCACCACACATACTGGAATTTGTATAAATGGATTCTTTTCTTCTTGAGTAGTTGAAGCCATTTGTCTGTTTTTAGTAGGAGTACTATACAAACTCTCTAGGATTATGGTTTTCAGTATCATCTGTATTTTCCCTTCTTCATAAATAGTGAAGTCGATCGCCGCTACCCGAGGATGTAGATCAATTAATTGTGAAACCGATCGTCATCGCTAATCGCGACGAATAGCATTCATCTCCAATATGCGATGGAAGGGCAAATCTTCAACAAATGAGGATGAATGGCATGCGAGGGAAGGGTGGAGCTTCCACAAACGACGATGAATGGCCTGCAATGGAGACAAATTGCCTCATGCTCTACCTCTTCGCTGGAGGTATTGGTATCTATGTGACTCTAAGATCATTTGAACAATAATTGAATAATGATCTATCAAGATGAATGAATTATTGGTATCGGTTTAACGCAACATCTGGCAGGAGTATAGAATATATATATATATATATATATATATATATATATATATATATATATATATATATATATATATATATACACACACACACACACATGAACCCACTCTATGAGAGAGAGCGGGAGTGGGGATAATTTATCCACTTTTCATCTTCCCTATATTTCAGATATGTTCATTCTTCTTTTGAGCAATTTGCAAGCTAGTTAGGATGATATCTTCTTTGTGCACATGGTTGGGAAGTCATGCAGCCAACCCTACAAAGGAAAGCTGCTCTTGAAGATTTGGAACCCCACCATACCAAAGTGAAGTAACATGCTGCCTCCAACTTAGATCCCATCATCAGGTGCTTCCATGTGACGATGCTCACACTAAAGTGGCATCCAAGTAGGGTTCTGTGAGCATAAACTTCCATGTTTCTTTATGGGTTTTTATTTATACTCCTCTGAGATTCTATAATTACATTTATGCTCCTACCTTTCTTATAAAAAAAACTTGTGCATCTGCATTCTTACAAAAATCATAGTAGGATAGTACTGTGAATTTTGTAAGAATACACCCCGGTACAACTGTTACTGCAAAAAGGTAAAGCATAACTGTCATTGCAGAAAACCAGAGGGGCATAAGTGTAAAAAATCCTTTCTATATCATTATGATGACTGCACTTATCCTTAATCCTTATCTTAATATGGGCCTCTTGCTTTCGGTGGTCATGATGTCTTTAGATGTCACTAATATTGCAATCGTGTTGGCCTTTTCAAGAAAAATTATGCTTATAAAGCGTGATTAGTGTTACCTTTGATACTTTGAAAGTATTATTGGAAACAAGCAAGACAAAGTTGTTCCTAACTAAAAACATTTAAAATCATATTTCTGCTTTACACATCAATTATACCCTTTATACCTCTCCTAGGAAAATTTCCAATCATTCCCTTTACTCTGAGATGGATAATTTTGTTGATCTTTCACTATGTCAAGCCATGCTCTTTCAATCATGGGGATTTTAACATTTTCCCGTCTAGCCTCAAAGAGAAAATGAGGTTGTTTTCTAGCTCCATAGTTAGGTTGTGTTCGTTTGGAGAATAAAGAGGGATATCCCTCCCCAGTCCTCTAATTTCTTATCTCTCCATAAACAACCAAAGTTTTGATTATGGAGTAAAGATGGTGGATAAGATTTTCCTCATTATCCCTCCATCATTATCCCCTTCCAAAAAATACCAATAACTATCATTTATCTAACAATCTTATTTAACATAACTTCCATATCCTTCCTTATCCTCTATCTCCTAGGAGCATATAATAGTAAGTAAGTGCCACTTATTCCTCCCTATTGCTCCTTGTCCTCTCCTTCCAAACAAATATAAACACTATGTTATCTTTCCTTATCCCTCATCCATTATTAACCAACCGAATGACCCTTTAGAGGCAAGGCTCTGGGACCAGATGGCTTCTCCTTCATTTTTTTTCATAGCTTCACCAATTTGCTTGCCTCAATTGTGGTAAATACTAACTACGCTTGATAATCAGATGATAGCCGAGGGATCCTAACCCCTGATCTTGGAGGTCATGTTGTGCCCGATAAGTTGAGTCCGTCAATCGATGACCCCTCTCACAGTACTCGAATATCAACAGTCAAATGGATCAACAATTAATCCATAATAAGATAAATTAAAGAAATTACACATGATGAAATTATTATACCCTACAAATAATGTATATAGTGAATAAGTGCATGGATCAAACTACCGAGAGCTAGGGAAATAGCTAAATAATTATTGTCTACAAAGAAACAACAAATATTTTGTATATTTTTGGGTTTTTAATTTTTATGGATTTTAATTGTATCTATTTTTTTTGAAAATTTAATTATATTTTGCTTTAAATTTAATAATTTTTATTCTATTTTTATATTTTTTTCTAATTTTTAGTTTCTTTTTGTTTTTAATATGTAACAAGTACAAATATGTATAATATGAGTAATATATGTATAATGTATATAATAAATGTATACATTTAGTAAAAATAAATAGGAATAATCCTTTTATTTTTTAAAGGTATTAAAAATATTTCTAAGAGTTTATAACAATAATTATATTAATACATATACAACTATATATATATAAATATATAGTATATATAGTCTTGTATATTTATAAATATAGCCATAATTATTCAGAAATTATAAAATAAAATGTTTTTATCTTTTTTTCATTTTTCTCTATTTTTGAGATTTTTTGAGATTTTTTAAATTTTAAAATATTTTTAAAGTCCAAAATACTCCAAATTAGGGAGTTAATAAATAGGATGGTATGTTTTGAGATTTAAAATTAGATAACAGGTTCAAAATTTCTCAAAACTATTTATAATATGTACTATGTAGTATAAATGAAAAATTAAAGATTTTTTTTTGGATTTTATAAAATATTTAAAAATAAAAAATTATAAAACCATTTTCAAAATTTCTAAAAAAAATATATGTTATTACTATATAATATATTTACAGACCAAAAATCACAAAAAATCTAAAGAAAACATTAACAATTAAAAATACTTCTAACCTACGACCAATCAGTTAACAGTCGACCGTTCTACCCCTGGGCTACCGAGGAACAACAGGAGACTCGAGCTCGTAGAGTTCAACTCTCGTTCTCAACCCATGAACAATATGAGTTCAAAGCTTCCATTGTATATGGATATCATTTGAAAATTAGTAGTTCAGATAGAAAACTTTCCATTGATCTGGGTACTTGAGATCTCATGAATGAAGATGTGGTCTCTACGGATCCTATTGAATTTCATTTAGAGGAGTGGAATACATAACACCTAAATAATTTTTTATAAATGGAAAAATGTATGAAAATGCTAAAATAAAATGACAAAGTGAACAAGCATAACATGGAGTACATTCATCTATTTTCCCATAATTTTCCAAGTATAACAGATATTTAATCCAAAATAAAAAGCATAAATTAATTTACAAGGCCTAGTAGGGGTATAATTGTAATAAAACTAAAGTAAAGGGGGTGCTTACAATATTTAAAAGAATTATTACACTTTTTTACAATTTTAAGGACTATTTACAAATAAGAAAAGTTGGAGGGACATTCTTGCGAAATTCCAAACTCATGTGGGGGGACATGTCAGCTGAGCTAGCATGGACCCCTAAGCAAAATATATATGTATATAAGGGGGTCCATGTAATTTTCACATAATTATTTACACCATAAAAATTATTTACAAGACTAAAGATAAATAAAATAAGGCGGAGGGGGTTTGCGTAATTACCCCATTATTTGCATGTGATCCGACGATTGATGATTGTTCACTTACGGGCATCGGACAATGGTGATACATCATACCGCTTCATGGCTGAATGGCTAGGATAAGATCAAGGCCATGATTGAACGGTGGCTTGGGCCTTTTATCCGGTGATGACTGTACAACCTGGAGCGAGGGCTTCATTAGACGGCTCTAGTTGATTCCCCAAGAATAGGGAAGAACAAGCGAAGTGTCTTCCCTTGTTCTTCAATTTCTCATGCTCCAAGGCTCAATCCGGGCTGCTTTGAGGCGCGTGAGGTTCCCGCAACTTGGCCAAAACTAATGGTACCTCAAGATTTGTCCAGGACCCATCAATGGGGTCTTGGCAAGCCGATGAAGCACGGGTACCTCATGACGGGGTTCTTGGGCACGATTAGCCCTAGTTGGGGTGGTCTCCTCCAAATACCTATAGAGTTAGCACTCAAAAACAAAGGAGAAGGTATTCAGACCTATTGGACGAAATGAGCGAAGTTGAAGGCAAAGCAGCAATGCTTTGGCAGGTGGTAGAGTGAAACCGCCTCGGCTACCCTTGTTAATTCAACCGAGTTATCAATCAAATTAGATGTTAAGTTCATTGTAGTCGGGTAATCGAGACTTCGTCAAAAACTCCACTCAGACTTAATGGATAATCAAGATCAAGCGGCAAATATTTTTTTACTTGGGTAAGCCCAAGGTCGAACTCAGGGAGGCAGATGTCTCCTTAGGTAAATTTTTAGTTAATTCAGAGATCAGATTCTCAGAAGAATATTTTTTGGTCTTTTTATCTTTTTATGCAATAAAGGAAAATGCAGTGCAAATTCTAGCCAACTTTTTAAGTTAAATCAAGAAATATAGTCAAATGAGATCCGAAATTAATGAAACTCGGCCATATGATGGAATGCTATGAAACTAAGCTATTACAATGTTTTTGGAATTTTTAGACTCTAGATGAGTTAAATATGAATAAAATATTAATGCAGTGCAGTTTTTGTAGAAGTAATTTTAATAAATACCAAATCACATTATTTTCAGATATAAATATTATCCTAGATAAGTCTAAGTGAGAGCAATCAAGGAAAATTAATCAGCCTAAAAATCTATATGAATTGGACATATTAAAAATCAATTAGGCAAAATACTATTTGATTTATTCAGGCCTCGTGATGCGTGTAAATGCTACGTTTTTTTGGCAAAATGTATAGCAACTTAACTGAATTCTAATGTGATTTTTATGGTGATTTTTGCATCAAGAAATAATTTAATAGTAAACAAAAGGCACAGAGTGGGAAAAATATGTCAAATTCCATCAAAATAATATTAATAAATTCAATGTGGCTCACAATAATAGGACACATGTCACATAAGATAAAGGACACGTTAAACTACAACATGCAATTTTTGGAATTTAAAAATAACGAAATGTGGATACTAAATATGGATGGAAAGATAGGGAACAAAATATAATACAGAAAATAAAATTTCTTATAATAAAACGTGCTGACAGGGACTAAAGTGCAAATACCTATAATGTGGGGGTATGGGTACAAATTCCCACTGAGACACGTGTTCCTCATGTGACGCACCTGGCAGGGATCAAAATGCGATTTCTGAAATTTCCCAGGGAATCATTGCAAATTACCTATCCCTCACGTAAGAGATATGTGAGGATCTAGGCTCGAATGACGAAGGAGGCTCGGGTAGAGGCTTGGATGACTCTGGAGGCTTGGACTAGCTTCGGATCAGCTTCGGTCACTCCGAGCCTAGGGTTGGGGAAGAGGCTCGGAGACTCCACGTGGTGAAGGTTGGGCCGCTAGATCAGGGGCGATCCAACGACGACAGAAGCAGGATACTAGCGTGAAGAGGACCGTTAGATCAAAAAGATCCAACGGATGCGGACGCTGGGCCACGTGTGTCGAGAACCGTGGGATCAAAATGATCCGACGGTAGCTAGAAGTCTTCTTCTTTGATCCGTCGCCTCCTGCGACGGACTTGGCAGGGCTCCGGCGAGTTGGCTCTGGCTCCGCCGCCTTCGCCCGTGCTCGTGAATGCTCGCCAGCGACTCCTGGATGGCTCATAATTATCATGGAAGCATCAGGAGTCTACCAGAACCTCTGGAAGGTGCTGGAGTCGTCTGTAGGCCGGTGAAGATGGAGCTCGAAGCGACTCCGATGACGGTTCCGACCAATGAAGGTTGAGGTCCTGCAGGGTTAGCTTGTGCAAGAAATCGAGTGCAACGTACTCGTGAGGTGCATGCGAGTGCAGTGAGGCCTTAAGGCAGAGCGAACGGTGGCTGATGATCTTCCTCCGCCGTGACGGCAGAGATTTGGTGGGAAGAAGGTGTGATGCATTGTTGGAGTGAACGAAGGAGTGCGTGAAGGTGAGAGCTCCAAGGCAGAGCTCGAGGAATGGTCGGAGCGGTGTGGAGTGGATCAGAGAAGCGGAATAAATTAAGAGAAAATTGTGGAGGGAGAGGATGAAGATCGGAGAAGACAATGAAGGATGCTACCTGGGGTTAGAAGCTCGAAGAGGTGCTCCTAGTAATCGCTCGAGGGTTGGCAGCTGGCCCGAGCTCGTGTAGCTCGTCGAGGAGGTTGCGATACGATGTACTACACCGTGGATCATGCCGGAGAAGATAGCGTCGCCGTCACTCTCTCTCTCGCCTAATTGCTGTCACCAACAAGTGAATGGGAGCTCTGGTCATCTCTCTACAAGGGCGGATGCCGTGGAAAGTGGCCCGAGGTGCTGGATTTATAGAGAGAGGGTGGAGGTACATGTGATGGGAGGCGTGGTTTCGTGGAGCGTGTGGAGTGACGAGGAAGGGTGTCATGGAGATCGTGGAGGTTGGCGAGGATGAGGGAGATACGTGCGACGTCGGGGAGATGTCAGTGGCCGGAGAAGGTGACTGGAGTGGAGCCAAAAATAGGAAGGGGATGGAGCCGTCGCGAGGTGGGCGACGTGGGCGAGGTTTCTTCGGGAGGTAGGAGACGACGCCTCAACCGTTGGATCTAGTGATCTATTGGCCAGGAGGTGGGCGCGAGGGAGCGGTCGGGATTAGATCCTCGTGGTGCGATCGAAGGGCCGTGGACTAGCCACGTGGCAGCATGGGAGCATGGCGCTAAAGAATGGTGGATATTAGATCTGGCGTAGGATCGAAGGGTCTCGATTGAGTGGGGGGTGAGCGTGTGAGATCTAATCATCAGGGCTAAGATCTGGCGGCCATGAGCGTGCCACGTGGAGCACTAAGGTTGAGGCAGGAGTTAAAGGTAGAGATGGAGTTTGGGGGAAAGATCGGATGACGGTGGTGAGCTGCGGAATGGAGGGCCAAGATATGGAGAGAGGATGAATGATCGGACGAAAGAGGGAAGGGGGTGCATGGCGTGCGCGGAGATGGGCCACGTGGCGCAACCAGAGGGCGCTACGTGGCCCAATCTGGTTGGCCAAAAAAGAATGTGAGATAAGAGAGAGAATATGATTGAATTTGGAAAAAAACTCAAAGCATGAAAGTTGTAGATCTGGATGAGATCTACAAGTTTCATGTTGACCAAAAACGGAAACAAGGTTAAATAGAGTACTAAAATACAAGGGGACAAATATGCATACATACAATATACAATAGGGGCCCAAAATCCAAATTTTGTATACGAGCTCCGATTAAAATGAAATTAGTCTCATTTTGAAGGTCTCTGGATGTGTATTAATTTAGAAGTGAGTAGACCTAGATCGGAAGCTGTATGAGAGAGATGTGTGCATTCTAAGGTCCATGATCTCCAACTTGGTTTGGGGTTGGTTTGGGGTTTTATTGGTCAATTATTCAAGTTAACAATTTTTTGTATTTTTCTTGTATTATTTGTTAGTAGTATGTACATGATAGAGTGAATTTATGGAATTTATAGTTAGTATAAATCATATACAGATGAGTGATTTTTACATGTGAATTGGGCCTCTTATTTAATGCAGATACGAATGTTAAAATGCATGTGTTATCAATGCATGCATGAATGCTAATTATGAAATTTTGGTGGAAATATGCTCCTAATTACTCGAGAATAAGGCTCTATTTTCAACTTTAAGAGTGATGAATCACAGATTCATCAATCTCCTATACTTAAACCATGCTCGTACCCGAGCAACTAAAATGAAATGCAAGAGTGAAATGATTTTATGTTTCATACCAAGGTCATGAACAAAAGCTAAAAATCGAGCTTGACTCAACCTTTTGATTAATTGTGTGGCGGAACCTTATTGGGATCTGAACTTAAGACCTAACAGACTTCAAGTTCCACAAGTCTTTTATTCAAAACTCCCCAATAGTCAGGTCTACACAAATCTTCAAACGTAAATTTTCGATGACTATGATTCTTACTTGTACTGTGTAAGTGTGAAATAGCTCTCCACATCAGAAAGGGCTAAGAAGCACCCTCCTCTAACAAGGTAACTCTAATTCCCCAGGCCAGTAACTCTTTCCTCGAGGAGCGGGGTATTCCCTTCTAAGTTCAAGTGCGACTAGCTCAAGAGGAGGGGGTGGAGAAAAGAATGGATGGTAACCAGTGTAGCTACTGATTCCAGGATGCCTGACCAGTGTAGCCAAGTCACTCAGCTGCAGACTTTATGCTAATAAAATATCTGCATGGTGATCTTAAGTATTGATGAGTTTCTTCTTCATTTCACCTCTCTCTATATGGTGATGACGAAGTCCATTATACTCTCTTCTTCCTAGAAAAGTATGGTTCTTTTTCATTATAGTAGCTTTTTCATAAGGACTTATTTCTTGACACTTCTTAGAATATTGAGATAATACCTTTGATTCTTTCCTTTCAATAACTTCGTCCATCTTTAGGGGCTCATATGTTGATAAATAGATAATATGAGTTGATGTATATATTTCATCTATAGATCGTACCTTTTGTTGTGGAAGTTTTACACAAGAAATATTTGAATCAGATGGTCTTTGAATTTAAGAAAATATATCTTTATCATTTGAGTTATCTTTTTCAGTTGCAGCTTACTTTTGTGGTACTAAATAATTTTTCCATTCCATGAAGACAATTAATCAAAGATGACATATCTTGATATAATCAATTTTCCTTCTTTAGATTAATCACAATATCCGATGAAGATATATTTTCTTCTTTTTTATGAAACTTCTCTTGTATAACTTGATATAGAATAGGAACATATTCAATAAAGTCAAAGATTTTCGAAATTACTAACATTGACCTTCCTTTTCATACCAAGTTTCGTAAGGTGTTCTATCTGACACTGCTTTGGTAGGTGATCTATTCAACATATAAATATCATTCTTTACTACCTTTATCCAAAGTTTACTAGGAGGTCCCTTACCTTTTAGCATGCTTCTTGCTATCTCGACAATAATTCAATTTCTTCTTTCAGCTACTTCATTTTGTCGAGGAATATATCTTAATGTTAATTCTTTCTTAATTCCTTAAGCAATGCAAACGTTTTGAAATTCTTTGTATGTAAATTCTCCCCCACAATCTGATCGGAAGACTTCTATTTTTCTTCCACTCTGACTTTTCAACAAAATCTTTAAAATTGATAAAAATATAAAAGAATTTCGACTTTTCTTTTAGGATGAAAACCCACATCATTCTATTATAATCATCAACAAATAATAGAAAGTACATGCATCATTGATCGATAGAGTTTGAGTTTGCTCACATACATCTGTGTATGAACTCATGTGAAGCTTTTACTCTCCATGAAGTCTTTGTGAATGGTAATCCATGCATCTTGTCATATATGTATCCTTCACGTATGCTTTCATCTTTCTTGATGAATGGAAGTCCAACAACTAAGTTCTTCTACTTTAATAACATGAGTATTCTAAAATTTAAATGTACATATCTTAAATACCATAATAGAGAATCATCTTCATTATAGATTTTAGATGATAGCCTTCTTTTAAAGGTATTGATAATGGAAAGATTTTATTTGGAATCCTATTAATGTATGCAATTAGTAGGTCTCTTCTTTTATCAAGGATTTTGCATACTTCTTTATCAAATTTTAGATAATGGTTATTATTCATAAGTTGGCTCACACTTATTAGATTTTCAATTAAATATGAAAATAAAGAACATCGTGAATGAGTTTCGAATTACCTTTCTTTGATTGTACTTCATTAACTCATTTGCTTTCCGTATCTTGTATCTTTCCATCTCCGAGCTTAACATATGAATTATACTCTTTTTTCAAGGCTAAAAAATGCATATTTGTTCCATGTCATGTGTTTACTACAACAACTATCAACATAACAAATGTCTTTAAACACTTCTTCAGTAGTAATACAAAATCAGAGTAATGAATTAGAAGTATCATCTTTTGCAATATAATTATACTCATTCTTTTCGAATCAATAATCCCTTTGATAAGGATTTACTATCTTGTACTTTTTGCATCAGAAATTTACAATTCTTAAATTCTTGATTATCTTTCTTGCAAATGATGCAATAAGAGTAATATTTTCTTTTATCCTAAGCTCTTTATTTTATCCTCAATTTTATCTTCCATTATTCTCTTGTATCTTTGTATATTGTCACATTCTTTCTTTATTATTATCTCAATTCTTAGCTTTAGAGATGCTCATTATTTTTTGAAATACTTTCTTCCAGGATTGAGTGGTAAAGCTGATACTTCTTTCCTAACGTGCTAAAGTGAACCAATTAATTCATATATATAAAGAGAACATAAATCTTTGTATTCTTCAATAGCAACAACAACACGATCAAATTGAGAAGGTAAGCTTCTTAATATTTTCATCAATTTTCTTATCGGTAATAGTATCGATATAGTCTTGAATTTGATTTGTAATAATATATGCTCTTGAGAAGAACACTTAGATAAAAATTACATTAATAGATTTTTGAAATTCTTTATTTAAAATCTCGCATTCCTCTTTAGAACTAGTTGCATTAGAAAGACAAGGAAAGATAGATTTACTTACCCCTTACTGGATGTAGAGAAAGGCTTTTGCATTTTTCTTAATGTTTGCCTTAACTAATTTCTTTTCTTCACTGAGTGAAGATGCGTCTGCGTCGTTAACCTCCATATAACTTTCTATCACTATTTCTCACAAATCTTGTGAGATGAAAGAGTATTCATTTAAAGACTTCGATAATTATAACATTCTCCATCAAATATAGGAATAAAGCTTTAGATGTAATTGAATAAAAGTGTATTGGATGTGGATGCCCTGTTATGAAGAAACAAGAGAAATGCTTAAATAAGGATTTAAGGATAATGATACTTTGATGTCAAATTGTTTGAGCAGCTGAAGATTTATGATGGATAAGAAGAAAATTAGAGGGAGAGAATATAAATCAATACACAAGATATAAATGAAATTTTAAAGTTCTTTTCACTAAGAACTTAAAACTTGTATACAAGACTTTAACTTTTTTAAAGGAAAGAACTTCAATGCTTACAATAATAGAGAAAGAACTTACAATACGTGGAAGGAGGAGGGTATTTGAAGACCTCTTGAGTGGTATTTATAAGCCATTTGAAGAGGGTGGAGATATTTTTAAGGATGAATTTAGAATTTTCTTCCATGTTACTCTATTAAGTGGAAATATCTAGATATTTTATTCGGAGGGATATATATATATATATATATATATATATATATATATATATATATATATATATATATATGAGAAACTTCAATTGAGACAGGGACTCACCAGTATTGTGGTGAGCCCTCAATCCCGTCCTTCTATCTTTGATCTCACGACTGGATTTATTGACGCATTAATTAAATTGATTTAATGATTAGAAACCTATTTTGGTCATTTCATCACATTCTAAATATAGAATGTGACAACTATTTAACCTAATCCGGCGCCTCCCTCCGTCTCTCTCTCCTGTTTTGTTCTCTTCCTCTCTCTTGAGTGCTGCTCCTTCCTTCTTTTCTTGATCGAGGGTGGCGGCGGCGTTCGTCTCTCCTCCACGCAAAAAGCGGGTGATGTTTCTTCTCCGACGAGGGCTCCTGACGGATAGGTAGGGCTCCTGTTGTTGGCGGCAACAATAGAGAAGGAGGGTCGAGCTCGGTGGTGGTGCTGGCGGCGATGGCGAAGGGGCCTTCGTCGAGGGCTGTGATGTTCCTCCAGGCGAAAGGGGGTCGATCGATGGATGCACAATTGTAATGCACGTATTTACATTATGTTTTGATAATTTACATAATTGACCTTTCGATTTACATATTGATTCACTTTTTTACAAATCTCATTGTTGTTTTATCTTATTTTTGTAGAGCTCTCCGTGAATTTTACAAAAGAGCATGATACAGTTACAAAAGGTCTTTACAAAATGAATATATACATTTACAAAAAAAGGTCGGAGTTTATAAAGAGGATAATTATTCTTACAAAAACTCATTGAAGTTTACAAAACGAATGTACCCATTTACAAAATATAATTACCAATTTACAAACGAAAATGTGAAAAATGAAATCATTAACGAAATTTCAAAAAGAAAATACATTTTCACAAAAACTCGCGGGCCTTTACAAAAATATGGTTTAACCCAATTCATTCGACGCAAAATTGGAAAAAGACCAGTAAAGGTATGATTCAAAAATTCCAAATCTAGAAAACATTAAATGATAATTCAAATCCATTAAATGAAATTCGAATTTACAAAAACGAGATGACGGAAATACCCTTTTGGATAATATTTTTAATGCCACCGTCAGATTGTGATCAGACGAATCGGATTGATGTCTCACCACAATATTGGTGAGACCCCACCTCAATTGAAGTGATCCATATATATATGAGAAACTTCAAATGAGAGGGATTCACCAATATTGTGGTGAGCCCTCAATCTCGTCCTTCTATCTTTGATCTCACGGTTAGATTTATTGACGCATTAATTAAATTAATTTAATTATTAGAAACATATTTTGGTCATTTCATCACATTATAAATATAGAATGTGACAACTATTTCACCTAATCCGGTGCCTCCCTCCCTCTGTCTCTCTCTCCCGATTTATTCTCTTCCTCTCTCTTGAGTGTCGCTTCTTCTTTCTTTCCTTGATTGAGGGCGGCGACGACGTTCGTCCAGGCAGCGGAGGAGGCATTACTGATGGTCGATGGAGCACCAAGCTCCTGGCAGAGGTTCTCCTTCATGTAAAGAGCGGGTGATGTTTCTTCTCCGACGAGGGCTCCTGGTGGATGGGTGGGGCTCCTGTGGTTGGCGGCAACAATGGAGAAGGAGGGTCGAGCTCGGTGGTGGTGCTGGCAGGGATGGCGAAGGAGCTTTCGTCGAGGGCTGTGAGTTTCCTCCAGGCGAAAGGGGGTCGATCGGTGGATGCGCAATTGTAATGCACGGATTTACATTGTGGTTTGATAATTTACATAATTGACCTTTCGATTTACATATTGATTCACTTTTTTAAAATCTCATTGTTGTTTTATCTTATTTTTGCAGAGCTCTCCGTGAATTTTACAAAAGAGCGTGATACAGTTACAAAAGGTCACACAAATTTTACAAAATGAATATATACATTTACAAAAAAGACCGGAGTTTACAAAGAGGATAATTACTCTTACAAAAACTCATTGGAGTTTACAAAACGAATGTACCCATTTATAAAACAGTACTACCAATTTACAAATGAAAATGTAAAAAATGAAATCATTAACGAATTTACAAAAAGAACATACATTTTCACAAAACTCGCGGGCGTTTAAAAAGATATGGTTTAACCCAATTCATTCGGCGTAAAATTAGAAAAAGATCAGTAAAGGTATGATTCAAAAATTCTAAATCCCGAAAACATTAAATAATCATTCAAATTCATTAAATGAAATTCGAATTTACAAAAAAAAACGAGATGACAGAAATACCTTTATGGATAATATTTTTGATGCCACCGTCAGATTGTGATCTAACGAATCTGATTGATGGCTCACCACAATAATGGTGAGACCCCACCTCATTTGAAGTGATCCCTATATATATAGGGATATATATATATATATATATATATATATATTCCCACCTCTTTCTTTTATATATTCTTCTCATAAGTTAGCTCTCTCTTGATTATTTGAGTGAAGGACTTTAGAAACACAAGTGTAAGGCCCCATTAGTGATAATAATTATATATATATATATATATATATATCAATTACAAATTACCTATATTTCAAACACCCCTTTTTAATTTGTAATTTACATGACTCGTATGAAGTGTTGGAACTTTTCTATTGAAAGTAACTTTTAAAAATATCTGAAGTTCATATTAGTGCTAGAGAATTTCTTCTTCATTTTGCCTCTCTTATATATGGTAATGATGAAGTCCATTATGCTTTCTTCTTCCTTGAAAAATATGCTTCATTTTCATTGTAGTGGCTTTTGAATAAGAATTTATTTCCTTTCGCTTCTTAGAATATCGAGATATTGTCTTTGATTCTTTCATTTTCACTAACCTTTTCCATTTTTAGGAGCTCATATGCATATAAAGAGATAATAGGAGTTAATGCATATATTTCATTAATATATTGTACCTTTTATTGTGGAATTTCTTAATAAAAAAATTTAGCCCAGCAGATCTTTAAATTAAAGGAAATATATCTTCACTATTTGAGTTGTTTTCTTCAATTGTAGCTTGCTTTTGTGGTACTAAAAAATGTTCTCATTTTCATTAAGACAATTCATTAAAGATGATATTTATTGATATAATCATTTTTTCTTCTTTGAACACATATAATTTATAATCTTTATATTTATCAGAACATTTAATGAAGATACATTTTTATCCTTTTTTAACTTGAGATGGAATATGAGTATATGTAATAGAGACAAAGATCTTAAAATGACTAACCTTGACCTTCCTCTCATACCAAGCTTAATAAGGTATTCTATCCAACATTGTTTTAGTAGAAGATTTATTCAAGATATAAACATCATTATTTACTTCCTCTATCCAAAGTTTGTTATGAATATACTTACCTCTTAGCATGCTTCTTACCATCTCAACGATTGCCTGATTTCTTCTTTCAGGTACTCCATTTTATTGTGGAGTATATCTTGCTATTAACTCTTTCTTCAATCCTTGAGCAATGCATAAGTCTTGAAATTCTTTGGATATAAATTACCACTACGATCTAATCAGACGACTTTTATTTTTCTTCCACTTTATTTTTCAACAAAAGCCTTAGATTTGATAAAAATAGAAAAGATTATGACTTTTTTAGGATGTAAACCTACATCATTCGACTGTAATCATCAACAAATAATAGAAAGTATATGGTTCCATGATATACAGTTTGAGTGGATTCACATACATCTGAGTATATCAAAGTAGAGCTTTTGCTCTCCATTAAGTCTTTATAAAAGGTAATCTATGTATCTTGCCAGATATATGTCATTTACATATGCTTTTATCTTTTTGATGAATGAAAGTCCAACAACTAAGTTCTTCTACTTTAGTAACATGAGGTTTCTAAAATTTAAATGTCCATATCTTAAATGTTATAACAAGTAATCATCTTCATTCTTGGATTTTAGACTATAGGCTTTTTTAAAGGATTGTTAACGGAAAGACTTAATTTGGAGCCATTTTAATATCTGCAATTAGCAGTTTTCTTCTTTGATCAATGATTTTGCATACTCTATTAACAAATCTTATGGAATGTCGTTTAATCATAAGTTGGCACACACTTAGTATATTTTCAGTTAAGGCAGTAATATAAAGAACAACATGAATAAGTTTTGAAGTACTTTACTATAATAACTAGTTTTCCCTTTATATTTTAGAGTTTTATGTCTTCGAACTTAACGTGTGAATTATGCCTTTTTTCAAAGTTTAAAAATACGTTTTTCTTCTCTGTTATACGGTTAATACAACCACTATCGACATAACAAATGCCTTTATATATTTCTTTAATATTCATATAAGAATAAAGTAATGGACTACAAGCCTAATCTTTTGCAATATAATTAGACTCGTCCTTTTGTAACCAACAAGACCTTTGACAATAATTTGTTATCTTGTACTTCGTGAATTGAAATATACAACTATAAGATTTATGATTGTATTTCTTGCAAATGATAAAATAAGAAAAAGATTTTCTTTTACTTTGAGCTCTTTGATTTTATCATTCATTTGACCTTCCATTATTCTTTTGCCTCTTTGCATATTATCACTTCTTTGCTTATCATGATTTTCATTCTTGACTTTGGAAATGTTCATTTTTGTTTGAAATACTATCTCAAAGGGCTGGTTGGTAAACCTGCTAATTATATGCTCATGCGCTTCAAGTGAACCCATTAATTTATATATAGAAAGAGAAGATAAATCTTTGAATTCTTTAATGACATCAATAACATGATTAAATTTAGTAGGCAAGCTTCTTAATATCTTCTAACCAATTTTCTTATTGACAATATTATCTTAATAACTTTGCATTTGTTTTATAACAATAGAAGTTCTTGAAAAGAATGTTTGGATAGTTTCACCATCTTTAATCAAAAGATTATCAAAATCTCTTCATAAAGATTGAAATTTAATACAAATTCCGTTAGAGGATCTTTGAAATTCTTTCTTTAAAATATCTCATTTCTCTTCAGAACTTGATGCTCTATAAATGTTAGGAAAGATAGATTTACTTACTCCTTACTAGACGATGAAAACGGTCTTTATATCTTTCTTCTTGTTCTCCATGAATTCCTTTTTCTTTCCTTCACTTAGTCAAGTAAGAACGTCTTATTTTTAACCTCCTCATAGCCTTCTATTTCATTTAAAGACTCTAATAATCATAACATTCTACATCGAATATAGAAATAGAGCTTTGGATATAGCTGAATAAAAGTGTGTTGGAAGTTGATTGCATGGTATGGAGAAACAAGAAAAACGCTTCAACAATGATATATGGATGATGATGCTTTGATACAAAACTTGTTGGGGTTATAGAAGACTGATGATGGATTAGAAACAAATCAGATGGTGAGAAAATTGATTAATGTAGAAGGTAGAAGTGAAAATTAAAACTTATTTTCACTAAAACTTGAAACTTTTATACAACACTTCATTTTACAAGAAGAGGACTACAATATTTACAACAATAGTGGAGGTGTTGTGCTTCTTTTTATTGATGTGATATGTTGAGAACCTTTTATGTGGTATTTATTGGTCATTCAAGATGGTGGAGACATTTTGAAAGAGGGATATAGAATTTTCTTCCATGCTCCTCCTTTAGTTGGAAATATCTGTATTTGTTGAGGGGGGAGAAACATGTAGACATTTTCTCCACCTCTCTCTTTTAGAATTTTCTCACAAGTAGGCTCTTTCTTTATTATTTGAGAGGAGGACTTTAGGCTCATAAATACAAGGACCCCTTAATGATAACAATTCCACATATATAAATTACAAATTACTTATATTTTCAACAATTATGGTTGAACTTGACAAAGGCAACGAGCATTACTCTGAAGGAAAGGGAGTAGGGATGTCAGCGGGTCGGGTTTGGGGCGGGTATTACTATTCCCAAACCCATATCCATTTATAGTATCACTACCCATACCCGCCCATTTATTAAACGGGTAATTTCTAACGGGTACCCATATACCCGTCGGATACCCATGTACCCAATGGGTACCCATATCTTCGACAAGGTAAATCTTAGGTTGTTTGTAAATGTATACAAGATTTCAGAGATAGATGAAAAAGAGTGAGATTGTGTAATATGGCGATTCATAAAAATGTGCAATTTATAGAGAATATTAAATGTTTATATATGTTAAGTGTTTAACTCTTTTGTATTGATAGTTTTTATTTATTGAAGATGCAAAAAGTTAGTTAAATAAGAAAAATGGATGGAGAGGAGAAAATTGAGTTCGATATTTATACATGTAGATCGAAACATATTAGATATGAAATAGATTTGGGTCTAGTTTGATTAAAATGCAACATACACATATACCTTTATATATATATATTTTATTCGGGTTTGGGGCGGGTTCGGGTTCGGGTACCCACAACGCAATCCCAAACCCGTACCCATACCCGTATGGGTAGTCAATTCAAAACCCAAACCCGTTCAAAAGTAAATGGAGCGGGTTTTGGGTCCTTAAATGTGACGGGTTCGGGTCGGGTACCCAATGGGTATACCCAAATTGACATCCCTAAAAGGGAGTACTTTGTTGACGGTGGATTCATTGTTGGATTTAGCTTTCTTTTCCTCGTCTCCTCTGGTGTGATCAGCGTTACTCTTTACACAATTTCAAATATTATTCTACTCCGCAACATTCAGAATCCTCTTTATACATACTCCGTCACCATTTCATCAGCAAAGTGTTGTACATGCGGTCTACGAGGAAGCTTTGTTGCTGATGAGATGCAAGCTTGGACAGTCAGCACCAGGGGGGCGAGCTGCGGATGCTGTGTGCTCCTGTTCGGATCCCACGCCGTTGTGCCTCCACTTTTTGCGATATAATTAATCATAGTTATCTAAGATCTGAGTCAGGAGTCTTTGCTCTTTTGCTCTTTCATACATACGTCTTCCATGATGCTTCCTCTTAGTGGCTTGTCTCTGGTCAATGTGCTTGGACTTTAGCGCACCACTGCGAATAGTTGGCAACAAAGTTGGAGACTTACGTGGAAGCTTATCCAGGAAGAGGTTGTGCATGTTTTCTTTATTATTATATTATTATATTCTCTGTCCTATCAAAATCCAACGATTTTGATCGAAGCAGGTAAGGAGAAGAGATTCTAAATTACACCAGAACTTGCTATGATCTTGTTGGACGTTGGGTTTCAATAAGAATAGTGTTGAATTTACGAGAAAATAAGATATCACTACAAGGAAAATATGTTGTGGCTACAGAACTATGCCCACGGATGTGAAGTTTGTGGCCACGGAATTGGGCTCTGACCACAGCACGTCGTGGCCAGTAGCCGTAGCTATAAGTCTCGTCGCGAGAGTTTTCTAACCACGAATATGTCGTGGCTACTACAAGTGATTCGGAACTTGTCGTGGCCACAACTCTTGTATGAAGACTTTGGCCACAGATTGTAGCTACGAGAAACTAGTGGCCACGGAATTATCGTGGCCACAACTTTCCGTAGCCACATTTCCCGACCACAACTCATTTTTCTTGTATTGTGTGCTGCAACTGACAAACATTACAACCAATGCTTTAAAAATACAATCGAACCGACTGTTGAACCGTTGAAATCAAGAATCGGAGAAAAAATGGTCCAACCACTTGGTGTTTATTCACAAAAATAAAAATAAGTCAAAATATGGTTAGATCACTTAAACCCGGCGGAATCAATTGAACCAAATCATCGGTTAACCATCCATTTTTTTGACAAAAAATTCAATAAATTAACAAAATACAAACTTTTTCAAAAATATTCATAATCTACTCTCATTCTAATTCATAGTATTGTACCCTCTATCTCTTCTTCTTCACATGTGTCAATGGGGCAATACACTACAAGAAAAACGACTTGTTGCCAAAGAATGTGGCTACACTACAAGAAAAATGAGTTGTGGCCATGGAATATAGCTACGGAAACTTGTGGCCACGATAATTCCGTGGCCACTAGTTTCTCGTAGGCCCAATCCGTGGCCAAAGTCTTCATATAAGAGTTGTGGCCACGATAAATTCTGTGACCACGGCATACTCGTGGCTAGAGAGCTCTCGCGACAAGACTTGTAACTATGGCTACTGGCCACGACGTGTCGTGGCCAGAGTTCAATTCTATGACCATAAACCCCATATCCATGGCCATAGTTCTGTAGCCACAACTTGTTTTCCTTGTAGTGTTACGGAAACTTGTGGTCACGATAATTGTGTGGCCACTAGTTACTCGTAGCTACAATTCCGTGGCCAAAATCTTCATATCAGAATTGTGGTCATGGAAACTTATGTGGTTACTTAAGTTATTATAGTATATTCCTGGTCAGAGAACTCTCACAACGAGACTTGTAGCGACAACTACAAGTCACATAGTGTTGTGGCCAGAGACCAATTCTGTAGCAACAAGCCCACATCCGTGAGCATAGTTCTGTGGCCACAACTTGTTTTCCTTCTAGTGTGACCCTTTCTATAATTATCCATGCCTAAAGGATGAGCCTAATGAACTTTGACCTTTTTGCGAGAATTAAACAAAAAAAAACAACTAGCAAGAAGTGCTCCAAAACTTAAGAGCTCCAAGTAATTGGCTCTCTCGGCCTAAAAATGCGGTTTGTTTACACCTTGGCTCCAATTTAGATAGACTTTTTTTCTAATAGTAGGCATGATAATTTCGTGGTCCTGAGCAACCCCCTTGAGATTCGATTCTAGATTCTTTAAAGTGTAAGCACACTGCACTACTACGAGACCATTCCTTGGATTCCATTTAGATAGATTAAGGGCAAAACTATCTCACCCTACGGTATCATACTTTTTATGGCTTCTATTGCATAATAGCCATGTTGTGTAGGACATGTTATGCCAATGTGGTGATCAAGCCCCCAATAGATATCATCTGTTTAAGATGGAAGCTGAATCTTGTGAGCATTTACTCTGCAATTGCAATTTTATGCATCGTGTTACAAAATCTTGTTCTGTCCATGGAGAAGTCATCATACATGGATTTCTTCTTTAGCAATAAAAGTCTAACCAAAAATCCAATGAGTGGTCTGGTGGTAGAGCAGTGTGCCTCTACTTTAAAAAATTCGGGTTCGAATTCCAGTGGGGACATTCCAAACCCTCGAAATTACCGGACCCACTATTAAAAAAATAAAAGTCTAATCAAGTTACCTAACATCTGGAAACTTTTGGTGATTCGATTGGAAAGAAAGATGCCATAAAGCTTTTGAGAGCTTGGAAATGCACATGAACGTAATTTTTAAGAACTTGACAATTTCCTATTGTCTTATTGTTAAGCAAGCTTCTGGTAAACTCTCTCTTTCATCCTCAAACATGGATTTTTCTGATTTTTCCTCTTTTAGTATTTCTTTTACAATTCTCTTTTGTTAGATCTTTTTTATGCACCCCATTGTCTTAGATCATTGGGCATGTAATTAAACTATGTGGTGCTGTGGGAACCCTTTGCTTCAAGGTATCTTGATACCTCTATATTGTATATGATGAAACGTGGTGTTTTTCCAAAATAAAGTAATCAAGGAAAAATGGGCAAAACTCACTGATTGTATAAAAATCCATTCCACAAATTTGGGAAATCATAATTAAATCATAATATTCCTCAACTTTTCAAATTGCAACACAATTTAAATCATAATATTTCACGACGTTACAGTTGCAACACAATTGGTTAAATAATTATCAAGTATTGTCAAATTAATATCTTATATCCAACTTACAAAGAAATGATAAAGAATAGGAAAACGGAAAACTTACTAGTATACGTACATCTATACTTCTACTTCATCGTTACGATATATTTCAATCATATCATTATGATATTTTCCGAGTATTTTTAACGTAGTATCAAGTGTTATTCCTATCTTGACATTGGAATTACGTCGGCATTAGTGAGAGAATAAAGAAGTTCTCTAAACACGAAACAAGGATACAACCAATGGGAGATTCCTGGGTACAATTCTGCATTCATTATTACATGTCTCTTCTAATTATTTTTGTTCTTGATGTTGAAATGGTGTTTTTTTATACACAGATAAAGAGTTTTGATGTATTAGGTGTCATCTGTTTACCTAATCTTAGTTAAAAAAATTGTAACGTCGGCACAAATGGACAGTACAAACTTGCTTTAAAGAAAGAAAAGAAAACTTGGAATGACATATCAGTAAACTTTAATTATATAGAACAGTAAGATAGTTGAGGACTTGGAAGGTAGAAGACGAACCCCATATCATAATATCCGTCTCTCAGCTTAAGCATGACGATAGAGAGATTCGTTTTCCTGTTAAACCATCTTCTTTCAGGCCTCTTACACAAAGCCATAGAGGAGAGGGACGGTACGTTACAGATGCTCCTCAAGTCGTTGTCGTCGTTGTCATGAAATGGGAATTGCAGCTTATCTATAGTTAAGATAGGAAAGGATTAAGTGATGATGTAAGATTCATTTTAGTTTGACAATGATTGCCCAAGAGACAGAACACCGTTCTGTTTTCACGTCACTTTATTTTGGTCTCTCCTCAGCCGTTGGTGATGCATACATACCTCGAGATGAATAGGAAGATTGATATGTGCCCATGGGAGAATCTATGCTTGTGGAGACGCTATTGAAATGCTCTGGCCATGGAGCCCATGTATAAATATTTATGTTATTAGATTCCTAGAGAGCTGATCTTATGGGCATGTTTGGTTGTTGGGTTATACTGCGTTGAGTTGGGTTGAGGTATTCCTGTGAATAGTAAACTGTGATGAGGATTGAGAGGGTTGGAAGGAAGGGTACACCAACCCAACTCAGTCCAACCCAACAACCAAAGATTCTCTATGAGATGGGATTTTGGTGAGATAGAGAGATAAAGATTCTACAACACTAGTTTCAACCAAGAAAGAGACAACTAAGAAAAAAGACGGAAACTAATGATTCAGAATATATCATCTCACCATCTCACAAAATTTCGTACCATAGGATCACTCTTCTGAATTCTCATATGACGTTCCACAGTATTTGACGTCCACCATTCCCTTCTCAATAAAATAGCAAAAATGCACTTCACCCGGAACCCTCGATTAGCCATCCAACGGCTGGGCATCAACCTCCCGCACCCGCGTTCCACCGACCTACGAATCACTTCCACGTCAGCAACCCCTGCCTTCTCACAGCCCCCACTCCTATAAATAATCCCTCCGCTCTTTTCCTTACCCTCAATACTCCATTTTTCCTCTAACTCCAGAAAACCATGAGCTTCTCCCTCGAGTTCTCGGGCCTCGCGTTGATCCGCCTCCTCCGCAGCGCCGCCCTCCTCTTCCACACCCTCATCTCCTTCTCACTCCTCTCCGACCTCCTCCCTCGCCTTCACAGCCCCACCCGCCCCTCCGCCAGGGCCGTCAAGGACGAACTCCGCGTCTCCGCCTACGTCGACCTCCACCACCCCCCGTCGGAGACTTGCGCCGTCTGCCTGAGCGAGATGGAGCCGAGCGATGAGGTGCGTGAGCTGCAAAACTGCAGCCACGTCTTCCACCGCGGCTGCCTCGATCGCTGGCTCGATCACGATGACCAGGGGACCTGCCCGCTCTGCCGCGCCCCGCTTCTCCGGCGTACGGTCTCGCCCCCTCCGCCCGGGCCTCCGGAGGAGCCGAGCTGGGCGGTGGATCGGCTGATGTACCTTTTCGGGGACGATCTGATGCTCTCCGCGCCGACGCCATACGGCTTGCGATGATGTTAGGGTTTCGACGATCGGGAAGGAAACGATCGATGGCGTGTTAGGGTTGCACGCCGGAAATGAGAAGATTTCGCTAGAGCCGTAGTGGTGGTGGTGGTGGTGATGCTTTTCTGAAGTGGATGGTAGTGGTGGAGAGAAAGAGAAGCGACTTTGCTGTGAAGCGGTGCTGCTGTGTTCACTTTTCCTTTTTTTATTGCTTTGTTTTTTTTGTGCGTTGGTGTAAAGATACTGGAGACGAATATATGTTTATTTTTTTTTCAAAGAGTGCTTTCATTCGCAGAGAATAATATATACATATTGTAAACAAACCTATGGTTGTCCTTTTTTACTGTTTCCTTTTTTCCACCAATGATTCAACTCGTTCCTTGCTGTCCATAGACGAATTTCATTAAAATATAATAAAATTTATGTTATATAAGTGATAAATAAAGAAATTATTTATACACATTTTAGTATGTATGTGTGATAATTGACATAAAAAACAGAAAATGAAAATAGAAAATGAAAATATTAATGAATCCTACATATCTCCATTACTAATTGTTCAAATTATACACATTCAATCACAACAATAGTCCGTGGCTTTGCAATATGTAACATCCCGGGTTTAGGTCTTTGGTTCGTTATCGAGGAAAATTGGTCCGAACAACTTGTTGGATTCGGATTCAAATGGATATGTTGTCAACTACTCAAAATTCCTAAGCTCAAGTTGTCAAGTAGTAATCCATACCACTTATAAACTACACACACACTTTGTGAGTTTTAGATGTGGTACTATTTTTAAGGTTGGGGTGCTACAACCTCCCCCCTTATATTCGCAACATCCTCGTTGCGATATGGCACATTACTTATTCTCAGTGACAGTGGCGGCCGCACGCTTCGAGTAGCCTTTTCCTTCAACCTCTTTGTAGGGGCGGCTCCACCTCTCGGGTAGTCCTTCCCACTTTTGAGGGAACATGGCTCTGATATCATTTGTAACGTCCAGAGCTTAGATCCTCTGTTCGTTATCGAGGAAAACTGGCCATTACAAGTTATTGGGTTCGGATCCAAATAGATACGTTGTCAACTACTCAAAATGCTCAAGTCCAAGTTGTCGAGTAGTAATCTCCACCACTTATAAAGCACACCCACACTTTGTGAATTTTATATGTACTATTTTTGGGTTGAGGTGTTACACAATAGCATATACTTTGAGAATATGAAGAAGAGTAAAGATACGTTCCAAAATTGTCTACAATTC